>VWZK01001556.1:81818-298357 GCA_013396935.1 Baryphthengus martii
CACCAAAACATCTTTATTGAAATCTTACTTTCTATTTTTTAGTGAGTAAAATTACTGTCTCTGCACACTCCATTTTAAAAATAAATGTCCTCTCCGGTCGTTTGCGCTTGTTCCCACAGGTTTCAACCAAAGCACTTTAGCCTGAGCCCAGATGGAGCTGCTGCTATTTTAACCTGAGAATTATCATATAAAATGCTTCCTGACCACAAGCAACAGTGTAAAGATGTCTTCCATACGGGAGCTCATCGCTTCCAAAGACAGCTCCTTTGGGTGATTTATGGTCCGTCACCTGCAAAGCCAAGTTCTGCTGCCCGGGGGCACTCGAGGAGCCTCCTGTCCCTTCATCAATGGAACTAAATCAACCAACACCAGCTGGTTTAAAAGCAGAGAGAGGGGCATGGGGTGGAAGGGTGGAGTGTCCCCACTCCAGTAGTGGGCACCACTGGACAGCAGCTGGGGCTCGGGAGCAGGACTGTGCTTGTTCCATGTGCAAAAGGTTGTTGCATAAAAGATAAATTCAGATCTGCATTCCGAGTCTGTGGAGTCTCCTTGTCTGGAGAGATTCCAAAGGTGCCTGGACCCTGCGCTGCTGGGCCTCCTGCTCTGGGTGACCCTGCTGGAGCAGGGGGGTGGCACCACAGGAGCTCCAGAGGGACCTTTCAACCCCCACCGTGCTGAGATTCCTCTGAAAACTGACATAAGGTTGAGTGCAATGAAAGGGTGGGTTGCGGGCACAGTGCTTGGGCCAGTGGAGCAGCCTGGCTGAGGAAGTAGCAGAATCCTCATTTGTTTTCTGGAGGGGGTTGGTTCAGTTGCTGTTGGGCTTTGTATGTTTGTGTGGATTAGACTAATTCGAGCCGGAGGGGCTCAGCTGCACAGGCTCATTTTCACAGTTTAGTAAATTACCAGAGATGTCAAACTGGAACTTTTCATGGGTCCTTTCCCAGCCTTTGGCAGCCTGAGCTAATGAAGTGGCTTTTAATCCGTTCAGTTGGGCTAAGCTAAGCTACATGGCTTCACCTTCCCAAGGCTCCAGGACGCATGTCTGAAATTTTCTACTGCTGTCCAAGCTGGGGGACCGAAGGGACGGCCCAGACTTGCCACCTCTCATCCCTCCCAGCCACCATCTCTGTGACCAAGCCAAGAAACTCCACAGGCAACCACATGGGAGGCACCACTGGTACCACCCTGTGGTCACCGGCCCTGTGGCCCTAGAAGAATCATCTGTGGACATGTTTTGTCTTTCCACATCCAGGAGGTAATTAAGTGATGGGAACGTGAGGAACCACATCTGGTGGTGGATCCCACCAGGAGACACAGTATCCTGGCAGCAAGAGCAGCACAGACCTGGTGCCTGCCTTTCCCCAAAGCTTGGTATTTTGGGTGCAAAGTCAAAGTAGGTGGTGTCTCGTTCTGCCTCTAACAGTTCACCAGATTAACAGACTGACTTCCATCTTTCTCCCTGCCCTCAAAGCTTCAGTTTCAGCTACTCTGTGCATCATTTTATATTACTTTTATTAGCACTGTTTTGTACCATTCTGGGAATACTTGTAAGAAGCTGTCTAAGTAAAGAGTAAAAGGAATTCAACAACTGAAACAATTATTGCTCCTTTCCCAGAACTGAAGTGTGCTACTGACGCATTTTCAGTACCTCTTGGAGTCAGACTAGAATGGGGAAAGAAGAAAAGAGAAGAGAGATATAAAAAGAATATTACTAGAGACAAATGCAAGTGTTTAGCCACATTGCCACACATTGATCATCTCTTAGCTATCTCTATATTAAATACATTTAATTAAAAACATGCAAAACTAAACCCAAATGCTGACTAGGAACACCATGGTTAAGACCAATACTAAGAGCATTTTGATGTAGACACAAAAGTGGGAATAAGGAATATCCAAAGCAACCACATCAAAAAGTACATTAAAAATTAAAATGGAGTAAAAGTAAAAACACAGGAGCCCTTAGGGCTGATTAACACAGAACACAGACAGAGAGGTGAGGAAATATGACCACGCAACTTTAATCCATTTAATAGCTCTGTGCCTCTGCTCTTCCCGGGGCGCCCTGCTGGAACCTTCCCTCTCTGCCCACAGCCAGCACGGCCAGGCAGGAGAGAACCTCCTGGGTGGCCAGGTTCAGGCTGCAGCTCTTCTCTGGAAAACCTCCCCTAAATCATCTGTTTTCTGCTGAGCAATAGAAGCCACCTCCTTACCCCTCTTCTCCACCCCCACCATCACACTGCACCCAGGGTTTAGAAAAGAACCAGGTTGGGTTATTAGACCACACAAATTCTGAATTCCTATTCAACAGAAGCTATAAACATTTCTTTAGGCAGCAGGAATCACTGCACAGGCGATTCTGGAGCAGCTCTGTGTGCTACAGACTCTCCCGCCCCGGTCTGTGCACCCCAGGATGTGATGCTGCTCTGAACAAGCAGGGAAATCAATACAAAGTTGTATCCACTGACAGCAAAAGGTACAGCTGCATGCTAAACAGAGAAGAAAGAGGAAAAAAAAGTATTCACAAAATCCCTGTATGGAAGGGCCCTCTGGAGCTCACCTGGTGCCCCCATTCCCCTGCTCCAGCAGGGTCACCCAGGGCAGGGGGTCCAGCAGCGCAGGGTCCAGGTACCTTTGGAATCTCTCCAGAGAAGGAGACTCCACAAGCTCTCTGGGCAGCCTGGGCCAAGCTCCAACACCCTCCTGGCCAAGAAGTTTCTCCTCCTACTCCCAGGGCACCTCCTGGGTTGCAGTTGGTGCCCGGTGCCCCTTGTCCTGGCGCTGGGCACCCCTGAGCAGAGTCTGGCCCCAGTCTCTTACCCCCCGGGGGCCCTTGAGCTCTTGCTCAGCCTTGATCAGCTCCCCTCTGGGGCTGCTCTTGTGCAGCTGAACAGCCCCAGGGCTCTCAGCCTTTCCTGGCCACACAGATGCTCCAGGCTCCTCAGCATTTAAATATCATGTCTGGAAAAGTTGCTGGGTTGTTTTGCATTCTGGAAACAGGAGACTCCTGACCTCTCTCCATCCCAGCATGGGCAGCTGAGCACTAACAGGCACTTCGGGGATATTTGTTTCACCCTTTGCTTTCCACAGCAGATGAAAAGATCAGCAAGAGCAATGAGAAACTCAAGGTGGGGAAATTGGCATCTCCTATACACTCTGGGGAGCAAGTACTTTTATTTAAGCAGCAGCTAACCTTCGTCTAGAGCACGTTGCAAACGCAAACCAGCAGCCACTGTGTCTCTGGCAACACAAACACCCATTCTGAGGCAGCTCCCAGCCCCACCACCTCCCAGAGCATCACGTCAGCTCACAGAGGAGACTGCTCCTATGAAGCTCATTGGTGTCCTGTGGGTTCAGGACGAGTCTGTGCCATCACTAATGATACCAGTCACTCTACTGGGGATGCCACCGGCTTTTCATCGTAACTGTCACTTCCCAATTCTGTGCTCCCCGGCTGCGAGTGCTCCGGGACACTGATGTCAGGAAAATCTGACAACAAAGCAAGAACATTATTCCTTCTTTAGAAAAATGCAGATGGCTCAGAAAGACAAAGTGAAGCTCAGCAGAAATAAAAAGAGAGACTTGAAAAGGTAGTTTAGAAACAAGGCTACTCCCCACCCATCCCCGTTTCTTTGATCAGTCCGATTAAGAGAGCTGCTGCACAGCGTCTCCCCCTCCTCAGCGAGCTCGCCCAGCTTCTCACCCAGAAAAAAAATGAAACAGAGTAGAAAGGTTTCCTGAATCCACAGGAGAGAGAAGCTTCTCAGGCTGCTCAGTCTGTATTTGCTACGCAGCCCCTGGAAGGAATTGCTAAGGACAGCGTTTCCAAGCTCACATGCCTCATCTTAGGTTGCAAGTATTATTCTCCAGCATCTGAACTGGCTGATGTTTAAAGGGGCAGCTTTGAGATCTACCAGAGCATCTGTCGCACAGGGGAAAGGAGGGGCAAGAAGATGTTAGAGGAGGAAAAAAGCTGAATAAATTGTCAGAAATTACACATGAATTCAGGTGCTATCCAGACCCACAACGCTACGTATGGGTGAAGGAAGGAGAGTCAGCTGCAGAACAAGAGGTCACTCAGCACAAGGGACCACGGCCTGATTGCCCTGGTCAGATGAAAACGGAGCGAAGAAAAAAAACCGCAGTGATGCAGCAATCCAGAAGGGCCTGGTATGAGCCACAAACATTTAAAGAAAGGATTTTATGGTCAATATTAGAGTGATAATGAAGATCTGTTTAAGAACAGCTCAAGAGAGCCTTTGTGCCCAAAAGTCTTTCAGGTGAGAACCCAGCCCTGCTCCCTGGGTAACAAGGGAAGAAAAGGAAAATGTAAAAACATATATAAGCCCAGGAATTCTGAGTAATTCAGACCAAAAAAACAAAAAAGCCCTCATACCTGAAAAGCCTCTCTAGCAAAGACAATACCACATGCTTGGTTTTACTTTGTTAGGGATCCTGAAAACTATATCCATCGATGCCCAGACAGAAAGAGCACGATTGTTAGTAAGACAAAATCCAGTGTTGTTGTGTGCTTCTCCAGAGTATTTGAAGAGATGCTTGTGCCCATAACATCTCCTTATCCTTTTCTGCAGTTACTGAGAAGGCTGCTAAACAGTATCCATGAAAATACTTCTAAACTGTTAGGAAATAACAGGAAAAATGAAATAGCAGAGAAAGCTGAAAGTCGGAAGAAAACTGACTATCTACTGCTATTTTAAAAGGATGAAAAAATTATCTAGAAAATGCAGTTTCTTGTTAGTCTGAGAAAAATTGATTCAAGTCATGGAAAGGCTAAAAATATAGCTAAATAATTCTTCTGGATAATGCGACGCATGACAGTTAACATTAGTCTGTGGTAACTAATTGCAGTAGGAATAACCTATCAGCTTTCTTGACTGAAGAAGGCACACCTTTTGGTGACAGACAAAACAGTGCTGACATACTATATTTCAGATTTGAGTCAATACCATCCAGTTTCTTAACTAAGAAAGTAAAAAAAAATACACAATCAATACAAGGGTCTTTAAACAATTAAACGCTGCCTCAGTGATTGGTCTCAGGATGGTAAGCCCACTGAGCAATCTCATCTCTGCAGGAACTGATGGTTAGCTCCAGGCTGCCGAGCGCTTTAATCATCGGCTTGGAAGCAAACAAAATCACTACTGATCAGATTTGCAGGAGACAACAGAACTGGAACAATGGTAAATGAGTAAAACTTATTTCCCTAATGCAATGCAGTGGGAATCTCATGATAATTAAGTAATGCTCCTTCCACCACTTTTAAATGTCTGGACAGATTCCTAGGAATAGAAAGTACATGTCGAGCTTGTAGGTAAAAGCTTTTTACTCAATGTTTACCTTATTAAAAAAATAAATTTTATTATCACTTCCTAAGTTTTTTAAAAACAAATAAAATTACTAATTTTTAATTTCAAAAACTCCAACATTGTTTTCTTGCAGCTTCACAGAACTGACCCCAGACTCAGCATGGCCTGTTTTCTAAGATGTTCTATTTTTGGCTACTCCTTCCCACCCGCTCTTTCCACCCCATTTTGAATCACCTGGAAGTATTGACCTCCTCGTGCCACATGGTGGGATGAGGACAGAAGCCTTTCTGGTGTTAGTGTAAAAGTTTTAGATGCCATCAGGAGGGCATTTTAAATCCAGTGGGGAGGCTGCAGGAGGTTTTGGGGGTTTCCCCCAGTCCCTGCATCCGTGCACGGGAGGCGGTGAGGAATGAGCGGGCACCACCGCACACCCCTGTCCTCCCTGTGTGTCTGAAGAAGAGGTTGTAAATCAAAACTTGGTCTGCTGTTACAAACCAAACAGCCTCTAAGTGGCCTGAAGTGGCAGCTCTGCCATCAGGAAGATCAGGGTGTTCCTGCCCTATTGTGTCTGATTGGGCTGAAGCTGAAGAGAAAATGAGAGGTTATTTTTCTGTCTAGTCGAGTCTTTTTCTCTGTGTTGATACAACCTGAAGAAACAAGCAGACGTGGCTCCTCGGTGGAACGTCACGTGCTTGGGAAGCCCAGCAAAAAGCACCAATACAGCTGGTAGTTTAGTAGGCAATGAAGTCCTGCACCATAAAATACCCAAGCAGCAGAGGAACCAGAGTAATCAGCAATTAAGTTCTCCATAAGGGAAAACAAACAAAAAAACAACTTCTCTACAGATACTTGCAGGTAAGGAACAATTTAGAAAAAAAAGCTGTCATACAATAACAGGGGACCTGTGGGAAGTATTTGGTATTTCATAACCTTGTTATGAATGGTGAGTTGGACGAGATGACCTTGAAAGGTCCCTTCCCACCCAAACCAGTCTGTGATTTAATCAGAAAATAAATTTAAAAAATAATAAAAAAATAACCCTTGAGATTTGGCTCTGCAGAAATGTCAAAGCCACACAGACCAGTTCAGGCCCTGGTAGAAGGATTTCTCTATTCTCAAATAAACACGATGATACAACAATATGATGAAGATGCTCAGTCTTTACACAGGCAGGACCTCCAGGCCATCATCTCGGCAGGGCTCAGCCACGCTGCTCATCAGTGGGTCTCCCTGCATCATTCTTGCCTCCCCTGGAAACAGCTCAGAGCTGTACTCCCAGGACAACAACTCACCAAATGTTTCCTTCATCTACTGCTCAACACACCAGGATAAATTAGCCTCATTCCAGCACTTCTCCTGATGCTTTGGAAAGGCCAGAGAAGTCGGTAGCTTTCTAGTCAAGCACTCCGAGGAGCCACTGATTGCAATGAGGAATTAACACAAATTTACACCGAGCATCCTTATCCCTGTCAGGAGAAACCTGTGTGACTGGTTCATGTTATTAAAAAGCTCATACAAGGGAACAGAAACTACTTAGTGGTCGGGTTTGGTTGTTTGGGTTTTTTTACCCTGTACTTCGTTGCTTAGAAACCACTGTAGATGAGGGGTTTGGTTTATTTAAAATAAAATAAAAAACCCAACATAAAAATCAAACCACAAACATGCTTTTCCACAATTCTGGTGAGGATAAGGGAGTGTGAATAACAGGAGCATCACATGACTGAATCTTGCGATCCATAAGGTTAATGCAATGAATTAAAGAATTTCCATTAGCATGAATAGATGATGGATCAGGATCTAGATGTCAAGAATTTTATTACCATTACTATATTCTAAGCACAGATTCTTTTTTTTTTTCTTTTCTCCACTTAAAAATAAAATCTTCAGATTGTTTTGACCTTTAGCCCTTAGAAAACTCAGAGTGAAACACAGAATGGTACTTTTAGTAACAGCATCATCATTTAACCCTGGCCTACATCCTTCCTGCTGTGATTTTTCCTTTCCTGGTCCAAGTATTTCTAGAACAACTAGGAAAAATAAAACAACTTTACATTACTATTGCTCATGCATTTTGGGTTCATGTCTGTTCTCCATCCATAGATAAGACTTAAGATTTTAGGACACAGGAGCCAGAGGTGGTCAGCCTCTTCCCCAAGGAAGAAGGGACAGGACAAGATAAAGCAGCCTCAAGCTGCCCCAGGGGAGGTTTACGTTGGAGCTGAGGAGCAATTTGTTCCCCTGCAGGGTTGTCCAGGCCTGTGCCAGGCTGCCCGGGGCAGGGCTGGAGTCCCCATGATCCCTAGAGAGGTTTCCAAGATGTGGTGCTGAGGGACAGGGGTTGGAGCAGGGAAGGAGTTTTTCTTTGTCTGCAGGCCCAGAGAGCTGTGCTGCCTCAGAATAAATGTCATTACAACTATCAGCTTTACAACAGAATGCCAGAAGCCATGAATTTTTAATGCCCTGTCTGTAACTGAGAGAGAAAGAGTGTGCACTGTGTGAGCAAAAACCCCACTTTTTGGTAAAAAGAAAGGCAAGGGAGGGTATTTCCTCTCTGAACGCTCCAGGAGGACGGAGAGAACGAACTGCAGCTTGGGTGTGAAACAAAATAAGTTTAGAGGAGAATAGGGATTTATTTAACAGGATGAAACGAGAATCTTTAAGCAGTGAGACTGTCCTGCAAGGTTTTATTTGCCTCGTCTCACTTCTGGCAGATGCCAAGGCACTTCTTTAGCCTCAAAACTCTATCAGCTTTGGAGAACAGCATCAAGAATGCTGCAGTCTCGCAGCTTAGAGGACTTACAGAGCAAGGTAAGACAAAAGATGCAGTCAAAAGGCAATGAGCAGCGCATGAAGAACTGACAGCAGCCCCATCAGGCTCACACACGGGCACCATGAACACCCCTTGGGCTATTTGGGGTTACCATGATAGCTTTCACTAACAGCTTGGGCCTAACAGTGCCTACCTAGATCGGCCATCTTTGAAAATTCAAAAAAAAACCAAACCAAGATTAAAATTCTTGATTCCGACTATGTTTAGGGCTTTGTGTAGGTTGTCTGTATTGAAAAGCTTCCTGGGCTCTGAGGAGGCTGCTAAGCTGCAGGCTCCTGATGGATGGGCTGGCACACACTGCACTGCAGCACCAGCTAACAAGAGCCAGAGCTGCTCTCCAGCTAACGAGATCAGGAAGAGACAGGTCTTTTCTCTCCTGTCCCAGAGAATTAGGATCACTGCCAGATGCTTAAGCCCAGCTTTGCAGGAGTTCCTGCAGCTGGTGCCATGTCCACGCACCAGGCACTGGCTACCAAATCCATTCCAGCCCCACCAGTGTGTTGGGGAAGGGGCTGCACAGCTGGGTGGGGAAAGGCATTTTCAGCTTCAGTCTCCCCCTCTCGCTCACTCCAAACAGCACTGGGAAGACAAGACCAAATTAAAGCTCCTGCTGTGGCACCAGCCCCACAAACAAGGGCTGTCAGAACACTCTTCTGCTCAGCTTGAGCTGCTCTCTGTATTTCCCCAAACCCTTTAAATCTTTATACAGAGGTATTTTGATGTGGTTTTAAACCTCCTAAATAAACACCACCACCTTTAAATCAAATAGCAGCAACAAACTATTTCAGCAAAAGTTTGCAAAACTTCTCTGCTCCATTTAACTGCCATCAAGGTTTATTTCCCCTCAGCCCTACCAGAGCCAGCCAGCTCACCCCCTCATCACACACTCCCCTCTGCTCCTCCTTCTGCTTTGTAACAGAGAAATATGGGATGGAACAAAAATAGGGCACTATTAACATCGAACAGCTCTTTGAGGGAGCAACGGGATCCTGATTTGTCAGCAAAAACGTTGACAGAAAATCCAAAGCTGTTGAAAGCACCGGTGTTGCACAGTGGCTGTTCTGCATTAACTAACCGATTGAATTTATTATGGCAAGATAATTAAAGGGAATTATCATGACAAGGTAATGAAGGGGAAAGCACTGCGTGTACTATCAGAGAAGCCTCGGGACACACTTCAGCTAAGTTACAGCCTGATCTATGTTGTAGTGTACATTATATATCTGCTACATACTATAGTCCACGCTACAGTATTATGGGAATTAAGGAGTTAAGAAAAAAAACCATCCCTGTCTGGGGAAGACAGTACACCTCCAGTAAATGAAGTAACATTAACAGACACTTCTGCAACACTAATGTATTGTTTACAGCTGCTTTAACAAACCACTGTATAAATATTTCTAAGTAGCTCCTTCCAAGAGGAAGATACCGTATCAGGTGTACGTGGAAGGGGTTTGGGGTTTTTTTTTGTAATGTCATTCAAAGGGTGAAACCACCCGAAGTTGAGAAATTTGCTGCTAAACGTTGATTTTTAAAATCAAACCCATTTGGCAAGATCTCCACCTGCTCCAAGATGCTCAGTGCAGCAAAAGGGATTCCAGGGTGACCGGTCGAGGATGCTGCCGGGACAGGGCGGTGCTTTGCAGTCACATGGCAGAATCCTGGCCTGTGGTGCAAAGGCAAAGTCAGGTTCCTGAGGTCAGCTGTACTAATTCTGTTTTCAGTCATTAACTACCGGTGCAGGCTGCCTATTGACCAGAGAGCCCAGTTTCTCTGCTCCCACCAGACAAATGGTGTTGCTGTAGCGAGAGAGAAGCAGCGCAGCTCAGGGCGGCCAGCGCCAGGGGCACAATGCGCTCCAGAGGGCTGAAGAAAAGACAAAGCCACATTATCGGGGCAGACAAGACAGATTTTTGTTCCTGAAACAGATTTAGCTTGAATTTTTGCCCTTCTAAATACCAGCGTTCATCACGTTGGGTTGTTTGCCAGTGCAGAATGATGCCGTATAAAGACAACTCTTGTTCTGAGCAGCAAGACTGAGCATCCCTGGCACATGTCCTGCTTCTCCCCATTTCTGGCCTGGCCCAAAGCAATCGGACTGGGAAAATGAAAGGGGGATGGCAGTTGGTGGGGTCAGCAGCCTCACTTTGCTGGGCAGGTTATTATAAATATTCCATTAGGAACATTAGGGAGACCACCCAGAACAGCAGCTGGCTGTTTAAGCCTCAGGTCTAAAATGGAAACACAGAAAAACTTTCTGGTGAGAGGCTCAGCCCCTGCTGCTGCAAAGCCAGAAATTAAGAGGAAAAGGGAATCTTCCTTTGTTGTCCCAGCTTCAAAGCCAGGCAACTTAAAATCAGTCTGCTGCAGTGACAAGAAATGATGAGTGACTGGGTCCTTGGGAAAATAACTTGGGAGATGAAAGCAGAGTTGAAAAGCCATTGATGGGGGGTGGCAGGGACACAGGAGCAGAGGGGAGGGTGTCAACCTGGGCTCTGTGCTCGTGCTCCATAACCCTCTGATGGGACCTGGGGAAGGGCTCTGCTCCCACCGCCCAGGGCCCTAACCCAGACTAACTCCTGGGTCATTTGTGACTTTCATTTCAAATCTTTGCAGGACAAATCATTTCCACAGCCCAGCCACAGTGACCAGTATGCATCCTGCTGCGGCAGGGAGGAGCTAGGAGGGTTTCTCGGCATGGCCCAGCACCAGACATCACAGCTCAGTCACCCAAAAAAAGTTCAGGGTTGACATGCAAAAAAACGAAAAAACAAATTGGTTATAAAACATGTGTAAAAAGCTCGTTTCTTTGGCCATCCTCATTTTTATCAAGTTTTTTTTCCACCTCTCTGTTCATACCATCAGGGCTATCCTGGTGGTCTCAGTAAGAGATCTCTCTTTTCCTATCCCAATGATTATCCTTCAGCAGGGGTGTGGGGAGGAATGGCCGCTTCACACATTATCATGTCTGGACAAAGCTTTCCCAGTCACTGGGAGTAGCAAAGGGCATAAATCCATAAAAACCAAGGCCCATTTCATTCTACTGAAATTTCTCAGCCATGAATCTGTTGGCAAGTACAAGAAGGTGCAGACCAAGACAGGAGCTCTATTGCAAGCAAACACAACAGCTCCCCGCGAGCGTATTTGATTTCAGGATGTTGTTGTTAGGTTTCTTGTTTGGGTTTTGTTTGTTTGGGTGTTTTGTTGGAGCTGTTGGTGTTATTCTGGGCTTTTGAAGTTAAATTACTCTGTCTACAGAACCGCAGAGCTGCCTCTAGCATTCATTGCTCTTCATAAAAAAAACCTGCTAAGCACTGAGCAGATTAATTATAACGACGCAGATAAGCCCAAGAACCAGAACGAAAAAAAAATCATCACATCTAAGAATAGTAGAACAGCTTTGCCTTAATGTCCAGAGGAACAAGAAAACAATCACTCCAGAGGAGCTAAACATGAACAAGCTTCCACCCAGAGCAAACAGACACAGCTAAATAACCAAGCCAGGGAAAGAGGGGATTCTCCAGTGGTACCACTGACAGATGCTCATGGAAGAGATAGTGGGAGCTGCCAAATTTAAAAACAAGAATAAAAAATAATAACTGCAACCTGCAAAGAGTCTTTACGTGATATTAAATTTTAAGAGGAAGACTAGCAAGTGGGGTTTTTGGAAGTCCCCAGTTGTTTCTGCTGAGCAGCAAGGGCTGGATTGTGAAGACTTTTGTTTCTCTGAGACATCAGCAGGACACGCAGCGATCTCTGAACTGTGACACTTTCTCTTTGGACACGCGTTTCCGCAGCGGCACTATCAGGAGGAACAGGAGTCAGGCAGCAGCAGCTCTCAGAAATTCAATAAGGAAAATAAGAGGGTTTGGTTGTTGTTCTAGCGTCGCAGGGCAGCTGGGAGAGCCCCAGACACGTCGCCAACTACATACTAATGCTGGCTTGGTTTTCTGAAGCTCTCAGTAGCTCTGTCAAACCCTGGCCAGGAGGTCAGGCAGCAGCAGGAGAGCACAGAGGGCAGGTCAACCCAGCCACTCATAGCTTGCACTCGACTGGTTCCTCCAGCAATCCCAGACCAGAGGCTTCTGCCTGGGGACCTTTGCACCTCCAGTAACGACAGCCCCACTCCCTTGCATTTAGAGCGCTTCTGCTCTTAGCTCATTTTTTAAACACATCATACTCAAAAATACAGAATCACAGAATGGTTTGAGTTGCGAGGGACCTTCACGATCATCTAGTTCCAACCTTCCTACCATGGGCAGGGACACCTCCCACTAGCCCACATGTAATTTTCATAATGCCAATTACACCAGGGCACCCATTTGTTAAACTGGATTAAAAAGCATTTTTACAAGCCCTGCTAATGGTCCTTAAGTATTCTTAATTACAGCCTGGACCACATTGACTCCACTATCAAGACGCTCGTGTCCTCACCACCGATACTCTCACCGCATTCACCATTTACCAGCACTGGTTTGGTGCTGCAGTCACCAGCTGGTTCCCAACTCCCAGGACAGTCATTGCCAAGCTGATTTTCAAGAACACCTTTTGGATTAGCACATCTTTGCCTCCCCAGCTCCTTCAGAGGACCCACACTGGAATGCTCATCAACCTTCCCACTTCAGTCACAAATTCACTGTCCCTGGGGGAACTTCTCTTGCTCTGCGCCCACCTCACAAATGAACAGGTTCCTCCTCCACTGGAAGCAACACTCTTAAGGATGAACTGTTTAGTAGAGGGTAGTTACTGCTATTACCTGCTGTAGAACACAAGTTAACATTGCAAATAACTCATGTTACCAAGTGCACCAATAAGGCACTTAATAAAAACAAAAATTAACCTACAGCAATAATCCACCAGCTTAAGAAATCCATTGAGATGCAAAGAGCCACGGAGGCAGAACACTCTTTCAATCAAGCACCAACAAAGGTTTGATTTCTTTGATGTTGGGGTCTTTTTGTTCTTGTTTCTTTCAAAGTTGCCAACCAACAAAGCAAAAGCTTCACATGAAACAGACTCATTTATGCTGCATTAATAGGATGGAAGTGGGGGGTTAATTTCCTCTGCCAGATCGATGAATGGCGTTCTCTTAAAGCCAGAAGTCCGTAGGTGAACAAAAATCCTCACCCTCGGTGTTCACTGGGTGTTTGCAGCTGCTGGTTTTGGTCCAGGTCTGTGAGTACAGAGGACACAGAACAGCTCATGGATTTTGGCTTCCCACGGGGCACGCGGGTGGGCTGGTGGAGGCTGAACTGGGCAGGAGCAGCGACAGGACAAGAGAAACCAGCCTCAGGTTGCCCCAGGGGAGGTTGAGGTTGGAGCTGAGGAACAATTTGTTCCCCTGCAGGGTTGTCCAGGCCTGTGCCAGGCTGCCCAGGGCAGGGCTGGAGTCCCCACGATCCCTGGAGGGGTTTCCAAGGCATGGAGATGTGGTGCTGAGGGAGAGGGGTTGGTGAGGACCTGTCAGTGCCGGATCTTTTCCAACCTAAACTATTCTATGATCTAATCCTAGAGAAATAAGCAAGTCCTGCAGAGCAGGTAGAAGCAGGTGACCTGCACAGTGTCTCACCTAGAATTGCATTAGCTCCTTCTACTTGTCCTCAAGCACTTTCCAGTGAGGTGATGGGGCAGGGGAGGGACACTGAGATTTTGGGGTGCCATGGGAAGCACTACCCAGGGCAGAGGAGGACAGACATAGCAGTGGGTGCCCATTGCCCTGCGAAGTTCAGCAACATTTCCTGAAGGACCAGCAAAATCATCCTAAAAACAGGCCTGATGAAAGTCAGATGGGTCAAGTATGAGATTTGCTCTTTACTTGTCTGATATGGTTGACACTTCATACAGCTTAATAGCACAGGAGACCAACACCTTGCTTTCTGTCTTGACTGTTTCCTCCTCATCAGGCTATATAAAGATCTATTTTTTCCAACCAAGTCATGCACTTGCTAAGAGGAGCAATTTTCAGCTGTACTTTTCACCCAGCATATCTAAACTGCAAAAGAAAACAGGCTCTTGCAGCTTGCTTTACTCATACCATCTATTAATTTGTTCTTAAAAGCCAACCTCCTGTGGAGCTGCATCTCCTTAGCATCACGGCTGGTATTTCGGTGTGGAGATCAGATCAGTTTTGTTTCCCCGGGAGCTTACCAGGGCACTCAGGGGTTGTTTACACAAGAATTTCCACACTTGCACCACTGAGGAGGCTTCAGATGACCCAGCAGCATTGGAGGAGCGGGTTCCTCAAGGTGTCCTGGTATCAGACCCTTACTCTGCACCAGTGACTCACATGCATGTCAGTGAAAGCCAGGGCTGCTTATATATTTGAGGATATCTATTACGAGAAAGATGTCTACATTCCCTTCCCAGTATTACCAGATGGTCTTGGTGACTGGCCAGAGAGGTCAGATCATGGATCTAACAGTTCCTTATTTACAGTCCTGACAGGAAGATACTGATAAACACTTTTAAATAAAAGCAGCAAAAAAAACCCTGTTGTCAGGAACAGGGAGATTCATTCATGGCCAAAGCACCACGGGCCCAGAGCTGCCCACACCTTCCACACAAAGCAGTCTCTCTTCGTTAGGGCCAAATAATTCAAAATCAGAGCAGACAGCAAGAAAATAGGCTGCAAAAGTGTCAGACCGCTCACAGAAGGGAGGAGCATTCTGGCAAAACGTGAAGATTAGCAATGGAAATAGAAATGCAAAGTTAACTACTCCTTCCAGCCTCACATCAGCTGTTTAGGGAAAGGGAGGAGAGAAAAGGCAACTCACAGGGCTCTAGAGAATCACAGAATCACTGAACACATCTGGACAGCATCACATCTGGATGGCATCCCTGTCTCACCTGGGCCTTGGGAGTACAACCTTGGCACCACATTTCTTTCATCAGTCTGAGGTGTCACCTGCAGCAATTTCGTTCCCACAGTATTTTTAAGTGTTCACACCTCACAGTACCTCTCACATAACAGCCCTCCTCATTCCTTCCATACTGGCAGCCTGGCAACACATCCACAAACCCCAAAGATGGGTTAAAGCTCTCACTTTTTGTTTGTCCCTTTAAAAAAAATTAATTAAAAAATACTACTCACGTACTAAAAGACAAAATAGCGCCATATCATCTGAAATAGGTGGTGTAGCTTATTTATTTTTCCTTAGTACGTAAGACTTAGTAAGTCCCCAAACTAACTTGGAGATTTTTCATCAAATCACATCAACACCAGTAATTAAAACATAAGCAGCTCAGGTGCCCAGTCACACCAAGTCGATGCACCCACTGCTTGGCTCTGCATCACTTTTCACCTTATTAAAAAGCACATCAATATCAGCATGATAGAGATCAGGCAATTTTAAAGAGAAAAAACACACTGCAAATAAAGTACTCCCTCTCCACAGAGGGAGCAAATCACAGAACCGGTTTGGTTGGAAGAGACCTTTAATGTCATCGAGCCCAACTGTTAACCCAGCACTGCCAGGGCACCGCTGGGAGGAACGATGGCAGGAACCAGAGGCTTCTGATTAAGAAAACAGTAAAACAAAAGAACAACGAGATTTATGCCCATAAAGCATAAGTGGACACGCAGGATCTCTGGGCTTTGTCTGAAAACCACTCACAGTCTGGAATCACAATTCTCAGAGGCTCTGATCTGCTCTGACACGTCATAGAATCAGCAGGGTTGGAAGGGACCTTCAAGATCATCTCGTTCCAACCCCCCTGCCATGGGCAGGGACACCTCCCACTAGAGCAGGCTGCCCAGAGCCCCACCCAACCTGGGCTTAAACACTTCCATGGATGGGGTTTCCACCACCTCTGAGCAACCTGCTCCAGTGTGCAACACTAGTCAGCAATTCCACAGAAGTTCCACAGACCATTCGCCCAGCAGAGACTTAAACCAGAGGAGGACAGAAAGCACTGCTCAGCTGACACAGGTTTTCAGCCCTTTTAAATGGGAATAAACATGAATCAAATGCCACAAAAAGCCTTAAATAGCAGCAGGCAGACCCAGAGTCTGCAGCACCATCAGAAGGGTGTCATTCACATCCCTCCCTTCACACAACCACCCGAGGGACTACAGCAGGAGTAAAAACTCAACACTTACTGCCGCTACCACAAGAAGAGAGTTAATGGTGACAAAGTGTAACCAACTCCCAGCGCTGCATGAGACAGGAGACAAGGAGACTTTTTGGTCTTTCCCACCAGTCCATCCTGGCCTGAAGACCAGCCGGAGACTGAGCAGGGGCTGCAGCAGCCAAAGGCTTCCTTACAAGGCAACCCAACCTCCCTCAAGTAAGGGCTTGGTTTCCAGGGTAGTGGGGATAAGAGAAAGAGGCCCCTCCCACACCCCCAGCAGATTTCAGCATCCCTCCTCCTCTAATTTATCACCTTAGGCCAGTAAAACACCCTGCTGCTAAAAAATGCATCATGCCCAGTTTCATCCAGCCTTTCAAGACAGGCCACCGCTGTCCCCATGGAGGGGGTCAGGTGCCACCTGCTCAGAGCTCACAGGCACCACAGACTGCAGATGGACTGTTGAGGAGCTCTAAGGGTACAGCCCACGCTTTAAGCCTGTGGAGCAGAGGGAGTTGCCCCATCCCAGTCTCCACAAAGAACCACCATGTGCTTTCCTGTGAGCCCCACATCACAGTCCTACACCAGGAGGTGACCTCTGGGTGGGTTCAAACTCTGTCACAAACAGAACTCTCAGGAGCTTCTACCCTGTTCAGCTTCTTAGGTGCTCACACCTCCCCCTCCAGCCATGTTAAATCAGAGCAAACTAGTCATGCTTCCACCAAATTCCATCATCGCTAAAATGACCAGAAGAATAGAGAGAGGAACCCAAACTTTTACCCACACATTGCTGCTGAAACCACATTAAACCATTTACTCACCGCACAGCCTGGAGCGAGTGGCACTCCCCCACCAGCACCTCACCCAAGAAGAGCTAGAATAACTCTTCCACTGCCCATTTTGAAGGGCCACCAGCCCTCCTGCAGGTGATAACCATCAGCTTATCATTAGGTGGTGCTTAATTAAGAGCAGCTAATTCTGCTAGGCTGGTTTTGGTCAACCACACTAGCATCATTGCAGCCACGGATTTACGTAACCTGGAATGGAAAGGTGGAATCAGCATTTAAAATCATTTGGGGAGCTTCCCCCTCTACAATCCCTGACTGATACAGACCATCTGTACCTGATGTGCCCAGTTTGCAGTTTTCTTTCAGAGCAGCCTCAGCTGCACTAACACTTTGTGGTTGTGTCTGTCTCAGGGGGTCAAGCAATCCCCTTCCGTTAAAGCACCCCCTACACACACCTACCAATCTACTGCCCCGATTCCCTCACTGTTGCTGCCTAAACCTTCATTATTAACCAAAAATAAGTGTTTAACGAACAACCTGCAGTTTCTCTTCTCCACTATGGCACAGACTCGATGCTCTCACTCTCTGATGGAGGCACCAAACCTCCCTGGTGCTCCAGTCACCTCACGGGCTCATCCCAGTGTCCCTACGGTGACATTTATTCATGTCACACAAATTTCTTAGGCCTGAAGTTTTTTTTTCCTTGTGTAACTGTGAAAGGACAGTAATTCAGCTAATTTAACACAGACCAAAGGCGCCGACTGTGGGGACGGGAGGGGTAGCGGAAGGGAAGCTGAAAGTAATTTTCCTGGTCTCTTTTGGTGAGGGATGTTACTGACCCTGGAGCTGAAACTGCCCCTAACCCAGGGACCCCTGGTCCCAAGAGCATCTTCAGGGTGCGTTTGCAGCTTGTGCACGAGCAGTCTTCCAAACGTAGGGCTCTTCAGTAAATTGTTTTTAAAAGAGAATTAGAAAGATTAATTTAGGAACAAAGGGACGCGTTTTAATTGTCATTAGATACTCCAAGGCATGTTTCATGGGACTATTAATAAAGTGTCCCAAGGGAATGAAGACACCAACACATGACGGTCGAGACAAGAATTAATGACCCCATAAAGTACTCCCTGGTGTACCTTAAAGCGACACTGGCAATATTTATAAATTAAAAATTAACATTTCCCAGCCTCCTACTGGCAGCAGCTGAACTGCTGGAGAAATTAGTGACAGCCTTAAAACAACATACCAAACCAAACCGAAAACAAACAAGAAAACAACACGGGCACGGCGCCCGTGAGATGCTTTCTTCCTTATCAATTCCCGCTCCTGATAAATGACAGATGTAAGTTGGTTTTACCAGCCTGGCAGCAAACGTGTTATTTCTGAACTGGTTCTCAAGATACAGTATAATTTATGACTGATATTGATGTTATGTTGACAATCCTTTGACCTTGCAAAATTTCACAGAAGACAAATGCACAGGCCATGGACTGAGCTGCAATATTTATTTTTTTTTCCTAATGTCGGGCCAGTGAAGATTGAAGCCGTTCCCAGCCATGTATCAATCCCTATTTCTCACTTCCTTCAAAACTGAGGAAAAAAAGGGCTTGATAAATGACAGTATTTTTAAATTTACCCAATCAAAAAGGGGTTTAGCCTAAAAGGCTTAATGTCAAAATCTCACGTTCGTGCACATTGTTGTGACAAGGAAAATCATACGGTTTTGCAGCATTTGCTTCACCAAAGTGAGATTTGTTGAAGTCAGCAGGATGAAAACTCAAGAGCCAAGGCTTGCCCGTGACAACGGCTGCCCGGGGAGCAATTCTACTTCATGACAAGTGTTGATGCTCTAAACACTGGTAACTGCTGATCTCATTAACAGGAGAGGGAAATTTGGGCTGGTTTAGGGAAGAAGTGGCCGCTTTGTGGTCTCCTCCCCCCAGGGCCAGGCTGCTGGGAGGGGAGGAGGGGCCTGGGGGCTGCAGCATCATCTACCTCATGTTGGCCAAAACCATCCGAGCAGTTTGTGGGTGGGGAACCTGCCATGTAACGCACAAGAGAGTGTGCCTTGCACTGGGACTTTTTGTCACACTGGTATTTAGTCTCTGTTGGACCCCACTGGCAGCAACTCCTGCACCCTGGTGAGCAACACTAAGGTGCAACCCACCCATCAGCACTAGTAGGTACAGCTGCCCAGGCTGCCCAGAGAGGCTGTGGAGTCTCCTTTTCTGGAGAGATTCCAAAGGTGCCTGGACCCTGCGCTGCTGGGCCCCCTGCTCTGGGTGACCCTGCTGGAGCAGGGGGGTGGCACCAGAGCAGCTCCAGAGGGACCTTCCAACCCCCACCATGCTGGGATTCTGTGAATTTGCAAGGTATTTGACTTGAAATGTACAATATTTCCATTAAAAACACAAACATTCTCAGGAAAAAGTCCTGCTGGATTAATGACTGAGCAGGTGACAGAGAGAAAAGCAAACACCAGTGAGACCTTCTCCCAGGTACGCTCCTGACAGGGCTCCACAGCCCCGAGTACTACAGACGCTGCTCGAATAGCCTCATTAACCATCTGGGAGGAAAAAAACACTTCACACGACCAAAAAATTTGTGGCAGGGGTGTCAATGGCAACTGGAAAATCATCTAAAACAATCTGTGGAAGATGAGCCCATTCGAACAAAACGCTGCCAGGGCAGCCAGACCCTGCCTGGAGCACCCTGGAAGAGCATCTTCCTTTTTTTTTTTTTTTGATGTTTTGCATTTTCCATTTTGTTCTCCGCCCTTCACTAAACCCTTGATTTTCTCGCTTTTTTCCGGGGCTTTCTCTGTTTTGACGCCTCTCTCATTCCGCCTTTGTTTTAGAAATCGCTGTTGGACAGAAAGCAGATTTCTCATTCCCAGCGTAGCCGTAGAGCCAAGTGAACAAACCACGCGGCCAAACCGTGACGCAATTTGGAAGGCTCGTTTGCAGACGAGCGGCACAGCAGCCCCATCACCACCACCACCACCTCCCCACCTCCTCTGCCCCCCCTAGAATGGTTTTTGCTTTTCAGCTCAATGCAGTACCGGTGGGAAAAGCCCCTTCGGCTCCCTCCCGAGCTGAGGTGCCGGCGGGTGCCAACGACTGTCTGTTTCTCCGGCAGCACCATCTGCACGTCCTCTTTTTGGTATCAATTACAGGTTGAGCGCAGCGCTTGGGCCACGAATATCAAAACCCCCGTCAAGATCGCCGCACACGCCAACACGCCATCCTGCAGAACCTCCTGTTTCCCGACCGATTTTTGGCAGGAGGGGAGGACCGGCAATAGGAGGAGATGGCGCCTAAAGTGCAGTTTTTACTACTCAATATTTTCTCTCTCTGGGAAGGCTGCTGTTTTGTGCTCGAGATCTGGCAGCATTCCCCAAGCCAAGGCAGGACCTCAGGAGAGGACAGAGAAAGAGGTAAAGGAGACCTCGGTACCAAGGTAGCTCATTACACAGCCCCTTGATTTATCTCTCCGTCAAGGAGAGTCAGCCAGCAATAATTTGACAGGGCCACCACACACGTCTCCAGGACTGCAGCACCTCCGGGCACACATCGAATTTTCTTCTGTAACTAAAGCAAGGGACAAAGGTCAGAAAAAAAAAAATAGAAAAATTGATCTCCAGTCAGAACTCTACATGTTCCCCCGCGTTAAAAATTATGATGGCAATCAAAAGAGTATGTGTAAAGCTTAAGAATGGTAATTTCCCTTGAAAATCTTAAAAGGATTTGGCAGATTTCCCTTGCCAGGAGCAGGAGCAGGATTCCCACCCCGTGCTGGGGAGGAATCCCAGAATGGCAGGGGTTGGAAGGGCCCTCTGGAGATCATCTAGTGCCACCCCCCTGCTCCAGCAGGGTCACTCAGAGCAGGTGAAGAAGCCCCAGCTGCCTGCACCGACCACGGTCCCCAGGGTGGGCAGTGATGGCTCAAAAAAGCCCATTTCTGTTGGGAAATAAGACAGGGGCAGATGGGATGTTGAAGGGGGTCAGACCTGGACATCAGTAACTACTGGAGATTTATGTGGTGAGAAGCAATAACGCACAACATACTGACTGACGGGTTAGAAAAGACAACTTACCTAAGAACAGGAATGTTTGTTCACGCCACGCTTCCAAAGAAAACTTTGCCTTATTTTAAAAAAACACAAGCCTGTCAAGTTTCAGAGCACAGGGTTCAATGCCAATCAGAAAATCTGGCCATCCTCGTTCTTCCCTTCTCCTCCCTCCCACACCAGCTTCTCACGACTTACAGGTGACCTGGAGGTTTCTGTGGGGCCATCACCTCTCTCCTCCCCACAGCAGAAGTGGGGGGGGATGATGTCCCTCCAGGGACCTGGATGGAGCCACCTGGATCCCACCAGCCCCAGGACCTGCCGTGCATTTCCACCCAGCCCAAGGAGCAGGAGTTGTATTTTTTTTCTCGGCTGTGTGAAACCTCTTGTGAAATGTTCAACGGGATGGGTGCAAATGCAATTGTAACAAAGTCATGTTTTCCGAGCCTTTCTCTGAAAACCAAGGCCTGTGAATTTCCCCCTTCAAGGGCTTATGAAGGAAATTGTACTATCGATTGGATCGATAATATGGATTGGATCAAGCTGGGTCAATTGAAATCCTGTTATTGATACCTAGGATGGCACATTATTTTGTAGAGCAAGAAGTGCAGGGTAAAAACGACTTCCCAACAAAACTGCTCAAGCCATCCCCATCTGTTAAGCGGCCCAGTTGCTTAAACCTTTAAATCACTTGGAATAACCAGGGTCCTGACTCTGGCACAATCTTGCCATTTGGCATGACTGCAAATCACTGGATGGCAGCCCAGAGACGCGGATCCGGCCAGCAGAGGTGTCTCCTAGGAGACCTTCAGGTCACAAGCACCGCTCGCTAAGCCCATCGCCGCACAGCGCACCGATGAACTACACTGGTGATGCAGAAAAGGATTTTTGTATTTCAGTGTCTTCTCCATTCTTTGTCACATTGTCTCCCTACAAACGCTGCTGAAAGGACTCGCACATTTGCAGGGTATTTTGTACCACCTGCCTGCTGCTGAATTATTTAGAGCGGTTAAGCAGCATCCACCGTACCATATGTTATTGGGATAAAAACAAACACACGCAGAAAGAGAACTTGCAAACAAATGTTATGTAAAGAAAAACGATTTAACTCTGAAGAGGAAATTGAGGCTTTTTAGTCTGGTGAAGTCACCTTATGTAAGCGGGTTCTCCGCCACAGCTGATCGTGCGCTGACCCTTGGAAACAAGTTACACGCAAAAGGGAAGACAAATTAATCGTGGCATCGGAGCACGGCAGGGCTTGGAAGGGACCTCTAGGGATTACCGACTCCAACCACCCTGCTCAGCAAGTTCATCTATCACAGGCTGGTTTCGTTTGGAAACATATTTCCCACCCCATGGGCTGCGGCTGACCGTCCCCTTGCCAGTCGGCAACAAAATTTTCCAGAGCCTGCAAAAACCACCACCAAGTGAAATGCCTCTGAGGAACCTGATCCTAAAGTGAGGGCCCTGAAGAAATGTTGATACACACTGCAGTGACCTGAAGCAGTGACGGGCATAAACAGGACAGAAAATCACAGATAGACTGAGCTGCCTTAATAAGCCCATTCTGCAGAGGTTCGCAGCCGGTATTTTGTTATTCCTGACCTTGAGGTGCTAATTTCTTAAGTGATAATGACATGTAACCTACACATTTTACAGCCAAGAGTGCGGTAATGGAGATTCTTCTCACCTCAGGAAGCTTTACTCTAATTTAATACATAACAACCAGAAAACGATCTTGGATTTCACACTTTTTTTCAGCGCTATCACCTTCCCCAACAGCGCAGCGAGCTCCCAGCGTCATGTCGGATTTGAGGAATCATTCTGCAAAGCTGCTTCAGGGCAGAAAGTGGGCAGGGAAAACAAACCCTTTGGATTCTATTCTTTTTTTTTTTTTTTTTAATGTTAAGAATTCATTTTATAGATTCAATAAAAAGCTGTTGGTATTTCTACAGGAGGTCGGAAGCTGCATATTCATGTTATTTGTGAGATTTGCGGTGAAGTGCAAACCAAGCACAGATGCACATGAACACACAGCAGATACACTGCTTTTTTAAAAAAAAAAACAAAAATCACAATTTACAAACACAGGATTTTGGTTTTTAAAATTCCCTTTTAAATTCTTTTTTTTTTAAGAAAATAATTTTATTTAAGCTTTTCACAGAAATGGCCACGTTTGGCCAGCACTACCAAGCAGTAAGTTGGATACAATAAGCTGCACAACACCTGCAGCTCTAATGTTTTGTACCTTTGGTGTTTTGACTGCCAGTCTCACAAGATTTGTCCAAAAAGACAATGAGCTCATACTGTGTTATGAAAATTACCATCAAACCACATCATCTAGTTTACAAATGGCTTACGTGGCTCAAGACTGAAAATGAATCCTTTTTTTTTTTTTTCTCTTATGTGTAGGAGCGAGTGCAATTTTGTCTTCTTTTGAAATTTAAATAATAAAACCCCTTGACACATTTGTTACCCCAATTAGCAGCAGAAGAAACGCATGGGCAGGAACTGCCGAGTATATTGGCCCCGTAAGCCCTTAATAAACCACAGCTAGTGAGGTTTCTCATATCCTGAGTTTTCCAAACCACCAGGGAGTTGTGGAGAGCCAGAAGGTCTCCCCTGAGCCTCCTTTGCTCCAGGCTGAACAAGCCCAGCTCCCTCAGCCACTCGTCACCAGACTCCTGCTCCAGACCCTTCCCCAGCTCCGCTGCCCTTCTCTGGCCACGCTCCAGCTCCTCCAGCTCCTTCTGGGAGTGAGGGGCCCAAAACTGACCCCAGGATTTGAGGGGCGGCCTCCCCAGTGCCCAGTCCAGGGAGACAATCCCTGCCCTGGTCCTGCTGCCCCCGCAGTGCTGACCCAGCCAGGATGCTGGGGGCTTCTTGGCCATACAGGTCCAGCTGGTGTGGAGAGCAGCCCTCGGGCACAGGCACCTCTGACACGGGACTCATGCCCAGGAGGAACGTGTTGGGCACCAACACTCAGGCAGAGGTATCGCCTTAATCATCTCTGCCGTGGCCCTTGGTGAGGAACTAAGAGCTTATCAAAAGCCCTTCACACCTCTTCACGGCTACCCAGGATGGCACTGGTCACTGAGTGGCCCCAAATAGTCCACGCGTTAGATGAGCCTCTAAACGCTAATGACAACAAGCTGTCATTTGAAATATTGCCCGATACGTATTTTGGGCACGCAAAGTAATTTTTGTCACATTCATGTTTACTTAAAACCTTCTTTTCCTCTTTTTAACTGTCATTATCTTTCCAGAAGAAGGAAGAGCTGCGGACATCTGCTCCGCACTCAGCTGCTGCCGGCCGCCTTTGCGCCACTGAGATTTCGCTGAGCTTCCAGTTCAAATCTCTCCCAGTTATGCTCTGATCTTTTCCCCCACTTGCCTTCCCTCTCCCCGGGCACTGGCCTCTGTGGTCCCCGTGGTGGGAACCCTGAAAGACCTCGCTTTTTGCCACCTGGTTCTGGCAGAGCGGAGGAGGCAATTAGCATGGGAACATCACCACTGTTCAGCCACTCCTCTCCAAATTTCATGCCTCTTCCCATTATGGAGCCTGATGAGCTGTGAAGACTGTAAACAATCCACCCAGTAACACTGGTGGGCTTTTAAAGCCTGAGCTGCTGCCAAGAGTTCCAGCTCCACAGCAAAATACCATTCCTTTCAGCTGCTCGGCTTCCAGCTGCCAAAAGCAACGGTTTGCATCTGTCAGGGCCATCTTGTTTCTCTAAATTCAAGTCCATCACCATTTGGAAGCATCACAGTCAACAATAAATGGTCTGTGGGAGGCTGCGGTCCAAAAAAACCCCTCCAGTTAATCTCCATTTTGAGATGTGGGTTGCAGATTTCTAACTACCCTCCCAGAAAAAGCTGTCCTTGAAGTGGAAGGGTCAGGAAAGATGTGAGGGATGCCCACAGCTCAAATCCTGGGGGATGCGGTGTGGATTTTGGTCAGGGCTCCTTTACTCCGACCGCCGTCACCCGATGGCATTGATTAGAGGGGAAAAGTTTGGGGCACTGTCCATAAACACCATCCTGCCACCTCCTCTTCCCATAAACCCCTCACTCATCCTGAGCCTTCTTTTCCCAATCCAGACAAAACTCTCACTGTGAGTGGTCTACACTCCATCAAAGATGCTACCATCATTTACATTCATCTCCAAAAAAAAAATAAAATCTATATATCCAAAAAGCTTTACAAACAAACCTCCTACAGAAGCATTAAATTCTGCCCTCTGAAGCTGATGAAGCAGTTATGCAGCGATGAGTTCAACTGAGCACCCAAAAAAAATCTTGTTCCAAAAACATGCCTTCCGATTTTGGCTTTAAGGCTCAGCACTAGAGGTGGCAGCTGCCCACCCGCCTCACACACTGAAGGCTCCCCTCATTCCCATCCCAGTGACATCCTGCCCAGGAACCCTGTCAGTGTTTGTCCAGTTCCAAGTCAGACTGGGAATATCTGCCCCCATTTGACAAGAACCGCGAGTCTGTATAATCTGTGTACACCTGCATCGAGTTTCCTCTGACCATTTTCTTCTCTTTCCTGCTACCTGGGATCTTTATCGCTCCTTCATATCTCCTCAAAACAAAACTATCATGATATATCCCAAATATTTCTTCTAATATGATAGAAGGAACTAAAGCAGAAATCGGAGTATCCTCCCTTTGATCAGATCTATCACCTCATCTGGTGCAAAGACTTAACCTTGCCAAGCAAAACAGCCCTAGCCTGTTGGCTCTCCGAAGTGAAATCTGGGGTTAATCACCATATGAAGGGCAATATCGGGGCAAACCATCCATCCAACTACCCCACACCTGCCTCCAACAGCTAAAAACGCAGATGGCCAGGTCACTGTATACTTGTCTTTACCTGACAGGCTATTTCCACGATATAGTGAAGAACAGACCTAAATTTTTATTACTTTGGTTTCACCCTTTGACATTTTCTTGCCTAATCCTTCCAGGAGGAAGCATGAAACAAAACACGGGGCAGGTCACAGGGCACTCAGGAGAATACAAACCAGGATGGCTGCAAGTGTTTTATGTGGGAAATACATTTACCACTTGGGGTCTGAGCTTCTGGAGACTTCCTACGTGGAATTAGACTTTGAAATGAGACTTCAGAGTGCTTTCATCTCTTCAGACATGGGAGCGTTCTCACCGCAGACGTGCAGCAGTCAACGAGAATGCTCCTCTTAACTTCAGCGAGTTTTGAAGCAAACCCACACTGTACACTAAAGACATATTATACGGTTGGTAACGTACATTTTTTGCACAAGATGAGCTGGTAGATCTGATCAAAGCTTTCAGATACAGAGACAAAAAAGAGATGGAAGAAAGATAAAGCACATGCCTGAAGTATATTATACACGCCACATTTCAGAGAGGAAAAAAAAATTTAGGTGAGGGGAGGCATTAGAACAGTAATTTATCTAAAAAAGTTAGACAAATTAAATGTTTGCAAATGATTATGCATGTTACAAGTACATCTGTGTTAACGTGCTTCCTCCTTCGCTGCCATTAAATCCAGAGATGAGCGTAAAAGGCTTTTCTCTCTATGGAAAATTGCCCCACCGTCAACTAGGGAGAAGAGAAACCATTTCTATCTGCTTGCTTATTTTTCCCATCAAATATTACATTCAAAAGATCTGATTCCAAAGATGGGAGAGAAATCCACCGTCACTCAGCCGTAGCTCCCCAGCTACGAGCCCCTTGAGAGTAGCCTCCTCCTCCTCCTCCAGATGCGAAGGCAAATCAGCACCCTCCACCTCTGCTGTACATGCCACCCTGCAGCACCCCTGCACCCCACAGCATCCTTGCATCCTGCAGCACCCCCACAGCACCCCTACACTCATCCTCCTGCAGATCCATGAGTCAGGTGGGGGATGTGGTGACACAGAGGGCCCCCGGTGGTACCACTCTCCCCAGAGCAGGGGGTGCAGCTCCTCGACCCGGGCCAGGTTTTGGTGAACAGGATCAGGCCGCTGGCTGCCGGTTTGGGCTCAACCATTTGGCACTGATCAATTTTCATCACTGCGATGGTTTGCTTGCAAGTTATTAATGGCTGGAGGAAGACCAATTTTCTTCCGATTTTATTATGACACATCTGCAGTCTCCAATCTGACACACTAAATATTTATGAAGGATGTCATTTCTCAAACATAGCAAGTCCCAGCTCCCTCTAATCTGCGATGAAATTAAAAATCTGCAAATTTCGCTGCCACGTTGATGCTGCTTCTTGTAACTCCGATTTGCATCATCAGATCGGAACCTCCCAGCTCCAAATCGCAAATTCCAGTCGCCTTCGGCGATTTGGTGGGTGCCAGCACACCAGTGACGAAGTCTCCCAGACAGCCCGGCCACGGGTGCGCTGGGAGAGGTGTGAGGGACGCAGCCGCCCCTCCCCGCGGTCCCGAGGCGGATCCGGTCCGGCCACCCACAATTGTGCGCCAGTCCCGCGGCCCACAGAAGCTGGAAGCGCGGCTGGTGCCGGGGTCGGGATGCTGGGTGACCCGGCACCCACCTCGGGAGCCTGGGAGGTCCCCCTGCCCCGTAGTCCGGATTTCCACGGGGGTTTCCAGGACCCCGCTCCCTCCCAGTAGCCGAGGCCGGCACGTGCTCCTGATAAGCAGTTTAGGCGGTAAGATACACAGCCGGCCGTACACACTATGCAGCCATAGTTACACGCACAGCCAGACCCGCAGAGCGCTCAGCATCGATGGTTTCATCCTGCTTTCTCTAGCTGAGCTGGATGAAGGCCTGCCACTGGGAATATGTATGTTGAGATAAATGTACAAAGAGGACTCTCCAGCAGCCGAGCTCAGTCTGCCCAGAAGCCGCCCCCGCCTCCCAGTCTCCCCAGTTGCTGACACCTGGGCGCCCCGGAGGCCTCGGCCGCGCTCCAGGTGCCGGAGCTGGTTTACCAGCAGTCCCCTCCTCGCACCCCCCAGCTCCGGTACCCTCCCCGCCCCGGCCCCGGCCCCGGCCCTGAGCCCTCCCGCACTCACCCGGGGCTGGGCGGGTCCCGCACGGCCGAAGAGCCGCTCCCGGAGGGTGCTGAGCACGGAGCTGAGCCCCGGCCTCTTCCCATCCCCTCTCGCGCTGGTTTCCCACGACTCTTCCTCCCCAAATCATCCTTCCCACCCCCCCCTCACGTTCCTCCCCTAAACTTCCCATAATAAGCCCTGGGTCATCCCCAAACGCGCTTTGCCTGCATCCCAGCCCGTACTGGTGGGATTCGGGGCTGACGGCCCAGCTGGGACCGCGCTGGGGGGGCCGGGCAGGACATTCATCCCTCCGGCTGCGGAATTTGGGCTGCCCCAGGTGCTGTTGTTTCTGGAGATGGGCTGTGATGGGATCTTTGGTGCCTCTTTTTCTAATGGAGATGCTCCTCCTGCCGTGGTGTGCCTCTGGCTCCCGAGTGCAGATAAGCTCAACCCCTCACCTCACAGCAGCTCAACCCTTCCCCAGAGGGACCCGAGCCCATGGGTGGTGTGTACGGCATCTCCGCTTCGAACAAGCCTTTGCTTATTACCCAGCGCTCCTGGCCTGTCCCCCTGCAAAGCTGACAGGATCCATCCCTCCACACCTTCCTGGAGAGGAGAACACCTTGTTCACTCCCATTCGGTTCAGACCAAGAAGTTATTTTCACTTCATTTGAAGCACCTAGGACTCAAGGCATTCAAAAGCACTTCATCAAATTCTTATAATTATTAACAGCAAAGTCTACACTGACACAATCTGTGATGACACCTTCTCATTGTTTCACTGGTCTAAAGGTCCTCGGGTGAGCACTTTGTGGGGTCACCCAACAAAACCACAGGTGTGGAAGATGGAGAGTGGTGAGAGCCTGGCCCAGGTTGCCCTGAGAGATGGTCACTGCCCCATCCCTGGCCCCATTGCAGGGGAGGTTGGATGGGGCTCTGAGCAACCTGCTCTAGTTGCAGATGTCCCTGCTCCCTCAGGGGAGTTGGACCAGATGACCTTGAAAGGTCCCTTCGCACTTCCCACAAACCGGTCTGGGATTCAGAGCAGGTGCTCATCAGGGGATTGTCTGAGCCCCCTGCCGAGGGCTGGCATCGTGTTGTAGAGCAACCTGTCACGTTCCCAAAGCTGAGCTTCCTCCATCGGCAGCATCAGCCTGTCCCTGCGCCCACGCTGTGCTGCACCAGCCCCGGGCTCTGCTCCGTCCCCCCCCTTATCCCCTGTACCCACCACCGCGTTTTCTGTGTCACTGCCTCATCACGTCGCACAGAGGCCATGCAGCCGACGTGCCCCGCAGCCATGGTTAAAGTTTACACATTTCACTTTCGCGGTTTGAATTTCCAACGGCCCCGAGATGTTTTCATTTCCATTTATTCCTGCTGTAATTTTCTTATTTCTGAGCTTTTTTTGTCAGGCTGCTGACAGCTACTTACTGCTAAAGGAGAACACAACTGGCTAACAAGTTAGCTGGTGTATTGAACTGCAAAACGGTACATTTCTGCTGTGTTTTCTCTACGCTGTACCTTAATTTACAGCTGATGGTTTTAAGATCTGAAAGTTGCCTGCAAGGCTACCTTCATCAGGTTAGGCTAAGCCTGGTAGATCACTAAAGTCATTAAGACATCAAGTCTAACGAGGAATAACATCCATCTGGCCTCTCCGACGCTGCCTTTCCTTTGTTCTACATCTGTAGAACACGTCAAGTTCACAAGTGTGACAACATTTCGCCTCAAAAACCATGTATAGATCAGGTGGTGGTTTAGAAATATAAGGAACAGCTCCGATGATGAATAAAAAACTGGGAGGGAGAGCTTCAGTAACTATCCCTGGGCCACCACGGATCCTACAGACAAATTTAGGAGGTCTATAAAAGCCCTTCTAACCCCCGGGCTTCCCTCGATGGAACATTTACCTCTTTTAGAGGTTGAAAAGAGTAACACAATTGAACGTGAACCTTTATGCCAAATGCGTGAACTTTTCTTACCATCTTATTTAAAATGATATAATTATCTCCCAATTTGCTGCCTACTTAGCTGTTGGTGTTCTTTTCATTTATTATTCACATCCTATCTCCTCTTTCTCTTTTCTCTCTTATTTTTCAGCTCACAATTGCTTCCACTGTATTCTCTGATTACTGCTGTATTTAATCTTTTTCTATAACAACCCAGGAAAAAAACCCACAACAAAACAAACCACATCCTACTTTTCTGCTAAAAGAAGAGGGAAAAAAACCCCACATGCTCCATTATCCCGGGCCAGGAGCCTTTGCAGTGAAGCTGCCCAGCTCTTAGCACACCACTGACCTGCTGCTGAACATTCTCCTGACCTTCGCTCCGGCATCAGTTTTGTTCTAATAGGCCTGAGTTCCCCTCTTCTTCCTGATTCCTGGAGGGGTTTATGCTTTCCACATATGGTGAATGGCCCCGGGAGAGGTAACGCCGTGGTTCAGGCCCTGCTTCTGTTGGAAATCTTCCTGTTTTAGTGGTGCCCCATTTGCCATTCATACTGTACCTGAGGTATTTCTTCTTATCTTTAATAATTTTGTCATAGAATCATAGAATGGTTTTAGCTGGGAGAAACCTTTAAGGTGATCCAGTCCAACCAATAACCCTTCCCTGCCAGGGCATCACTAAGCCCTGTCCCTCCGCACCACATCTCCACGCCTTGGAAACCCCTCCAGGGATTTTTCCTCTCCGGGCTGGGGGCATGGTTGAACTCCATGATCTGAAAGATCTCTCCCAACCAAAAGAATTCTATGATTCTAATACCTCCTTGGACATTGGCTGGAGAGGGCTCGCCGAGCCATGGCGCACGGGCTGGGGCAGGAATTGCCCTCTCTTCCCTGGCATCTGCCTCGCTCTCTGCAGCCCCCAGCACCGTGGGATTTTGCAGAGTGCTGCTGCTGACCTAGGGAAACACCCAGGGCTGCGGCTGCTGCTCAGCAAAAGGAAAAGCCGGCACCCCCAGAGCAAGCAGCAGGGAGGCAGCAATTCTCCCATCAAAGGGGATGCAGCTGCCAAAAAAATCAATGCCCTCAGAGCAATAATGGCAGAAGCACCAGGAGAAACCCTCAGGTCAGTGGCAGAGGTCTGTCCCAGACAAACCCCTCCCCAACAACAAGCTGTCGCCACCCGGGAGCAGACAGCTTTCCAAGGATGCCACCTCTGCAGGTGCTGGTGCCCCAGCCCAACACCTCTGCCTGGGGTGCCACGGGGCCTTCCCAGCTCCCCGTGCAGGAGCGCAGTGTCGGCTGTGAGCACAGCGAACGCCGCTCAGTAATTTAGAACCCCCCACTCTAATAATCCTCCTGACATTTGCCTCGCACGCAGCCTCCATTAATGGTGATTTAATCAGGGGCCTTGTTCATAAAAGGAATCAATAGTAGGAGGTTTTGTGGGAGGGCAGTTCAATGGGACCCACTAAGGAAGATGAAGCGATTCGTTGTCACGGCAGCTCAAAGGGAGAAAAGTATTGACCTGCCAGATCAAAAGCCTTCGGTGCTGCAGGCGCGTCATGTGCTGCTGTGGGCTCCGAGCCGAAGCAAAGGGGCGGCTCGGGAGGGATTTGCAGTAAATTTCTCTCATTCACCTTTTCTTTGAATTAACCACCTGCCCTCTCCTTTATGACAAGGAGTTTAATGGAAAGGCAATTTCAGGGGACTGTGCCTCCTCACCTCACATGACTTCACACTTGAAGACTTAATCAGGAGCAAAGGGGGGCGGGGGACAGTGGGCAGAGCTTCATAAAGAGCCTCCCCGTGCCCTGGCACCACCTGATACCCACCCAGTGCCAGGAAAGCCCGTTCCACAGGCACCGGGCACTCACTCCTGCCAGAGCCATCGCTCCTCTTTGGCATCTCTGGGAGCTGCTGGACCATCGACCCTGGCAGCAGCTTCCTTCAGCCAAAAGGGCTTAGCAGAGGGCATGGAGAAGAGGCAGTGTGAAAGAGACCTGTTTGTTTGTTTTTTTAACACAGTATTTGCAGCAAGCGAGAACAAAGTTGTCTTTCTTGTGCACGCCCCGCACGACCCGCTGCTGCCCTGTGGTTTGTGCTCTGTCGGCAGCAGGGGGCTCGCAGGCAGCTTTACAGAGTGAATAGAATCATAAAAGAGTTTGGATTCAAAGGGACCTTTAAGACCATCTAATTCCAACTCCCCTGCCACGGACAGGGACACCTCCCACCAAACCAAGTTGCTCAGAGCCCTGTCCAACCTGGTCCTGAATGCATCCAACAATGGGACTTCCACAATTTCTCTGGGCAACCCATTACAGTGTCTCACAACCCTCATTGTAAAAGTTTCTTTCTTATATCCAATCAAAATCTACCCTTTTCCAGTTTAAAACTGTTGTCTCTTGCCCGTTCACTGCAGGTCCTGGTAAAAGGTGAGTTCTAGTAGAAGGTGTGGAAGAGACTTGGCTGACCATCAGCATCCATATGTGCATGGAGCCCTGGAGCCATCTGTCAGTTGCGTGTTGAGTGTTTGCACACGATAAAGATGTTTCTCTCAACTATTTACACATCTTATCATTCTAGGCTTAAAAACCCCCAAATATGTTGCATTTCATGGGGATCATTTTTACCTACCTCGATTGCCATATTGCTTGCAATAACCTGAAACAACAGAAAAGAAACATCTAGATTTTGGTTGAACTCTGAAAACTCTCCACAAGTATGACCAGTAAGCTCACCTGTGCTGTTCCAGGGCACATGGTCCCAACACTCAGATCTACCTGACCATGGAGCCCCAGCTGCACCCACAGCCCCGGGGTCAGCAGTCACGGCTCTGGTGTGAGCCACCATCCCTTCTGGGCTTCAAGGTCAGGAGAATCAGCCTGCCCACCCTGCCTGCCCTGACCACAGCCTTCTGCCCAGCCTCAGAAGAGCACTGGGGGTGACATCCCCCGGAAGTGTTTTGTTATCCTGATGTTTCCTAACAGAAGTCGTACAAACACCCAACATCTGTCCATTTAAAGCCCATGCAGCTCTGCGAGGAGCAGCCATTAGAACCCTCGCTGAATTGGACTTAGATGCAAAGGACCTTGACATTTTGTGAATTTAATTTAATGCCGTTGTACAGAGAAGCAATTACAGTTACATCATTATGTGTGATCACCAGGACCGGAGTCTCACTCTAACCAAGCGTGAAAGGATATTATTTGGAAATCCTCGTCTATTGTCAGAGTCTTTTAACCTTCCCCTCCTTTCCCCTTTCCTGCAACCCTGCCACAAAACATTAGAGCTTTTCTCTCCCCGATGTTCTGCAGAACAGCACAGACAGGAAAGCTCAGAGGAGAAGACTTCAAAGCACAGCTATGCTGGGATTGTAAAGAAGAAAGGAACATTTGGGAATTGTCTGTATTATCTAGAGGCTTTTATTCTGAATCAGTCTCAAGGAATAAGTTAGCAATAGAGAATCACAGAATCGTTAAAGGTCTTTTCCAGCTTCAAGAACATGGAGTCCAACCATTGCCCCATTCCTGCCAGGGCACCACTAACCCCTGTCCCTCAGCACCACATCTCCATGCCTTGGAAACCCCTCCAGGGGTGGGGACTCCACCCCTGCCCTGGGCACAGTGGCTTGGGGCAGAGAAGGGCTGAGCACCACGCCATGGTCCCTGCCAGCCCCACAAGCACCTCCACCAGGTTTTGCCACAGCCACGCCAACAACCCCCAAGATGACCTCAGGAGCACGAGGGAGGCAGAAAATTGGCAGAAAATAGCTCTCCTGTGCCACCTCTGCTTCAGGCAGCTTCCTGGGCTCCACCACCTAAATACAAGCACCCACCAAAAATGCACAGTTTGGGTGAGGTCTGTTCCATGCCCACATCACGAGATCGGGAAAGCGGGTTCTGAAAATGCACCTCCCACAGCCTAAATCCCCAGCTGGTGTTCCCTAGCGTGGTGATGTCCCAGCTGTGCCTCGAGGGATTTCTTGGAACCCATTTCTCTTCATCTCTGCTTCAACTGGCAAAGTTTCCCCACCAAGAGGTGCTGAATTTTCCAGAAAAAAAAACAATTTCCTACAGGAGCAAGGTGAGCTGTGGGACAAAGGGGTCACATAAGTGGCTTTGTTACTGCTGATTTGGTCTAATTAAATGAAAAGCTACATAAAACAGTGAGCTAACACGGCTACTGCCAGTTTTTCAAAGGGCTCATCCCTTCCTTTAAGCATTAATAGATTACTCAATGTTCTTTATTTCTACTCATTCTTTTAGCTAGCTTAAAAGTCTCTCAATTCTTTGCTGAGATCTTGTGAGATTATTACCTTTGACTTAGAAAACCCTCCCCAAAATCCTTCTACTTTTAGACCACCATGGCACGCAATACAGAAGATGAGACAGAGCTCTACAGCACAGCCGTGGTTATACCTCGAAGCACTCCAATATTTCTGGTCAACATGAAGCTCAACTCGGCCTACACCCTGAAGCATTTTTAAGAGTTTTAAAAAGAAATGTGAGTTTCCTTGTGAGCAGTAAGGAATGTGAGTCCCTGTGCAGCCTTTGAGAGCAGAGCTGGTTTCATGCTGGCTTGAGATGGAGCATTGGAGCAATTTTCCCCGTGGCACTGCTGCCTTCACAAGGTGTCTCTGCAGTGAGTTTAGGGATTTCCTACACAGGCAAAAACCTGAAGTAAAAAGCCCCATGATCCAGGGCATCATCACCTCCCAGGCAATGCCTGGCAGCCCAGACTATCACCTCCCCAGTCTTTTGGGTGGGGATACCCTGGGGGATACAGCACATGGGGCCACGTGGGAGCATCCCGGTGCTGAAGAAGATGCAGAGCCAGACCCAGCACCCACGCTGCTGATCCATGGCACCCTCACCTTTCTGGCCACTGATGTCTGGAGTGACAGAAGTCTTGGTCTCCTCCACGAAAAGGCGACTTGAGGTTGGAGGTGCACGGCTGCTTGTCTCCTTTTGCCACCCGGGGCTCATCCTTCCGTGCATGTCAACTCCGATTCCAACCGCTTCCTTGATGGATCGTTTCAACCCTGTTCTCTGCCAGTTTCAGTAATAAACTGTTAAAGAGGTACCAGCCCAACTGAAGCAGAACATACAGAAGGAAATTCGGGATGCATGGTCCCTGAAGGACAGATCTGAGAATGTTGTCACTAGAATAGAATCATAGAATCATCAGGGTTGGAAGGGACCTTGAAGCTCATCTCATTCCAAGCCCCCTGCCATGGGCAGGGACACCTCCCACTACAGCAGGTTGCCCAGAGCCCCATCCAACCTGGCCTTAAAAACTTCCAGGGATGGGGCTTCTACCACCTCTCTGGGCAACCTGTGCCAGGGTCTCACCACCCTCCTGGGGAAGAACTTCCTCCTAACGTCCAATCTAAATCTCCCCTCCTCTAGTCTGGATCCATTCCCCCTTGTCCTATCGCTATCCCACATCCTAAAAGGTCCCTCCCCAGCTTTCTTGTCAGCCCCCTTCAGATCCTGGAAGGCCCCCAGAAGGTCTCCTTGCAGCCTTCTCTTCTCCAGACTGAACAACCTCAACTCTCTTAGCCCATCTTCACAGGAGAGGTGCTCCAGCCCTTGGATCATCCTCTAATCAACAGTTTGGTCACTAAATCAGTGACCAAACTGATCCCTCAAGTCCTCCTCATCTCCCAACTTCTCTGGAGTTAGGGTGGCTCTGTCACATCTGCGGGAGCAAAATTTCTCCAGTAATCTTTCTGCATTTCAACCAACAGCCAAAGCAGCCTCCTCTTGCTGGACTGGATGTGCCTGTGGTGCAGGGGCCAGCCCCGCTCTCCAAATCAGATAAACCAATTTCTCCTGCCAGCTTTGCCACCAACCATGGCAGGTCACACTCCTCTTGCTGTAATTTCCCTCCTGTCATCTCCAGCTGGAATACAAGTCTTAGGTGCAAGGCCCTTTCTCGTGCTGCATATTTACAAATTCTTAGCAAGAGATTTTTTTTTCATTTTTTTTTTTATATATACTAGCCAAAAATGGAACCAAACTTAATGAAAAGAGTTTTCTTATCAAGGCTGAATGGCAATAATGACACTGCAACCTTGTGACTTGCTCCTGATCACATCATAACACACTAGCAAATCTGGTGAGCTAGTCCAATATGAGATGCCATCTATGTGCTTTAGGCAGTCCTGTATCAGCCTTGGCATGAGCCGTGGTGAGCGTCCTTCACTTCAGCCTCTCTGGCACTTCAGGACATCCCAGTGCTAGTTTTGGACGCTGACACCTGGCCAGTTCTCTGCTCCCACAGACCGTTTTCCCAGTGCTTGGCAGTTTGTTAAGCATAGCAGACAGACAAACCAACCCCCAAGGCCTGCAGCTCCCGCAGGCTCCTGGCCATTTTTAATGATCTCAGATGCAAACTGCACGGTCCTGCTGGTTCAGAAACGGTTAGCAGTTGCTCTTTAACATCCTCCCCAATTACAGACGGAATAGAAAGTATCTCGTTATCGCAGTCAGACACAAGTAAATCATCCTGCGCCTCTCCACACAGAGAGCGCGAGTCCAGACCGAGGGCTTCCAGCCTCTCCGTGCCGCAGGAGGTTTGGTCTTTGCCGAAATGCAGCCCAGTCATAGAATCACAGAATTGTTTTCGTTGGAAAAGACCTTTGAGATCATCCAGCCCAACTGTTCCCCCATCCCTGCCAGGGCACCACTAACCCCTTTCCCTCAGCACCACATCTCCACGCCTTGGAAATCCTCACAAACCTGGGGGCGAAAAGTTTTCATGAGAAATAGTTATATAAGAAACCTCCCAAATTTCCTTCAGTTAAAGACTAACAACCATCTTCTCCAATTCTCTCTCTCAAAAAATAAAAAAGCAAACAAGAGAAGACTTTATCTTCTTGATTTTGTTGTCAGCCTAAGAGCAGAAAAAAAAAAAAGAGAGGTAGATTAGATGTGCCTACCCCTAGGAATAGTAATTTTATTTAAAGCCTCTGCATACCATAAAAGCAGAAGAAAATGTCTCTTTCCTTTCCAGATAATTTCTAATTAATAAAGTTATATTTATTACATGCAATTAAAAATATAACCTCAAGGCATGAGCAACAATAGAGATATTCTGACTGAGGCTTACTTATCAAAATGATTTTCATTGCTTTTTTTCCCCAAGTACTCTGCATATGAAAATTCATTTCTTGAAGCGAGAGTATCCTATTTCATAAAAAATAGTGTTTTCTAATTAAATTAATTTAACAAAGGAAAAAAAGTGAGCTAGAATGCTTCACATCTGAGAATAAAGCTAATTGAACCGAATCATCTTTTCTGTAATGGAAGAACCTCTGATGCAATCTAATTAAAAAGGAATAGGTCCTATTTAATTATTTTATTTAATCATACCCAAGACAATTGTCTGGTTGGCACCTCTCAAGGATTTGGTCCACACTTCCAACACTGGGGAAGCAAATCTAAATGGTGCATTGATCAGAGCCCTAAGAGATAACCGAGGCGTTACAACCTTCACCACCTCCTGCTCAAGAGTAAAATGTTGTCTCCACACCTCAGCCTCTCGAACCATTTCTCTTTTTGTTCCAAAGCTTGGTTAGTAATGCTCTTCCCACAGAAACATCTCTTCTCCTCCTCTTGGACACTACAAGTTCATGGGATCATGGAATCACAGGCTGGTTTGGGTGGGAAGGGACCTTTCACAGCCATCTAGTCCAACCCCCCTGCAGGGAGCAGGGACATCTGCAACTAGAGCAGGTTGCTCAGAGCTCCATCCAACCTCCCCTGCGATGGGGCCAGGGATGGGGCAGCCACCACGTCTCAGGGCACCCTGGGCCAGGCTCTCACCACCCTCAGCATTAACAATTTCTCCCTCCTCTCCAGTCTAAATCCCCTCCTTCTAGTTTAACGCCATCACCTCTTGCCCTGTGCCAACAAGCCCCACCAAGAACTTCCCATTTAGGTTAATCAGTCTTGGTTAGAAACAATCACACTAAAATCGTGAGGTGAGCAAGCCAGCTGCTGCTTTTCCAGGAACGTTTCCCACCATGTCTGGAGGAAGTTGATGGGAAGCAGGATGTCCATCAACATCTAGCTGGTGGCTGGTGCAGACCAGCTGAAGTAGCAGAGGGAGCCACTTCAAGGTTTTCCACGGAGGTGGGTCACGAGCCCCGAGGCAGGGGCAGCAGGGCAAGGTCATAGCACCTGGTGCTGGCTGGTGGCAGGGTCCTTGGCCAGTGCCACCATCACTGGAGCAGGACACGATCCTCAGTCCAGATTCTGGAAGAAGTAAAAAAATTAGGTTTTCTGTTTGGCAGTATAGGAAACAGCCGTCAATAATCCTGCACATTGAATCACAAAATATTAGCGCTTAGGCAGACATTTATGCTTTGGCAGTATCAAGCAAATGGTATTTGAAATGTCAGTCTCTGGATTATATTAATTGGATTTTTAAATCTCTGGTCCCTGTATGGCTACCTGAATATTAATCTCAATATTCTGGGTTTCCGACTTCGAAAATAAGTGCCTCAAGGTTAGCGAGATACCTCAAATCTGTTCTATGTGGGAAAACTATTGAAAAAAAAATATTTGCTTCAACACATTTTCATATTTTAACGAATTCTTAAAATAAATTTATCCTAAAAATATCAGAAATATATAACAGTGTATGAATAGACTGTAAGTGACTTTGTTTAATGATTTTGATAATCAGTATTTTTTTATTTTTTTTTTGCATACAAATGCAAAAGTCCTGAAAATAAATGTATTACCTTAAAACCTCTGAAAATGGTTTAGAGTCCATGTAAATGGTAATCCAAAAAATCAAAACTGGACTTTTTCCTTGAGAGACAACATCCTCTAGTTAAAATAGCAATTAATTCAGGGAGCTTTATGGCTGGTATTAGACAGAAGTTCCTTCTGGCTTTGTAAGTGACTGATCTGCTGCGTGTAGAGCCGCGGGATTGAGATTTTTAACTTCAGGCAATAAATATTGAAGGCTATTTAAATGGAAAAGGGAATCACAGTTTTGCTGCTCTGTGTTACATAAGCAAGGTTTAAAATTAAATTACTGTTCCTGCAGATGAAAGAACTTAAAGTCTGCTCATGGTTTTTTACCCTTAGGTTTAAAAAGCAAATAAGTACGTAAACAAATAAATCAAGAATATTAAATCTCATCTAATCTGCTTTAGCCAGAAAATCTGAAAAGAAGCTTCCTTATTCTGCAGCTGAAAGAGCTGGGCACGCAAATCTTTCCCAAGGAGAGCTTTTCTTCTCAGATAAGCGTTCCGAATGTGAGTTAAATAAATTAGTGTTAACCAAGCCAACTTCCTTTTTCAAATCCGGATTATGAACTCTACTGCCGCAGATGTCCCATGTTTGTCCCTTGGGACACCAAACCCCGAGCGTCTCGCTTTTCTGGAGAAGTCCTCCGTGAAAAGCAATCAGAACTGGAGAGCGGCGTGGCCGTGGCCAGGTTTTGGGGGGACTTCTTTGCGCGCCACAGAAAAAAAACGCAGCCCTCTCTGTCCTTCCTGGGCCCCTTGCAGACAGGGCTGGAAACTAAACACGGGAGACTTGGTGTCTGCTTCTCCAAAACGCTCATCTTCTGATGCGCCCAGGAGCAGCCAGCCTGACCTTTCCTCTTACTATTTATATTCCTTCTTGTCCCTGCGTTTTTATGGAAGACGACGTGTCAAGTAACAGCGTTGACTCTGAGAATAAAGCAGCCTCTTAAACCGCCTCATGCTTTTGTGCTTCCCTAACCAGGCGCTGCCGTGTAAATACCAACTATAAATATTCATGAGCTGCGCTTATTTCTCTTCCCCGGGAACCTCTGAACGTGGAGAAGGGGGGGTGATTAACACCCAGTTAATTGTGCCAGCCTGCCTGCTGGCGGAGGACAGGGAGCTGCAGCCTCCAAAGCACAGAGCTGGTGGTTGCAGCTTTGCAATTCTCTTTGTCCTTCCCTCTGTAGGGTATCTGGGTAGCGGTGGTGGAGTCTCCTTCTCTGGAGACTTTCCAACACCCCCTGGATCTGTTCCTGTGTGGCCTGCCCTGGGGGATCCTGCTCTGGCAGGGGGCTTGGACCCTGTGATCTCCAGAGGTCCCTTCCAACCCCTGCCATTCTGTGATTCTATCTACAGATGTCTCCGTCCTGGCCAGTTGGCTGTAAAAATAACCCGCTGTGGCTGGTTTCTCATCCTCACTGCTCCTCCCGCTGGGTGTGAAGCCAAAGCTCACTCTCCATTTGTGCCCTGCTTCTAAAACCTTTCAGTCAGCCTCTTCCTGCACCGCTCCTTCTCAAAGGAGGAGCCATGAAATGGCTGTGTCAAAACACTTGCAGTGAGAAGTTCCTACAAGACATAGTAAAGAAGAGAAAAAAACCTGTTTGATTTTCCCCAGTTTTCAATTGAAATTTGACCTGGGTTTGACAAGATGTCACTGAGAAAGAGGATACAGAGAAGCTACAGAGACTTCATCCACCAGCCAGCTGGATGGCCAGGGGCCAAGAGCATCTCACCTAGGATGAGGGACCTGTGCATCTAACCGCCTCCTGCCATCACTTGGCTGCAAATCCAACCCCTCTGTGGCAGGGTCAGGAGCAGCTGCAGCTTAGGAGGATTTAGACAAGATGTAAGGGTAGGCATCTGTGGAAGAGGCACCCAAAGGTAGTAAAATCTCCATCCTTGGAGACTGCCAGTCTCATCTAGACAAAGTCATGGCTGATCTGCTCTGGTGCTTCAAGGTGGGACTGTGGAGGGATGACCTCCAGTGGTGCCTTCTAGATGGTATTTCTATGATTCATGCTGCTGCTGTTAGTTCCAGACTTATGACTTTTCCAAATTACTCTGTCCTACACAAGTTATAGCTCACAACATTGAGTTTTATTTGCTGCCACCTTGTTGATCACTTTCCTTCATTAGGGTCCCCTTAGAGCAGTGAATTGGCTGATCTAAATAACTCCATCATCTGCAAACGTAGCGCATCAGTGACCATTTCTTTCCCCACATCGTTAATTAGCACACCAGACAGTACCAGTCCCTGCCTGGAGCTCTCTGGACAACCTACTGTCAACCTTCTGCCACAGTCAAATGGCCATTTATTCCTACTGCTGTGCTGGGACTTGGCTGAAGACATTTTGAGAGCCCAAATAAATCCAGTCAGATGGTGCCCCTTTGTGCCTGGTTGCTCAACTGGAAAATAGATGGGGATTTCCAGGCAGAACCACCACGCTACACAGCAGAAGTTCCACCACCGCAGCTCTCGGGTGCGGCAGGGGGGGCTGTGAAGATCCCTGGTATCGATGGCTACGCTGCGTTCAGCCCCCAGATTCCAAGAGCTTTTTTGGACGTATTCCTTACTGCTTCTGTCACCATCCTTCTTCTATATGCCACTGACTGGGAAAAGGAGTTAAAAATAAAGCTGTGTTATTAACAAAGAGGAAAACACTCACTGAAGGGCTATTTATATGCCTACGGAGACTGTTCTTGGAAAGTCTCCACTTGCTACAACTATACACGGCCACCCAGGCAATGGAATCATAAAAATCTCTTCCAACTTAAATAGTTTTAAGATTACCAAGTCCAACCATTCCCCCACCCCTGCCAAGGCACCCCTGAGCCCTGTCCCTCAGCACCACATCTCCAGGGCTTGGAAACCCCTCCAGGGATCAGGAGGACTCCAGCCCTGCCCTGGGCAGCCTGGGCCAGGCCTGGACAGCCTTTCTGGTGGAGAAATGGAACAACTCCTAATGCCCTTAATAACCTGCTTTGATTTGGTCAGCCCTGAAGTTGTCAGGGTGTTGGACTAGATGACTGCTGTAGGTCCCTTCCAGCTGAAATAGTCTATCCTTCCATTCTATTCCATTCTGTCCCAGTTCAGCCTTTTCAGAAGAGGCTCCCTCAGTCTGTTACAGAGGACCGCTACTACTGGCGGTAGTATCTTCAGCAAAGACTGGTTCAACCTACCTTTTCAAAAGCTGTGCAACACCCTCAGACTCTCCCTGCCTTCCCCTGGGCAAGTGCAGGGACTGAGACGAGCCCACAGCCTCCCAGCAGGCACCAGCAGCGTGGGGAGCAAGGCTGGGGGAAGAATCACCAGTGCCGAGACACCGCAGGAGAGGGATTATGGGGATGGGGAGTAGACAGAGATGCTGTGCAGGTGACCCATGGGCTGAAGGGTAAGATCATGGCACTTCAGGACATGGTTGGGTGGTCATGGTAGTGTTGGGTAGATGGTGGGACTTGATCTTAGAGGTCTTTCCCAACCATAACAATTCTACAATCAAACTGGGATGTGGTGATGTCCACCGCTGAGCAGTGAGGAACAGGGGCTGCAGCGTGCCCAATAAATCACTTGCAATTAATCCCGTGACCAACTTCAATTCCAAAGCTTGTTTGTATCCATCACGGTCTGGTTACCAGAGAGGAAAAAGCAAACTTACAGAAATATATTCCAATTAAGCGCTTGTAGCTCAATGAGGTTTTGTCTCATATTCTAGTTCTACTGAACTGTGACAGCACCGGTGGAAGCCTTTTGAAGTAGTCAATGATTATTTTAACAATTCAACTTATTTTCAAATGATTTATCCAGGAAAATAGCAATTTCTAGCTTCCTTGGATTCATTGAACCAACACACTGTAATATATCATATAATTAAACTGGTCATTAAGACTTTTACTGGATAGAAAAATCAAATCTCTGAGGCATCTGACCTTTGGGGCATTTCAGCCTTTCACACTTCACTTACCCAGTTGTCTTAAAATTGCCTATTAGTAACTGCCTGACTTTATGGGCTCTCTGAACAGTTTTTTTTCTCTTCTGAACAGCAAATTTAATACTAAGTAAATCTAGTACTAATAACTTCACTTCTTACTGTTAATAACAGAGGCCTGAGAAATAACGCAGCCGTAGTTCTCCTGCCATTTTAATTAATTCCACCCTGGCAGAAGCGTGACAAAACACAACGTTTTCTTTTCATTTTCAATAAATAGTTATGCTTAGGAGAGATCTGAGATCAGCAGATTCTTCCAAGCCATTACCTCCATATTATGTTTAAATGGATATAAATAGATGCCTCAAAAAGAGGAGGGGATTAATCCATCACGTTTGCAGATACACCACAGCCCGCCCATGACCTTCATTCCTGCTGTGTGTAGAGAAAGGGGATATCCCGCACGATATCCCACACAATATCCAGCAGAATCTGGATAAGCTCCCTGGCCTCTGCCACATACGTGGAAACCACTCCATAAATAACCGCAGTGTGAGTGTTGCTGAGACAGGCGCGAGCACTACGAACCAAACCACACGAGTTACAGCAAAGGGTGGAAAGATCAACTCAAGGACTGTCCCAGATCTCCTCTGGCATCAACATTGGGTGTACTAGTTCATATTTAAAAAAAAAAAAAATAAAAAAATAGTTCAGATTTCTGTTCGATTCTTCATTACGTGACAGAGCAACACTGAAAATAAAGTCCTACACCTGGAGGAATTCATCTTCAGCACACTCAAGGACAATTTCTCAGGGTTTCTTCAGCTGAAAAATGGAGTCTGCACAGCTGTTCACAGCGAGTGGGAGGAAAACATCTTCCAGTTCTAAATATTCTAAGTATTACATGGCTACAGCCAGCACAAAATACGTAACGGTTCTAATTGGTGTCTGTTGGCATGGAGCCAGAGGAGCCACAGCCAAAAAAATAACCTGAGAAGATCAACTATAAAATCCAAAACACAAGACATTTCAGGGTCCAATGACCAAATCTGAATGAGGAATGCAGAAGAAGAATTAAAAGTCGGATTTTTTTTTTTTTAAACTTATTCCCAACTATATTTTGCCAAGGGCTTATACTTTGTGAAACATCTTTCTGTCAGAGGAAGGCACAGAAATATGAACATTAATGTCACCGGTGGCTGCACATTACTTTTGGAGAAGACAAAGATGAAAGAAAGAGACGCAGTTATTTGCCTCTATCTTCAATACTACCAAGAAGCCAGACCCTACATCTTTATTAGGCAGATTTCACTGAGGTACAAGATTCAAAACACTTCAAAGAAATGAAGAAAAGCTGCTGGGGTGTCCGGCCGTGCCCTGATTAAGCACCGATTGCTTTCTGACTGGTCCCAGCTCCGGGCTGTCCAGCGACACTCCTCGGGAGGGGTGGGCTGGGGCACAGAGAAGCTCTTATTGCTGAACATGCAGCATTGGAGCTGAGAGTGCAGGGGGGAACTGTTGGGAGGCAGGATTATATACCCTAAGTTTTATAGCATCACCAGAATAAATCCCTCAAAACACCAACACTAACATGACTCTTTCTCCGGGTTCATGTGGCCACCATGGAAAATGTTTTTATCCCCTTATAACATGTTTCTCCTCAAGCTCAGCGGCAGGTTTTAGCAGGTGCTCCCTAAAGCATGGCTGGGAATATGCATTCCCAGTTTCACCTTCTCTTTGTCACTCCACATTTCCCTGTCCCAGTAAAACAGAAAGTAGTGCCAAGAGCTGCGCTGATGCCGTTGGCATAGTCTGGAAGCTACAGGGCCGTTATTCCAGTTACCAAGGGGTAGTTGTTCACTCTGATCATAAAACACAACCTGAAAGGGAACATAAGATGCCATCTGTAACACAACAGTCGGCTCTCCATAGAGAGCTGCTGATGGCTGGAAGACTTTGCCAGCCCTCACCTGGCTTTTCAAACTCTGTACTTGGCCTTGCTTTTCCTTAGGAGCTGATTTCAGTGAGATATTTGCAACATCAAGCGTTATATACGTTTAATTTTGCCAGACTACTCTGAGACCTGCTGCGAGCAGCCTCCTCCTCTTCTGATTTAGCAAAGGCACGTTGGTATTTTTTCTCATAAGCTTTTGCTCCAAGGCCTGAGGCACCTCGGTGTGAGCCCATCCATTGCTGTATACACCAGGATACACCTTACCAGGAAAAAAGTCAAAACTGTAATTCTCAGTTTTGGCCTCAGGAGAAAGAACTTCTGTGTGGAAGCGTGGAAAGGAGGTTTTCTGGAGGGAGGGCAGGATAAAGAGTTATCTTGTAACAGCACAGAAAGCTGGAGGAATTGGTCTGGTGCTGTGACAGGCAGTGCTGAGGACAGTGGGGCATGAGGGAGCTGGACTTGTCCCATGGGTGGAGTGAGAGGGGTGGAGATGCCCTCCCAGAGGCAGGCAAGGGGATTTCTGGTCTGATTTCAGAGAATCGTACCATCAGAGTTGTTTAGGTTGGAAAAGACCTTTAAAATCAGAGCCCAACCACTAATCCAGCACTGCCAGGGCACCACTAAACCACGTCCTCTTACCCTTCATCAAAACCACCTCCCTTCATCATCTTCACCACTAAAACCTTGCTCTGTTTTATGATGCACTTGTACCAAACCAGTGCTCATTTATCCATAAGAACCACAGCTACCTGACCGGATCCCCAGATCCCTGGGAGTGCTCAAGGCTCAGACAGAGCTCTCAGCAACCTGCTCTAGTGGGAGGTGTCCCTGCCCATGGCAGGGGAGGTGGAGCGAGATGACCTGGAAGGTCCCTTCCAACTCAAACCATTCTATAGTTCTATGATCCTGTTTGTGTTTCACCTGAAACACTTATCAATCTAATCAACTCTTTCTCTGAGGAATGTGCACAGAAGTACCTTAAAGTGGGACCAGATGTATTAACTTTTGTCTAATAAACTGCAGCCCTTTCATTTCTTCCCTGGCAATAATAAAAACCGTCATAATCTCATTATTTACCCTCGTATAAAGAAAAATCGCAAGGCATCGCATATCCCGTCATCCCTATTGTGATGTACGATCCAACACTGGCCAACTACTAGCTACCAAAACCACAATAATTTTAAAATATTTTACTGCAAGTCTTTATTACTTGAGCAAAGGCATTTGACAAAGGTTTTGTAGGGGTTTTTTTGCCAAAAGCGAATCTGTGCAGGGCTATGAGAAATGCCCGATTTCATATATGTCAAAATGTGCCCCTGTGAGATAACTGGGCTGTTTCACAGGAGACAATCGCTGAGCGCTACAACAGATTTCTGCTATTGCAGTGTGACCGTGTCACGCAGTTAAAGCAAAAAATATGATCAAAAAGCTCTTTGAATCTGACAAAAATTAGAGTTGTTATAAATACAGGCAGGAGCAGCAGGGGGGCAATACACGCAGCCCGGAATTACACGGTGCATCCAAGAGCGCTGTGTTTCTGCCTGATACGAGCTGTTGACAGTGATTAACAACCCTGCTGAGATCCATCCCGCGCCCAAGAGCCTTTTCATGAGAGCTGCCCACGGACAGAAAGCTGGAGAGACTGAAACAACCACAGCTCAGCTTCTCTGTTCTAGATGCAACTGGTTGCTCTTTTGATGGCTTTTGATGTGCAGAAAAGTACTACAGCAGTAATTTAAACGCTTATTTGTGGCTCGATTTGCAAAGACACGGCTCCCTTTGAAGAAGCGTGGCAAGCAGCAGGGCAGGAGGGTGGGCAGGGGCTGTGCCAGCAACAGGAGGCTCAGATGGGAAGTGCTCACTAGGACTGGGACAGGCTCACAGCCCTTCAAGATCATGGAGTCCAGCTGTTCCCCCATCCCTGCCAGGGCACCACTGAGCCCTGTCCCTCAGCAACACATCTCCACACCTTGGAAACCCCTCCAGGGATCAGGGGGACTCCAGCCCTGCCCTGGGCAGCCTGGCACAGGCCTGGACAACCCTGCAGGGGAACAAATTGTTCCTCAGCTCCAACCTCAACCTCCCCTGGGGCAACTTGAGCCCATTTGCTCTTGTCCTGATGCTTGTTCCTTAGGAGAAGTGGTTGGCTCCAACTGGCTCCAACCTCCTGTCAGGAAGCTGTCAAGTGTGAGGTCTCCCATCTACAGCTCTTTCATTTCACCCTGCTTTCCTGCCTCATGTCCACGATTGCAGGTGGTGCTAAAAAAGTGGTCACTTCATCAGATGCATTGACATCCCTGATGGTCTCTGTCATTCTCTCATGCTCTTCACTAATGTATAACACTCATAGGAAAAAAACAAAAACGAACAAAACCAGCCAAAACTTGTAAGCCCCTGTGATTGTTTTCCACCTCCACCTCCCTGAGCCATCTCACTGATTTCCTTGCACTCCAGCACTGGTGATGATGCCCAGAACCCCAGAGGGATCAGGACACGGGGTCTTTCCTCCACCTTTGTTGGCTGAAGTGGGTATTTGGCTTCCCCATGAGCTACAGAGCCGTAAGGAAAAGAGCCGGGAGGTTGGGTATTTCTGAGAGAAAGGACTTCCCGATTCTGCATTGTATGCATTTTGCCTATAAAACGTCTCAAAAAGGTCATGCTAATGATGTTTACAATCAAGCAATAAACGTTAACACCGCTCTTCTCGCTGGATAGTGCTGAGGACTGAAGAGGTGCCTCTTAGTGCACTTCATCTGACTGGAAAACAAACAAACAAACTCAAGAGAGGTACAACAAGTGCTATTTAAAGACAGTGACATTTACTGTTACATTACCATGAGATGCATTTTTTTTTTCCCTAATGACTGTTTTCTGAGATCTGCAACAGGAAATGCAATTGAACGCTTTTTTTGCCTTTAATAAACCCCAAACACCCCTCACTCACACTCCCCTGCATCAATGCTCGATTTGAGGCTTCAGAATGGTTAATGGAAACAGGAAGAGGTTGTGCTACTAGTGAAGTAATTAAGATTTTTTTTTCTTAATATAGATAAAATTGCAAGCAGGAATAATTAAATGAAATCCCATAACCCCTTGAAAGCAGGCGCCTGGCTCGTTAACACACAGTGTGGGTCTGGCCTGGGAAGAGAATGCTCTGAGCTCAGGGCACCAGGTCCTTAAGGCTTTGAAAACATTTTTGGGCAGCAGCAGCACCTGGCTGGCGTGGGGTAGGTGCATCCTCATCCTATTTCCTGTCAGGTTATAGTATAAGCTGAGTGTTGTTTGTCCATCAGAGATGCTTCAAGCTTGAAATGTGGGCTGGCATTAGCGGTAAATGAAGTCTCTTTGGAAGTGGGTGCTGAGTTTCCCACTTGGGTGCCAGGCTCCACCACGTCTCCCCAGACTTGGGAAAAACTGGGAGAGCCTGGAGTGGCTGAGGGGAGCAAACCCTAGGTCTTGCTACCTGCTTTGTTACTAACTACAGGTTGCAATAAGCTCCTAAAAAAGGAAAAATATTCCTGGCTGAGCATGTTTCCAGGGAAAAACATGAGCTTTGGCTCCCAGATTGCACTTTGGAAGGCTCGATCACCTGCAGGCAAGTGGAGGTAAAGCTCTGCTGGAAACCACTGCCTGTCCGCAGGGGAAAAAGCAGGAGAAGAAAGATAGAAAGGCATCCTGATGAAAAATGATGATGGAGAGAACCACCTCAGGATACATGTATGTGGCCTTGGAGAACCAGAGGAACATGCAATTGAGGGATGGTGGCTTCTTAAAGAAATGATATTTATGGCAGAAGCACAAACTCCTCCAGGACAATGACAGAGTCCCACCTGCCAGAATTACAGAACCATTTCTGTTGGAAGAGACCTTTAAGATCATGGAGTCCAACTGTTCACCCAGCACTGCCAGGGCACCACTTACACCTGTGTCTGAGGCACAAGGTGGAAGCAGAGAAAGAGCAGAGACTGGTTCAGCTCATATTAAGGGCAAGCACTGAAAAAAAGTGACATGAGCATCAGGCGAGCCAAAGCCCTGAGAGGCAAATCCAGCCAGGGGCGCTCAGAGCACCCAGGGAACAGTCCGAGAACGCACCTGCGGCAGCAAGAGAGTGAGCAGAGAGGTGATGAGTAAACCAGGAGAAGAGCTCACGGCAAGTAATACTGAAAAGCCACCCTGTTTAATAATATTTTTTTTGTTACTGTTTTGCTTCACTTTTCAGTAAAAGGACAATTGCAATCAGGCGTGTAATAAGATGAGCACCATCGACACAAGGGTAATAGCTCAGGATATGACAGAAGAGAGCAGGGGAAAGAAGTTAAATGCTTTCAGAGGAGCTGAGCCTGCTGAAATTTTCCTGAAGTTCTTAAAGAAATGGAGTCATTTCAGCAGGGCCTGCTGCTATCGCCGAGAACTTCGGGAGGAACAACGAGACTGGAAGACTTAAAAAGTGCAAACTCTTGCTTATCTTCCACTTGCTATGCAATGCTCCTTGTGTAGCTTCAGTGCCTGGGAACAAATAATCAAACCACGCGTTTGCAAATCCCCACAAGATCGCAAGGAGTTAAGTAACATAAATGATTTTGTCTGGAACAATTCATGGCGACCCCACAGGCCCCCTGTTTCTGACTGTGCCTGTCGTGGGTCAGGGGAACTGTCTGGGGAGGGAGGGGAACCCCAGATCTCACAGGACCGAGTGTAAGGAATTGGTTACTGCTCAGTACTGTGGTAAGAAAGGTGGAGAAACATACTCTAGATATACCACGTAAAAGCTGGGCGGGTTATCATGACCCAAAAAGCAGATCAGAGAATCTCAGCATCAGAAAAGGGCAGATGGAGCTGGTGGGGTCCCACAGGCGTTCCCATAGCCTGGTGTTACTCCACGTTATCAGCAACGGCCTGGCTGGTAGCAGACAGAGCATGTTTATCACATCTCCGGGTGATTCCAAACTGGAAAGGGATGCAGGTGTGCTGGGAAACAAGATTAGACTTCAAGGTGGTTCTACCATGTTAGAGAATTCAAATGAAATTCGAGATGAAGCACCAACCCTGCCCAGAGAGAAGGGAAGTAGCTGGGTAGAAGTTTACAGAGAAAGGTCTGGGGGTTACCTGGAGCTACAAACCGAGTCAACTGCATCATTCTGGCACGCACAAGGCAAACAGCAACGGGATGCCCGACCAACAGCAAGCCCTGTAAGATGCAGGGCTTGTTTTGTTTTTTTGACACAACATTTCCAGAGAAGATGTGGTCCAAATGAGAACCACAGGTGGTCAGATGAACCAAAACCTTGGGCTACAATGAAAGGCCGAAGGAAATGGTGTTATTTAATTCAGAGAGAACAGAGCGGAACCAGGGTGATAGTCTTCACATACACAGTAAATCGTGGGAATAAAACCAAAGCAGAGGTTGTCCAGAGAGTTTGGAGTCTCCCATGTTGGAGACACTGAAACCCTGGACATGACCCTGGGCAGCCTGTTTGAGGTGGCCCTGCTGGAGCAGGGGCTGGAAGAGGTGACCTCTGGAGCTGCCTCCCACCTCAGTGGGTCTGTGTAGAAAACTGTTTCCCGGGTTCAGCCATAGGTGAAACAAAAAAAATCCCAGAAAAAAACAACAACCTGCAGCAAGGTAAATCTGGGTTGTATGCTACAAAAAGCAGGGTAAGAAGCAGAAGATTGAAGCACTGAAATAGATCTCTTAAAAAACTTATGGAAGCTCCTTTCCTCACACTCCAAACAACTAAGAAAAACACCTTCAGAAATCCGAGATACCCTTCATCAGCCCTTTTGTTGGGCAAATGGAGCAGATGATCTGCGAGACCTCACCCTTATTTTCTTAGATTTGAGAGCTCCTCAGCGTCAAGGACTAACAAAGCAACTCATGTAGGCAAAGGGTGAGAGATAGGCACAAAAATAAGTGAACAAATAGCCAGTCTGAAATCCCCTGCCATTTCATGTCACATTCCCAGTTAGTTCTCTCCAGGAGAGACACGTGCTGTAATATACCGACAAAAAAAAATAAAAATAAATAAAAAAACCTAAAATACATTTACAGCCTGAAAATGAAATTCATGGCAGGGAGGAGGAAAAGGAAGGCACATATGTTCCATAACTATCTACCGAGCTTTCCAAAACCAGTTAGCAATGAAACAGCACGTGTGAGAAAACACTCTAAAGAAAAGCTTCCAAAAAAACCCGACCAACAACCCAATTCAGCAATTCCACGTACTTTACACTAACAGCAATCAGCTCAATAGCAAAGCACAGCGCTTCTTTATAGGAAAAAAAAAAAATACCTGCTTCATGAAACCCCCCCAGCTGAGGTCTCTCGCTGGGCTACAGCTGCAGCTCTCTTCTATTTCCCAGTTACTCGCAGGTTTGGACGCAGCGCTCAGAGCTGCAGCGGGTGCTGTGGCTCCATATTTGGGTGATCCTCAACCCCACCCCCACAGACAATTAACACCTCTGGAATTAAATCAATGCCAGATGGTAAAAACCTCTGAGAGGGTGGGAGATTCCAGCGCTGGCTCGATTACTGCTTTGGCAACTCAAATTCGTTTGCCCCCCATGCAAAGATCCCAACCAACCTGCAGCCACCAGTAAAACCCCAGGGGTTTGGAGCAAACCCTTACATGTTGCAATGGAAATGTTTCTGAAAATCAGGTTTTGTAAACCAATTAAACCCAACCCTAATTCTATCCTCCTTTTTCTTTGTCCTCAGAAGTTTACCAATTTCTTCTTACCATTATTGATAAAAACAGCTTTTCTTATCTCTATGACAGGAAGACTGACAATATGATGTCTATAAAAGATTTTGGAAGTTAGGTTTTTTTGTTGGTTTTTTTTTGTAGTAGAAAGGTTTTATCAGACCAAGAGCAGCAATATTAACATCTTGCAAGATTAAAAGCAGATCTAGTTGAAAAGTGCCTACTCAAATGCTTCTTTGACAGAAAAATCTGCTTTCCGTGCATGCGGGAGTTTCTGTAGGAAGACAGATTTTACCACAGCATTATTTCTTCCTGGGGAAAAGCTCTGGAAATTGCCAGGCTCTGCGGGAAGGTTTTATTTGATTTTATTTCATATTTTGGGGTGTTTACTGCTGCTTCTGCCCAGGTGCAGTCTGGGCTGCGTGCTCAGGGCATCCCTTCACCAGCCTCCCCTGCAGGTGCACAGGATGGGATGGGATGGGATAGGGACACAACCCTGCCTGGTGTTCCAGGACTGCAAAATGTGCCTGAAAATGGAGAACATCCCCAGGACACTGCCTGAGGTGACACCACCGGAACAGCCCAGGAGCTAACTCTGGACACTCAGATATTTGGAAGCTCTGACAGAACTTTCCAGCCCGTGATATGTTGTGCTTGGCCTGAGCAGGGTTTTTTCTGTCCAAGCCTCAAATCTCCTGCAGTAGGGACCTGGCTGGATTGAATCGGCTCTGTCTGAGAGCTCCGTTATCTCCTCATGCGCAGCAAGGGCAAACAGCAAGGTTCAGACATCTCTGCTGGGAATTACAGCTGACAATACATAACTGAGCTTTAAATTACCAGCTCCTACCAGGGCAGCTGTTCGCTACCGCTTCTTGGATTTATAGAGTTTAAGCCTAGACAGGACCATTAAATCCTTCTCACCCACCCCTGCCTGTCACCAGACATTGCATTTCATACATTTATCCCCAGGTTTGAGTCCAGTACCTGGGCAAACCACAGCCCCTGTGCTTGGCTTTGGAAGCAGAGGATACCTGGAGCTCCACCATCGCTAGTGCTGCTCTGGGCCTCGCTCATTTGTAGCTTTCCATCCCTGACCCTTGCGAGCCGGCAGCACATCCATCCTGTATCCAGCATTCCCACGGCAAAGGTGCCCAGATCCTCTACAGGATGAGTGGCCAGGCTGGCAGGAGGCAGAGATGGTGCAGGAGGAGCAGGTTATAGGGCTGGCAGCAGAGCCCTGGTGATGGAGCAGCACGTCCTCTCCCTCAGTGCTCACTGCTTGGCACGGCTGGGACGAGGGGACTCCAGAGCACGCTCTGGAAGTGAACGGGAAGGTCTCTTACCCGGTCACTTGGCACCAAGAAAAGTGCTCTTTGACAGGTCCATAGCCTGATACTTAGTCTCTATCCATCAGAAGACCACAAAGCAGCTCCAGAAAAGCATCCTTTAGACTGTGCATCTTTCTCCTGGAAAGACCTCTGGACCAGGGCAGCAAACTCTCTCCGAGAGCTCCCATCCAGCTCAGGGCTGGAGGGGAGGGGAGGGTGTCTGCCCATTACAAACAGGACTGAGTGCCCGGGAGGACACTGCAGCTTCGGATTGGCCTTAACACAGCGACCCCCGCGTCGGGGTGACACTCAGGCCAAGTCCGAGTTTCTCCAGTAGCTTTTTGTGGGGGATCTGGTGCCAACTCCAGTCTCAATATTTCCTTTCAAGGGGAGTGAGGACTGTGGAGTTCAGCAGCCAAATCCACCGCGCTCCTCCCGCAGCCCCTGCCCGCTGCCAGCCACACAGCTCAGCAAAGGGTGACTTAGGTACAGGGACAAGGGCTGCAGAAATAACCCATCTCCAGTCTATCATCCCAATCTGAACAGGTGTCCCCCATACATTAAACACAGGATAATATATGGACAGAGAGTAATTCCGCAACCACAATTCAATCAGGGGAACATTGTAACATAATAAATTGGATGGATGGAGGCCCTCTCCGTAATATATTTAATTACTCCTGCCTGCTTTACAACATATGAATACCTGCTTAATGGCTTCATGGGACTTAAATTATGATGTCAGACGGCACACGGCCTCTCCTGGCAGCCCCTGGGTTTGGGTGCAGCCCCCGTGATGCTCTGGGCTAGAGCCAAAGCAGGCAGCTTGCCCAGCTACAGCCCCCTTTTGCAGCATTAGCTTTCTCAAATATTTATTTTTTCCCCTCTTCTGGCCCCTCGGATTGTATCTTGTTCATATTTTCTTTTCTACTTGTTTCCCTCCTTGCAGCTTCCCTTCTTCCTCATGATTCTGGAGCTATTACGGAGCCGCTGAGCTGAGATACACCTTTAAAAAGCACAAATCTCCCCCTTGCTGTTTGTCGGGATGCTGCAAAAATATACAAAACAAAGGTTACAGATTCCAGTCACAAATCTTGAAAAAAACTTTTAAAAATTCTTTCAGCTGATGACTTGTGAGGAGTTTCAGGCCTGGAAGGAAGCTGATGTCCAGGATCACCCGTGGTCTGAACTGGATGGGGGAGGTGAGGAGTCTTTTAAAGAACCATTTTTTTTTCCGTTTGAAAATGAGAATTCATTGAATCAAGAGTATTTGGGAGTATAACTTATTTCAGCAAAGCTTTCTTTTTCAAACATAAAAGGATGCTGCAAAGCTTGAAGCGACCCTTTCGACCGTATAAACCCATAAATCTCATTTTTATTAGGTTTGGGAAGGGCAGAGCCACAATGACCTACTTGTGACGCGGGAGCGAGCCTTGCCTCGCGCTGCAGCCTCTCCACGGGAAGCCTTGCAAATCCGCAGCCTCACCAGATGTGCAGGTTTCTGGGACTGCAGGTTTTTGCCCACACCTCTGATCCACTAGCCAGAGCCGTGGGACAACAGGGGGGTCCCTCAGCAGAAATTTCTTGGGCTTTGAACTCACCTACATCACGCCGAGCCAAGGCAGTAAAGCATAAGAAAACAGATTTTATGTTTTTTTTTTCCAGTGCTAAATGTTATCTGGGAGTGTGGAAATACCAAGGGGATACTCAGCCCAGCCCATCCCACCCCACGGCTGAACATCCCATCATTCTCCAGAGGAAGGAAAATGGCCAGAAGGATGGGGAGAAGCATCCTCTCCACAACAGATGCTGCCTGCTCCCCGCTTTTCCAGCACATCTTTGGGTTCCTCTTGCCCTGATCTCAGGCATCCTCCTGGATACCCAGGGAGGACTGATTCCTCATCCTCCTACTGGATTTAGCAGAAAATTGAGTCTCAAATGTGATCAAGAGCAGGCCCCACCTTCTCCCTTCCCTTCCCTACCTGCACCTTCCCCTGCTCTCTTTCAGAGCTGCCGTTTCACCGACATTTCCACAGGTTTAATGTCTTGTCGCTGCCAGAATGAGATTACCCACATCCTGAGGAGCCTCCCTCTGCTCATGCTGGACACTCCTGACCAGTTTTAATGAAAAATCATCACTTATTTTGCTGGTTGGGTTTCTTTTGATTTTTTTTTTCTTTTTTTTGGTAAGGTTGCTGACCTGAATCAGCTCCCAGCAGACTCCAACAAGCACCGGAGCTGGCAGAAGGTGAACAGCTGGAACATGTGGTTAAAAGCTGAGGGAGAAAAGGGGAAAGGAAACCTCTTCTTTTGGTGATGGCAAGTTTCCAGGTTACCTTAGGCACCTGTAAAACCATTCCCTGAGCTGGTGGCTTTGCCCAACATCCCTACTGTGCCACAGCTGGAAGTGTTCTCTTGGGCAGGGAGATGTTGGGCTGCATCAAGAGAAGCGTGCCCAGCAGGTCGAGGAAGGTGATTCTCCCCCTCTACTCCATTCTGATGACACCCCACCNCAACCCTGACGATTCAATGATTCCATGATTCTATGACATTGCCAGGTTCGAGTCAATAGGGAATATAGTGCCCGATGTACCAGGACTCACCTGCCTCCCCCACCAAACTGCACAGGGGTACCCTCCTGCCCCCTCCCCACCTCCTCAGACTGTGGGACAAACGACTCTACCTCCCTCATTTATGTTTCCTTCATTTGCAGGGTTATTTTTCCCCACTAGCAGTGAGTAGAGCTGGGGAAAAAAAAAAATCTGCTTCCGACAGTCTCCGTTTGGGTACCAGCCCTTCCCGCCTTCTCTCCCCTGTTCAGCAACATCCCCCCTCCCTCCCCATCCTGGCAGGTTTATATTCACACGCTGGGACCTGGCGGAATTTGCATGAGTTCAACTAAAAGAGCTGCGTTTAGCACCGGCTTTTCAATCAGCTCACATGAAAGTCGGGAGACAAGAGCGAAGGAGAAATTAACTGTAGAACTGGGGCTGTTTAATCTGCAGAGGTTAAGTAGGAGGCAGGAGAAGGGCACGTGGAAATCCTTTTACAAAGGCCTGACAGTGTTTGCTCTGTTCTTCCAAGCCCTCTGCGGTAAACTCTAAAAGGAGCAGCCGGCAAAAGGGAGAGAGATTAATGGCTATTGTTTCATACAAATGGATAATCAGGAAGGAAATAACTCAGGCCTAGTGGCTAAATTTAATTTAAGGATATACAAATCTGCGCTTAATGATGCACTGGCAAATATATTACATGATTAAGTAAGAGATCTGATGTCAGGAAAGAAATCTTTACCGACTCAAGCTGTAGAGAAGGCACTGGCTGTAAGAGAATCATAGAATCCCAGACTGGTTTGAGTGGAAAGGGACCTTATAGCTCATCTGGTCCAGCCCCCCTGCAGGGAGCAGGGACATCTGCAACTAGAGCAGGTTGCTCAGAGCCCCAGCCAACCTCCCCTGCAATGGGGCCAGGGATGGGGCAGCGACAACTTCTTGGGGCACCCTGGGCCAGGCTCTCACCACCCTCAGCACCAACAATTTCTTCCTTATGTCTAGTGTCGAACATCACGGTGTAGACGACATAGTCTAAGAGGACACTCATCCTTGTGCAGCATTGCTGCAGCACCAGAGGTGAGGTACAGAGCCCCTGGGTGATGAACTCTCCAGCTTGGGGCTGCATAGGGCAGGAGGGATGGGCCCTTCGACAGTGATGCACAAATTCCAGTCTGAGAGTTCCCTCTCTAACTCCCATCTTGGTTTAGTGGTGCCCTGGCAGTGCTGGGGTAACAGTTGGGCTCCATGATCTTAAAGTTATTTTCCAACCTAAACAGTTCCATGATTCTAAGGTGGTGGGAGAGGAGCAGAGCTGTCCCACCTCCTGCTCTGAGCACCAGCACCACCAGAGTGATGCGCTTTGCCTGATGGTGCCTCCTCTCCAGCATTCCAGGCTTTGCTGAGCTAGCGTTGCTCTGCCAGGACATCAGCACCCAAGGGCCCTGCTCGGCCCAGACCACCATCCTGAGACCGGTCTAACAGTGCAGGCTACAGAAAAGACATAAAATGGGTGCTGATTCCCCTTCCTTTTCTTTTTCCCCCTCGCACGCTGTTAAATTACAGGAGTTTTGAAGCGGCTCCTCGTGCAGCTTCCTGCAGGCTCCCAGCAACAGATCCACTCTGTTCACACGCTGGGTATTGTCCTGATGGAAATGGTGGGGTTATTCTCACAGCAAGTCTCCACGAGCACTGTGATCATGAGATTCATGGGGTGAAGTTGAAAGGAAGAACAGGAATTGTGTCTGTGTAATGAGCTTCTGAAGGCAAGAGGACAAAATGGAATATCAAGGGAGTAGTTAAAATGAGCAAGCTTTGATCTAAGACATAAAAAGATCAGAATCTTATTTTGTCCAAATAAAAAAAAAGGTTAAATATTAGCTCTTAGTAAATCTAAATTGTGAATTTTCCCATCCGGGTCACTCCACAAAGACCAATGGATATCCCAGCAGTGACGCAGTTCCTCTGACTAGTTCAAGAGACTACCCCAAGCCCAAACACCTGAAAGACGGAGAAGACCATCCAGGAGGTTGCAGCCGTGGTGCAGCAGCACGGGCCAGGTCACACCCTCGGAGGGTGGTGCTGCTGGCCAGGACAGGCTGAGGACTTGCTCATGGACATCCTCATCTGTGCTGCTCCAGCCTTCCTGGGATGGGGCTCACAGCCCTTACCCGTGTCCCTGCTTCTGCTGTACAAGGAGCCCCTGAATTATAGAATCTTTTGGGTTGGAAGAGACCTTCAGGATCATGGAGTCTCAGCGTTGCCCCATCCCTGCCAGGGCACCACTAAGCCCTGTCCCTCAGCACCACATCTCCACACCTTGGAAACCCCTCCAGGGATCAGGGGGACTGCAGCCCTGCCCTGGGCAGCCTGGCACAGGCCTGGACAACCCTGCAGGGCAACAAATTGTTCCTCAAACTCCAGCCTAAACCTTCCCTGGGCAACTTGAGGCTGGTTCCTTTTGTCCTTTCACTTGTTCCTTGGGAACAGAGCCCAACCCCCCCTGGCTCCAACCTCCTGAATTTTAGGGAGTTGTGGAGAGCCAGAAGGTCTCCCCTGAGCCTCCTTTGCTCCAGGCTGAACAAGCCCAGCTCCCTCAGCCGCTCCTCACCACACTCCTGCTCCAGACCCTTCCTCAGCTCCATTGCCCTTCTCTGGCCACGCTCCAGCCCCTCCTCCTTCAGCAGCCCCCAGCAGCGGGGGAATATTGGAAATAATGGAACCTTAGAATAACAGCAGGTTTTCGTCTGATAAAGAGCAGTGGGAGCCAAGCGGAGAGCCACATCACCCGGAGCACACACAAGCCTGCTGATTTAAAATAATTTTAAATAATTGTGGTGGTTGTCCTTGCTGCCTACTGGCAGTTTCCCAGGAAAACACACAGCCCTGAGATCGGTCTGTACAGATTAAGGCAACAATTTCCTTATTTTGTCTCTAATGAAACACAACAATAGAGCTAAGTTTTTAGAAGAGAAAAAAAAGAAAAAAAATAAACAAAACCAAAACAAAAGCAGTTTTTCACGCCGGGATTGAACAACCCATTAGACCTCCTGAATCACTTCTGAGCTGCATCCTCTCAGCAAATCAACCTACAAGGGGTGGAAATTTGTTTCTTATTGTCCCAGGCTTGCAGGTGTGCTGTAGCGAAAACACAGCAGAGACCGACAGCTGAGCGGCACTGGCGTCCGAGAGAGACGATGAAGGACCAGCAGTCGGTCTCTCAGTGCTGCAACAGATTCACACAAATCCAAAATATTGGGTTTTTAATGTTCTGCAGTGAAAGCAAGTGGAGCTGCTCTTCAGACCGCAGCAGCGTCGCAGAAGCGCCGGCTTTTAGCTGAAAATACTTCACAGCAGGTACAACTTAAACTTTTTCAAAACATGCCCTTCTTCCCCAGAAGATAAATAAGAATTCTGGGTTTTTTTTTCCTCTCTGTATTAAGTAACCTACCCCTCAATTGATAAAATAATATCTGTTGGCTGTCGTAGTAGAGTTATTTAGAAGGCTTTTGTCAGGGGACTTGAATGAAGGCCACGGCACAGAGTGGGGAATTAGGCAGAAAATGTCAAAACGCTGGACTTGAGCCCATTACACTTTATTTTTGTAAATCTGATGATCAGCTTTTCATAATAATGTATTCCCTGGAAGTTCTTAACTTGTCTGACAATTCCTGAGAAAAACTGACACAACCCACAAAAGCCTTGCACCTTTTGCTGCGTTCTGAGGCGAGTGCCGATCAGAAGTACATCGAAACCAGCGCCTCTTCTTTCTTAAAAATTAACTGAGCCTGGGAAAAAGCAGGGGGGTAGCTGAGAAAGTTGTATTTTTAATAACCCTATAAATAATTTTGTAAATGAATCATCTTTCACAGGCGAGGAACCCTCTGACTTGATGGGAATCGATAAGGTAGAAGCCACGTCCTCGCACAGGAGCGTGGCCAGGGCCAACTGCACGAGGCCAGGAGCAGCGGTCCCTCGAGCCGGGCTTATGTAGTATACTGAGGTGGTCCTACATTTACACTTAAAAACTCCTCCTGAGGTGTAATTTTTAGCATTAGCATTCACTAAGGTTATCTCTCCATCCTATCAGCCACCACCAAGTTCTTGGTTACTCTTATGCCCAGCTACTCTTCCCCTTCAAACCTGTTTCAAACAACAGCTTGACCCCACAATGGCTGTGACAACCTCCTGCGCTTGGGGACTCTCCATTCCTGTCACCATGGTCTCAAAACAGTTCCATCATAGTTACCTTATTATTGATAAATTCTATTTGTTAAGAAACACATATTTTAGATATAAAAAAACCTCCTTCTCTGCAGACTTTCCATACCTGCCCTGGGTGATCCTGCTCTGGCAGGGGGGTTGGACTCGATCTCCAGAGGACCCTTCCAACCCCTACCATTCTGTCACTCTTCGATATGTGTATCTGAAAGTTCAAAATGTATCTGAAAATTCACTACAATTATTTAACAATGATGTGGCTCCTTCATTACCTTTTCTCAGCGTGCAGCAGAAACACAAGCCATGTAGGAGGAGATCAGAAGTGTCCGGTGTTGTCTACACTAACAGTTGTCTATCACAAGTTGAGAGACAAAACTCGGAAAAAGATGAGATTATCTGAAGAACAAACAACAAAAAAAAACAGGCTGCAAAATATGTTTCAAATGCTTTATATTTACCCTCTGTCTCCTGAGCTTTTAGATACATGCTTTGCATATATTTCGTACTCTTTCTGTTGTGACCTTGATAGATTTTAGACCTACTCAAACGCATCCTTTAGATTCCAGACACACCAAGGTCCCTCCCTTCGCTGCTGTGCCCGATGCCCTGCAGCCTGATTCCCCACAGACCCTTCCTCCCCTAACCAGCTCTGCGGGGACAGCTTCACAGAATCACAAAATAATGAACAGAGACAGCGATGGCCAAAGCCGTTGATAGACTGAAGAGAACGGAGCACAAACAAGCCACAGCCCACGACCTGCTGACATTGCCTGCAGAACTCTGCCATCAATACTGCCCATCAGCTTTGTGTGACGAAAAGAACCCCATGACCCCATGAAAGGCAAAGGTGTCGTCTCAAAATCGGTGGAACCTCCAGTTACACTGAAACACAGTTGATAAATTTGGAGGTATGAGCTCCATACTCACATCACATGCATTTTATGATAGATGACAATAATAACACTTCTCCAGTCCCAGCTGTTGTATTCATCTAACCAGGCAAACTCCTTTAGATCACCTACAGGGCAACCTTTCCTAAAGTAATTAAAATAGCAGAGCCATTAGCTGTTCACTTTACTCTGCAAAATACCCATCCTAAAATTAGTTAATGCTCGCAGCTCAGTGTTATAAAACTGATTAGTTTTCACCTCTCTACAGCTTCACCTTTGCTATCAGAACAAAGTGCCGCCCTGCTCAATAAAGGCCGGTGCTGGCTGAGCGGATTTGGTTCCCTGACATCAGCAAAGAGCGCAGGATGAACAGATCCCACTCCGCTGATGCTGGAAATGCACTCTGCTTTTGGGGAGAAATGGTCTCTTACAGTTTTTCTCGAGTTCTTCAGCACAGTTCAGGTTAATTGTTGGCTGGGAAATGCTGCCATCAATTCACGCTGGAGGATTAGGGATCCCCACCTTTCCATGGTCTCCCCCAGGGTGCTGCTGCAGAGGAGTGTAGCGCCCATGGGTGCTAAGAGCAGGTCACCGTGCCTGGTCCTCTGCACCAGTTCCATGCGGCAAACCAAAGGCTGGATCAGCTCTTCAGACACCTCCTGTCCTCTCCCACCTGTCCCTGATACCATTCCGGCTACAGCTTTAGGAAGCAAAGCTTGTTCAGCCTTGAGAAAAGAAGCTCAAGGGAGACCTTCTCACTGTGTTCCAGTATTTAAAGGGTGGGTACCGGCTAGATGGAGACTCCCTTTTACAAGGAGTCACATAGAAAAGACATAAGTGATGGGTGTAAGTTACTCATGGGGAGATTCTGATTGGACACAAGGGGAAAAAATTCCAACCATGAGAACAATCAGCCATTGCAATAATCTCCCCACATCTCTCACCAGAGCCTCTGTCCATCTCATTTTCCCCTGGGCTGCCCATCAGGGACCCAGGATGGGCAGAGCCCATGTGGTGGAACCCCCCGAAGCCCGAGCACACCCCCAGCACTCAGGACACTCCGAGAAGCACCTCACCGTGCAGCCAGCACCACAACACCCACAGCATCTCCGGGCTCTTAACTGAGGTTACAATTCCCAGAGACTGAAACATTTTCTACAGCAGAGTGAAGCCTTCTACATATCACACAGCCACCTCTGGGGCACGTGGACTGTGGATGAAGGGACGCGCAGCAGAGGCTGACCAAGAGGAAGCCAAAAATCCAAAGATTAAGGTACAGGACTTACAAATAGCAAGAGAAAATAATGAAGTATAAATTTCACCATTAAAATAAAAAGTTGTACATCAGATGCCATGGAAAAGGTTGGATGCATTTTTCCACCTGTAGCCATGAGGAAGAGTTTCTAGTTTGGAAGGACGGCAGCACAGGAGTGAGTAGGAAAAACCCCGCAGAGATACCAACCTGAGGTTACTCTCAATGATCTAAATTCATCCTGAAGTACTAAATTAACCAAAGAATTATCCAAATCACGAGCAATTGGTCATGAGAACAGATGAGGGATCCAGAAACGTGCTCAAAAAGCTGCTACAAACCATTTTCTGGTGAAGGATGTACGAAACAGCATCGAGCAGGGACCCTACTGGTTGTGCTTCTATTAAATATTAATGACTTCAGCGACACAAGCAGGGGAACGGTGAGTGACATCAGTATGGGAATGATTACAAGTGCTTTGGCAGATAGGATTAGAATTCAAAGCGATCTCGATAAATTGGAAAATGGTCTGAAATCAAAGAGACAAAATTCAATAGAGACAAGTGCACATACAAATGAGAGGAAAACAAACACTGGGATAGCAGAGGAGGGCTCGCCTGCTCGGCAGCGGGGCTGAGAAAAGCAGCGGCGGTGACAGCTGAAAACAAGCTGAACATGAGTTAATAATGTCATCTTGTCACAGAAGTAACGCGCCAGGATCTACAAAGGCTGGCGTAACGTGTCAGGTAGGCAAGGAAACGCTCCTGCTCTCCCCGGGGCTGAGGACACGTCAGGGCATCGTCTCGGGAAGGGTACGAGCGATGGAGAGAGACCCAGGAGGTGCAGGACTGGGGTCTTGCATGAGAGCTGGAAGAAGCCAGGGTGGCAGCAAAGGATGGTAGACGGCTGAGGGGAGCATGGAGCTGCTACTGGGTGACACTGAGATGGGTGCTCGGATTGAGCAGTGGGAAAAAAAGTTTCAACTCTCTGGAAAGTTCATAAATTTAATTAGGGAGCACATGGAGAATAACTTGTTTGTGAATTGAGACAGATGTGACATGCTTTGGGACCTGACTCTGGTTAGGACCGACTGGTCTCCTGAAGCACTTTGCAGCTCCTCTTTCGTTGCCTGACGTCCGCGTGTGTGTCCAGGCCAGCAAAGCAAATCCAGAAGAGCCCTAAAATGGGTAAGGATCCTAAAATTATCCCTCACCTACATGTTTCCCCTTGAAAAGTTTTCTTTTTGGTGATCTGCCTTCCAGCAAGAGGGGCAAGCAGAGGCAGCGAGGTGCTTGGAGACCTTTGCAAGGGCTGAGCGTCAGCAGCTGAATGGAACACACCAAATTTTGAATCAACAGCCTGATAATCCAACTTGAGCTTGACAGGTCAACACACAAAATACAGCTGTCCCCCGATTGATATTTCAAGTTTATAACTCACAGTGATTACCCAGAGCACATCTGCCTTAAAAAAACAGGTTTCAGTGCAGGTCTGAAGCAAGATAAACAAGGACAGAATTTCCTAGGCTCACTCTAGCGTATGCACAAAAGGTATCTGCCGTCACCTTTGCAAATAGGGGACAATGGTAATTTGTTATGTGCATTGAAATTATAATAATGCTTTTTCGGTACCATCAAGATTATATTAGGAAGCTCTGTGTTCCCAAAGGGAAGATTAAAGTGCAAGTCTAATAGCACGATTTGTTCATCAGTGGAGCGCTTGTGTGCGGCTCGGAACAAAATATTCCCAGCAGAAAAATCTCTGACGGAGCCTCCGAGAGCAGTCTCTTTACTGTACCAGATCTGTGGGAAGATGAAAGCTGCTTTTTCTATTTTTTTTTTTGTTGTTGATGAATTTCCTTGAACACTGGAGAAACTTGATAATCTGTAGGTGGGTGACCTGTTACACTGGGAATCCGAAGCAACTTCTGTAGGAAGGTGCAGACAGGTAAGATAAAAGACTCATGATGGAGATGTTGGGTTCAGGGTCCTGTCCTCCCTGGTAGGACCACCTGAGACAGCAGTAAAGGCAGTGCTCAGTGCCAGGAGGAATTCAGAAATAATTAATAATAATAATAATATTAGCATTAAGGCTCTGGCAGCAGCACGGGACTCACATCAGCCCTGCAGCTCCCAGGAGGTGCTGGGTGAGCTCTTCTGGAGCAACCTGGCTGCGCCTCCTGGGAGAAGGAAAGGGGTTTATCTGCAAAGATGGAACTGAATCCAGAAATTAGAAAAAGAGAGAAACATGGATCTTGCTGGATCTCAGAGCACAGGTTCACACATCTGCTTTTACTGCAGTCCTCACTGCTTAAATAGATCTCTTGCAAATTCAGAATCCCAGCATGGTGGGGGTTGGAAGGGCCCTCTGGAGATCATCTGGTGCCACCCCCTCTGCTCCAGAAGGGTCACCCAGAGCAGGGGGCCCAGCAGCGCAGGGTCCAGGCGCCTTTGGAATCTCTCCAGACAAAGAGACTCCCCAAGCTCTCTGGGCAGCCTGGGCCAGGCTCCAACCCCCTCCCACCAAAGAAGTTTCTCCTCCAGCTCCCAGGGAACCTCCTGGGTTGCAGTTGGTGCCCGGTGCCCCTTGTCCTGGCGCTGGGCACCACTGAGCAGAGTCTGGCCCCAGCTTCTTATCCCCACCCTTTAAATATTGATACTAGCACAGAATCATTAAGGTTGGAAAAGACCTCCAAGACCATCAATTCCAAATATCTAAATATCTGTAATATTTAGAATGCTACTCCCAGCACTGTGCCATAGGGAACTCTGCGTGCAGAAGTGACACCTGCCACACAGCTCCATTTCAGCATCACCTCCCCTTCCTCCTCTCTCTCCAGCCACATGGAGGTTTGAATAACAGGCAAAATTAGGTCCAACAGAGAGATCTATATGAGGCTTGATGTCAGACAGTGTCCTCTCTGCACAGCTGAGCTTAGCCTGGACATCCAGCACAAACCGCATCCAACCCCAGGCAACATTCAGAGAGGAGCTGGAGCAGCCTTCGGCTTGGAGCTAAATCAACACTTCTAACCCAGGGAAAACTGTATTCACCTTCTTCTTTGAGCTCTAAAACTCCAATATTTGTTTTTCTGGGAGATGAATCATGCAACCTTTTGCTAACTTGGCTGCTGCACTTCCCACCAAGCCCAAGATCAACACCTTGAGTTTGCTGTGAAAATCCCTCACGAATCCGAGAAGCCAAAAAACACACAAAATCGTCATCCCAGGCTGCGCACAGCGGACTCTGACTGGCAAGTCCTGTGTCAACACGGCTCATTTTCAAGATGAATCGTAGATACCAGACGATGAAACACAACGTGCCATCAGGTGCACTGCATCGCCTCCGATTCTTTACGCAAATTGGTTTGGTTTTTTTACCTTCTTTCTCAGCTCTTTCTAAATTTTCATTAAGAGTTCCTTTCCCTGTATAATGGACCACGTCCACTTTTAATCTTAATTAGCAGAGAACCTAAACTCCTGCCAAGCTTCGTGCTGCTTCATTATATAGCTGAGGATGCGCTGGGAATACTTGTGCGACACCAAAACCATTTAATTTTCTACCTCTACAAAAAAATGACGGGAAGTAACAGAGAGTGAGGGTTCCAGGCACCTGGCAGAAGAATACCCAAAAGTGGGCTTGGAGCCCTGCCTACCATGGAGCAGCTGACTGCTGATGCACAGCAGAGCTCCTCAGAATCACAGAATATACAGATAATACAGAGAATTTGCTGCTTATATTGAACACTTCAGGCCTTTTTCAGCTACTATTCCTGTAAAAGAAAGCGATAAAGAGGCAAAGAAATGGCAGACGCTGCCACTAGCAGAATTCAAAAGGCAGCCACTCCAGCACAGAGAACAATTAGAGGGCCAATTAGCATACAAGCAACATATCTCCTGACCAGAAAGAAAGATGCTTGCTGAAAGTGAACTTTATCGACTCAGCGTTTTCCCAGCTGATTTATTTTAGAGAGAAAAGAAGGTGTATCTTTTTTTTTTTTCCTAGTAGATTTACTCTTTTTTTAATCACGTGTCAGCTCGTTGGCCATTTCTGCTACTTTGTACATTTAAACCATAAGTTACAATAACCAGGAATACAGCATTTTTTCGTTAAAAAGCCCCTTCATGCACACAAGCAGAAACTGCAGAGATGTTAACAGCAGGACGGGCTTTGCTGCCGTCTCCTTCTGGCCAGGCCAGGAGAGTAGAGCTGGATCTGAGCTGTGCTGTGGGGATGGAGCAAGGCTGTGCTCAGCTCTGTGCCTTCAGCAGTGCCTGGGCAGGAGCCGGGGGGACTACAGCACCAGGGGACATCTGCTGAGAAACCCCTCCTGCTGCAGCATCCCACCTGGGGCAGGGCTGGGAATCCCCTGGATAGAGCAAGGTCTAGTGAGTCATAAGCTCTATGGTTTGGGTGGAAAGGGACATTTCAAGCTCATCTGGTCCAACCCCCTGCAGGGAGCAGGGACATCTGCAACTAGAGCAGGTGGCTCAGAGCCCCATCCAACCTCCCCTGCAATGGGGCCAGGGATGGGGCAGCGACCACCTCTCGGGGCAACCTGGGCCAGGCTCTCACCACCCTCAGCAGCAACAATTTCTCCCTTCTCTCCAGTCTAAACCTCCTTCTTTTAGTTTAAAGCCACCCTCCTTCTCCTGTCCCAACAGGCCCTGCTCCAAAATCCGTCCCCATCTTTCTGACAGGCCCCTTGAAGCCCTGAAAGGCCTCCAGAAGGTCTCTGCAGAGCCTTCTCTTCTGCAGGCTGCACACGCCCAACTCTCCCAGCCTGACCTCCCAGCAGACGGTTTGAGCCCTTGTATCATTTCTGTGGGCCTACACCCCTGGTTCATATTGTGAGCACCAGAGTTGTACCTTTTATCAGATGGCAGGTACCCTGCAGAGGCACCAAACCCATCAGACTGAGTGTGAAGAGTGATGGTTTCACACCACAAATACAGGTAAATCCAGCAGCATCATCCCAAAACCGTGTTCACCCCTCACCACCCTACCTGCTCGCTCTCCTTGTTAACAGGAGAGTTAGAGATCTTTAGGAACAACTAGAGACCAGGAGAGGCTCTCAGAATAAGGCAGAGCAGACTGATTTTTACCAGAAAGCAGAGGGAATACAATGAGTGAACCTCTGCATGACACGGTCCTTCAGGCAGCACGAGACCCCTGGGTCTTACAGGCGGAAGACACGAGCTGGTTGGTGCAGGGGGCACAGACACTACCTTGTATTGTCACTTCTGCTCAGCTTCACCTCTACCAGGAGCTGCACCATCCCGCTTCTGCCCTTCTCACAAACATTCATCCGTCCATTTTTATTTTTGTGTGTTTATCTCCTGGATTTTCAGGTAGTCACCTTCCACACTCACTGCTCTCATGTATTTCTAAATAAAGATTGATTTTCTTCATCTCTTTAGGCTGTGAATTGCTGAACCTATGAATGTTCTCTCAGCACCAGACCTTGATTGGGATACTCAGCACTACCAGAATACAAACTGCCCTTATGTACTACTCAGAAGAATAACAATGTGAAAACGGGTCTAAAGAATAGGAAGGAAATAAATGAGGGAGTGCAAATAAATGAGATAATCACTTAATCAAAAGGTGACAAATTCAGGGCAATAAAATGATTATTTTCCCTAAAACGTATAATTAGCTCTAATCCTTCACTACAACATTTTGTTGAAATCAGGGACGTGACAGGTTTAAAATTTATAGGTGGTTGGTTGGGGTTTTTTTTATTTATTTTTTTTTGTTGTTTAAAGTTAAAAAAAACCCTATACCCAAGACTGCCAGAGAGCAGATAAGAAGCCAGACAGGCATTGAAGCTTTAGAGAGTGGTTTGGGTTGGAAGGGACCTTGAAGATCATCCAGTTCCAACCCCCCTGCCATGGGCAGGGACACCTCCCACTGGAGCAGGTTGCTCAGAACCCCATCCAGCTTAGTCTTAAACACTTCCAGGGATGGATCATCCACAGCTTCTCCGGGCGACCTCTTCCAGTCTCTCACCACCCTCAGAGTGAAGAACTTCTTCCTAATTTCTAATCTAAATCTCCCCTCTTCCAGTTTGAAGCCATTATCCACTTCCACATACATTCCAAATGCACCCAGACCCACCAGACACTGACGTGAGAAGTGCTTTCCAAACCTCAGCTAAGACAATCGTCCTGCTCAGCATCACCAAGCCCTGGAGACCCTCCTGAGCCTCACCAGAAAGGAAACCTTTGCACCCTCCAACCAGAGAGGAGGTTTGCAGAGCTAGAGGACGTGGGTCAGCACCTGCAATTAACTGTGCGGAGCCACTCTGGAAAATGAGGCATTTACATGAAATTAAAATGGATCGACCTGTGTCAAGATGAATCTCATCAAGACTGGTTTGCATAAATAGTCTAATCAGCGCTCCCATCTTGCCCCTCTCCTTACAGTCAGTGATAAAGTTATGCTTTCCTCAGAAAATTATTCATGATGTTTATTCATGATGCTGGTTTGGGTTTTTTTGTTTGTTTTTTTTTCCGGGGAGCTGCGGTCCTTGGAAGAACTGAAGCACCGGGGTGAACACCAACAGCAGTCCTGTGCCAGGCAGGGCTGGGTGGCTGTCACTGGGAGGGGGATGCTGGGAGCCCTGGGACTCAAATGCAAATTCAGAGGTGCTGAGAGCGATTAGAAGGCTGCAAAGCTGGTTTTATACAGAGCCAGGTTACAGGCACTTGACCTTTTCCATTTATCCAAGGGAAGAGCACCGGCAGATTTCACCGTGTTCTTTAGAGCTGTCGCAGGGAGGTGATTCTGGTACGAGGCAGCTCTTTAATTTAGCTAAAAAAAGTCATAATGAGAGTTAAAGGCTGGAAGGTGGAACTAAACAAATCCAGAGTAGGAATAAAGTTAATTAAGCAGTGAAGCAGCCAACCTAATATGGAGCAGATTCTCTATCGCTTTGAGGGCTTAATTAAGTGATTATCCTTGAAGAGACGCCCTAGCTCAGAGGGTACAGGTTTCTGGGGAGCCCTAGGTGGGAGCTGTGTGTGTGCAGAGACCTCCCTGGGTGCTCACCGCCCTTGACAGGGCCTTGCACTGGGACTGGGAGCAGGGCTCCCCCAACAAATTTCCCCTTCTTACTTTTCTGGGTAACAAAGGGAAATTCAGGTGAAAATTTGGAGGGTTTAAGCTGATTTGCAGCTCTGGGTATTGATGCCCAAGTCACAATAGTGAGTATTCACTATTCAGACCATTTCATACTATTCCTGAATGACGCAGCATCCAAAGGACTTTAAAAAGCCTGTGGGCCTCAGGTTTCTATCCGATGTGGTGAAGCTCACGACATCCACCCTAGCCAGGGGCCCACCTCAGAGCAGGTGAGTCTGGGTGCTCTAAAGGGGGCACAACACCTGGGCTGGAGATGTGCCTAATTCCCATTCCACCAGGACCTTTGCTTGTTTCCTTCCTGCTCAAAGCCCAAACTTCCCTCCCTGCACTTTGCTCTGCCTCTGCTGTTGGGAGGCCGTTCTTCCTCCCAGCCCAGTGTCAGTCGGACAGCTCAGCTGTTGCTCACAGCTTCTCCGAGAAGTACTTCAATGGTTGCTTCAATACCACTCACCCAGCAGGCCAGTGGCTGGGCAGTGCTCACCACCTCCTGAATCCTGACAGCTTTTCTTCCAGCTTTGAATTGATTTTCCTCCTTTTTTTTTTTTTTTCCCCGGGTTTGTTTTGTTTTGCACACAACTTGGAGGCTGAAATTTCTGTAAGTTCCTCTGGGCAGATGAACTCCCTCCTTATTTCTGCAGCTCAGTCTCTGCTAAGTTACTGAAAAGACTATGGAGGAACTTCACTGGGACTGAAAATAATCAAGAAAATGCCACATCAGTGCACAGGAAACTCCTGAGAGGATGGTGAGAAAGCTTCAGCCTTAAAAGGGTCCTATTCAAAGCACAGGAAATTTGAAAGCATTTGACATATAGGAACTATGTTTTTGTACTGCTGGCAGGTAATAGCCACCCGCTCAGGTTGAGGAATGCCTTTGACACACCACCAGAAAACACATTTCACGGAACTTAGACATTCACTATGAGAGGAGGTTCATGAATAAGCACCTACTTGGAAAACATAATTACCAGAAGTAGGACAAATAGAGGAGGAGTGGATAAAGGTCCCCCCAAGGGTCACATCCTATATTCCTGTGTTTATATATAGATGTCCTAAATAGCAGGCTGAATTAAGCTACATTTGTCCTTTCCGACAGCCAGGCTACGGGGGAGTCACGGGCACGGAACAAGCGGTAAAATTGGAGGCTCTCGCTCTCCTGTGTAACCAGATCACACGGAACGTTAATTAATCTCATATTTGACTTTGGAAATACTTCCCGTTTGGCTTGTAGTGTTACTCCTAGGAGTTGTTAATAAGACCTGCTCTCTCTCCCAGCCACTGTCTCCTTTTATCAGTCATTAATTTCCCAGGAGCTGCTGCAGTGTCAGACAAGCAGACTCCACACCAGCCACCTGCGGGGGCGCACAGGGAAAGGGGTGGCTGATGTGGGCTATGGACAGGATGAGTTCCTGTTGGTTTTCCCCATTTTTTCCTGTAATTCCCTATTCTGGTCAGAAACACAGAACTGCTCAGTATGTGTTCATGAAGCTGCTGAGGGGCCTGGAGCATCTGTGTGGCCAGGACAGGCTGAGAGCCCTGGGGCTGTTCAGCTGCAGAAGAGCAGCACCCAGAGGGGAGCTGATCAAGGCTGAGCAAGAGCTCAAGGGCCCCTGGGGGGCATAAGGCTGGGGCCAGACTCTGCTCAGGGGTGCCCAGCGCCAGGAGAAGGGACACCGGGCACCAACTGCAACCCAGGAGGTTCCCTGGGAGCAGGAGGAGCAACTTCTTTGGTGGGAGGGAGTTGGAGCCTGGCCCAGGCTGCCCAGAGAGCTTGGGGAGTCTCCTTGTCTGGAGAGATTCCAAAGGTGCCTGGACCCTGCGCTGCTGGGCCCCCTGCTCTGGGTGACCCTGCTGGAGCACAGGGGGTGGCACCAGATGATCTCCAGAGGGCCCTTCCAACTCCCACCATGCTGGGATTCTGAGACACATTCACCAGCTCCTGCAAATGGGTCCCCTTTGTGAGCTGGTGCCAATGTGCCATCAGCACGAGCATTGAAGCCAATTTACTTTGTGGCTTGACTCAAGTGAAAATTACATCTACTTCATATCTGGCTTTATAGATCCACTACAAAATGACTCAAGCTAAGGCTTTGTTATAAGAATTTCCTCTAAAATAAAACTTTGTCAATAAAAAGCCATTTCTAACCAGCCTCCCACAGCTGCTTCTTCTGAGAGATCTATCACAAAATGCTGCATTTGTGGGCCTTGCTAAAGGACTTTCCTCTAATAAGAAAGCTTGTCAATAAGTTCACTTTTTAGCTGTTCTTTCCAAAGCTTTTGTAAAGATATAATTATCAAGAATTATAGATTTATTTGGCATCCCCAGCTAGGCCTGAGAAATTACGACTGTGGCTTTCTGTCAAACACACACCTTCGGCCAAATCGGTCTGAAATTGTGTGCGATGCTCATATGGGAAACTGCAGGAGGCAGATCTTCCATGGGCTTCTCACTTGGAAAAACAAAACAAGACCCAATCAAATAGAAAAAAAACACCCTAATTCATATTTAAAGCCAGGAAGAAAAGTGAAAACCTCTTTTCTGTGGAAAGTTGCATTGGAGAGCCGGGTTTGGCCACCCACCTCTCTGGGGGGCTTGGGATTTTTTAATTGTTTTTCTTTTCCAAATCTCTCCAGCCTTTCTGATGTTCAAGGGCACAGGTTCCACACATTATCCACATGCACTACGTAAATAACAGTTTTCTTTAAAGGGGACAAGTTCCAAAAGATACTTCTAGGACTAAAAAGAGTGATGAGCCTCTACAAGTATGGAACTAGAAAGTCACAGTCAGTCAGGATCACCTCAGTGTACAGACTCTCCAGAACATTTCCTCTATTCTCACATCTATTAGGGACATTTATTAGTATGACAGGCATGGCATCTTCAATCTCTCCCCAGAAACTGTCCAGTATTTCCAGTAGTGGATGGAATCAGCGCGATCAGACCCATCAAAGCACATTCCACCTAAGGAAATTCTTGCAAATTCAATTAAAATGGTGACATCAAGGCATGAAACCCCTGCAGATCACCAATGTACTACTTGCAGCCATTGCTTTTAAGAGTCATAATGGGAATTTCTACATAAAAGGAGAATTGATTTGAAATTAATCCCAAAACCTCTGAGCACACGGAGGAGAACATCTTTTCTGCCTGGCTTCCATCTGAGCTTGAGAAACCTTAAGTTGAGTCACTTTTAGTGATTCTAGAAAAGTGGAAGTGAAGGATTTCTGTCCTCCACCACCCTTTCTCTTAAAATTTTCTTTTTCTGTAATTTTGTTAAGCACTACCCACAGTTCTCTGCAGACTGGATCATCGTGTGCAAAAGGTACTTACAATTCTCTGCTATTACTGAGGAACTGCACAACACGCAGCAGCCTGGTGATTTAACCTTCTCAGGTGTTTGTTCTCACAAGAAGTGTGCAGTATTTCCAGTTTTTGCAGCACAGAGTCAGCAATTTGCTCCTTTTTGCACAAATCAGCTCCCCCCGTTGCTCCGTTATTGGAAGTTTCAGCACGTTAATTTTGACCTTGCTTGCTGCTTCAGACAAGCTTAGGGACACAGCTTGAATGCATCACAGACTATTAAAAATAATGACATTTTTCAAAAGTTCTGTTCATTGATACTGAAACTGAGTTGGGAAGAAAAGTCCATACATCCCCTCTCCTGAGGTCGGGGGGGAAAGAATGCAAGGTGGTCAGAACAGGCAAGACAACTCACAATAAAGTTTTAGTTGAGCTGGTTGTGTCCTACCAATGCAGTTTTCTGACCAGAGCATCTCCTCAAGAGGCAATGTCCATCCTGAGAGAGACAGATGGAGCAGACCCTCCGCGGAGCTGTGACCAGGCACATGAAGTACAAAGAGCTGATGGGAACAGCCAGTGCAGGTTTGCTAAGGAGATGATGTGCCTGATCAACCCTTACAGCCAAACTGGAGAGATATGGACAAGATAGGGAGGGGATGCTCCCCTCTGGCCCTGCTTAGTCCCCAGTGCCAGGCAACCTGGTGCACTGGTACAAGCCCCATGGGATCGTGGAGGCGGTGGGCGCTGGAGCTGGGACAGGAAAGGCCAAGGGAGTTGCTGCCTCCTTTTCTGGTGACACAAAGAGGCTCGTTGCTGCCTGTCCCATGGTGGGGATGGAGCCAGGCTTGGCTTCGCGGAAGGGCAAGAGGCACAGGCTGCAGTCAGAGAATCCTCTTTAGATAAGAGAAAGAAATTCTTCCTCCTGAGGGTGGACAAGCACTAGTAAAGGGGCCCAGTGAAGATGTAGGATCTCACATTAGAAATTGGAGATGCTCAAGGTGCAACCAGAGAACCCTGAGCAGTCTGCCTGGCTTTAGCATTATCCCCACTGTGAATACGAGATGCTCCCGAAACCTCCAGAGCCTCTCCAACCTCCAGTTCTGCGACACTGCTCCTGGTTTCCCACTTCATGAGTTCAGCAGGTGCCAGTACAGACCAGTAATACAACATGTATAGTACAGACTTTAAGTACTAAGCTGTGAGTTGTCCAAATGAACCATGTTCTTGCAAAACCAGGTGGATAAATCAGAGACGGGTCATAAACCAAACGCCACCTTCTTAAAGACTAATCCTAATCTCAATCAGTAAAATAACTACAAGTTTTTCCTTCCCGGCATGAAAGAATATTTCAAAAAAAAAAATCAAATAAAGATTTCTCATAAAACACAAGGAACAGGATGGAACAGTAAAATACCTTGCAGGTAAGAAAAGATCCAGCCTGGAAGCACCGTGCTACCCACCCGAGGTGCAGCGCTACGTCCTGGAAAGCAACAGAGCTGGGAGGTCTTGGACAGCACTTGGGGGCAGGGGCAGCTCGGTGCTGCTGCGGGGCAGAGGCGAAATCACCCCATCTTCTCCGCTCTCCCATCCTGGCAGGCAGGGAAGCCCTTGAGGAGCACTGAAGACGGTTCACCACCACACCTCGCCTCTGCTCTGCATTCATTTCACGAGCACCACAAAGCACCCTGGTTGTAACACACTTGCTGGGCAGCCTGTGCACCATCAGCACCACTGGCTCAAGAAACACCCAGTTATTTCACCCTGTCATGCTCTAAAGGATCCCTGCTGAGGGTAAAGGGAAGGACCGTGTCCCTCCACGCCACAGACATCCCTTGGTGACCAACCACCAAAGACACATCCTGAAGCCAGAACCTGCTGCAGACCAAGGGCCTTGGATATCACCTCTCCCCTGAGCCCTGCGTGTCCCCAGGCACCAGCAAGGGGTTCCCAACCCCCTGCTTGAGAAGACACACATGTTATCCATGAGTAAGACCAGAAGCAGTCCCTTGAACCGTTAACGAGAGGGCGCCGCAAGGACATTCAAGAGCTGGACATTTTAATGGCTCTTGTGCATCAGCTCTGACCGTCGTACCCTTAATGACACTGCTGAACATTTCCTACAGAAAGACACTGCTTTTCTGGACAGCTCTGGAGAAGTTAGCTGAGGATTAGTGGAGGAAAACTCTGAGCCGAGGAGCTTCCTCAGCTTCTGCTAACTTCAGTATTGCTTATTAATCAGAGCCAGGCGGATGTCGAAACGCAGATTCATGTGTTAGAGCCTTGCTGGGCTGCAGCCTGAGCCATCTTCTCGCTGAATAATATCACTGCAGCAGTCTACAGAAAATTATTTGCGACCGGGGCATTTATCAGTTAAAATTAATCCTTCTCCACGAGAAAATGCCTCTGCCTTCCAATTAGGCTGCCGTGAGGAATGGAAACAAAGGAAAATTGCTCACCTTAATTAGTCCCTTTGCAGTGCTTTTTTTTTTGCAAACTCATCTCTCATTTCCAGCTCGCTGGGGCTGCTGGGGAGGCTCCATCAGCTCTGACTGGGGAGTGTCCACAGGAGAAGCTGCTGTGCTGCCGCCCCAGCCATGTCCCAGCCTGGCCGGGGCTCTCCCAGCACTGGAGCATCCTGCTGGGCTGAGGGAGTCACCGGCTTGTCCTTTGGTTATTCAGTATCCCAAATCAGAGCTGGAAAATGAAAAATAAATGCAAAGAGTTGCTTAGAAAGCATCACACTTCTGGTGATTCTTGTACAATGCGCACTTGACAATTTTTCTTTGAAGACAAAAAAAATCTTAAGGACTTTTTCATTCAGATGTGGAGATGTGGTGCTGAGGAACAGGATTTAGCAGTGCCCTGGCAGGGATGGGGGAACAGTTGGACTCAATCTTAAAAGTCTCTTCCAACTGAGACGATTCAATGATTGCTAGTGCATCTTTTACAGATGTTATCAAGTTTGAATCACTCAGACTTTCCACAATTCTTGTTATCTAAAGATATCAAGAGGAAAACCTGCTTAATGAGCCCATCTCTTTAAGATGAAGTTCAGGTAACTGCTTCAGTACATCCTTTGCTTTGTACCCAGACTCGCATCCTCCCTCTCACAGCACAACCTAACGCTCTTTCAGATCCAGGGACTCTGGGGGACTTATCAAAGCAATTGCAAGTTCTGCTGGGCAGGGTTAAACTCAGGTACTCACTTTAAATTAAAAATGCAGGTAACTGCGTTATCAGGCTGATGCCCACGGCCCCATAAAAATGCAAGGAAAGACGTATTAGAACCACCATGCCGAAGACCATTAAAAATGCAGGTGCAATACCCTTCTTTTAATGGCTCTCCAGACTGACTCACACACCAATTACACAGTTATCTTTAGCTCATTAAATGGAAAGTAAGTTTGTTGTCATCTTGCCTCGTAAACATTCATAATAGAGGAAAAAAACCTATAGCAACTTCCATTTCCATTTTTAACTTCTTCCACAAGAAAAAAAAAAATTAAACTATTCTTCATTCTTGCCTTCAAGAAGCTGGTTTCTAATTCCACTGCCAACGACACAAGGAGAATTCATTTTTCATGCGCCATGCGGAGGTGAGCGTATTTAATGTGCAGATCCATCCCTTCATCTCTAAAAGGGTCTCTGGACGCCCTGTCCTGCTGGGAGCGACCCTGCACTAGCTGCTTGTTGCTGTGCCATGTTGGTTATCCTCTGGTGCAGGTGAGCTCACCACACGCGAAGGACGTGCATCCTGCACGGTCCCTCTCTGCAATAAATGGAAGCGTGCCACACACATCACAAACTGTGGCGAAGCAGCTGCTCACGTTAGTCCTGAATTGTCTTAGAGTGGGCTGGAAACTGCAGTTGTGAAGCACTGCTCTTCAAACACAGAATCCCATCATCATTGGGGTTGGCAGGTCCCTCTGGAGCTCCTCTGGTGCCACCCCCCTGCTCCAGCAGGGTCACCCGGAGCAGGGGGCCCAGCAGCGCAGGGTCCAGGCACCTTTGGAATCTCTCCAGACAAGGAGACTCCCCAAGCCCTCTGGGCAGCCTGGGCCAGGCTCCGACCCTCTCCCACCAGAGAAGTTTCTCCTTATGGAACCATCCCAAGGGAGGTCAGCTGGGGCTTTGAGCAACCTGCTCTAGTTGCAGATGTGCCTTCTCCCTGCTGGGGGGGTTGAACTAGAGGAGCTTTAAACGTCCCTTCCCACCTAAACCAGATTGTGATTCTGCGTTCCCACTCCAGTTGCTGTGCCCTGGGAGGACAGCTCAAAGCACACTACATCAGGAATTGTCCCATCACCCCCAAAAAACGACAGCCATCTCTTCTCTTCCCCCACACCGTGCTTCAATTAATAAGGATGTAATTGTGTTGTTGAATTCTTACAATAATGTCTCAAACCACAAGAGTAAAGCAATTACAGAATTGGATATTCAAAAATTACCCTCCTAACTCAGCCCTATCTGACCCCCCTCTCCAATTAGCTCCCAACTCTGTAGGAAGATGAGACTCAGTTTATAGACGTCTGCTGTGATCTCAGAGCTCTCTGACTCCACATGCAGTTTTCTGAGGAGCTGATCCATTATTCATTTTGACTACCTCTGCTTGTGAGCTGAACTAGAAATCCAGCTCAGCTTCAGCCTGCCAGGGCCGCTCCACAGGGCCCAGGAAGGTTTCTCCACTAATGGTTTCAGAGCCTGGACCAGCACAGTCAAGCTGCTGACCATCAAAGAGCCAAGGACAATGAAGCTCTACGGGTCCTCCTGCTCCTGGAGGAGCATCTGCATTCCCCAGGACCCCCAGACATACGCACATCGTACCCACCTGGGTCTGTCTCTGTAGCCCTTAGGAATCTGAGGTCTTTGCTCAGAAGTTATCTGGATTCTGGTGATGCCTTGTTCTCCTGGGGCCAGTCAGGGCATTTCTGTGAGTTTGTGGTCTTTCGAAGGGACTCTAGGACTGACACACTCAAAGCTGAGAAGTGCTGGCGCTGAACAAACAGCGCTGGCTCTCAGCACACTGAGAGCCCCACCATCCCTGGGGACAGCATGGGTCTCAGCAGAGTCGAGCCATGGGGACAGCCTTACCCTCCTTGGTGGGATATTTAACTGCCTTGCTCTCTCATAAATCCACTCTAGCTCCTTCATCCACTTTGAATAGACCTGTCTTGGGTCCTTTCCCATCTCACACCATGGTCCTGTCCTCCTTGGCTCACTGAAGCCGCCCTACTGATGAATGAATGGGTTGGCCGTTAGTTCAGCCTCCCAAACCCCACACCTTTCTGGATGCCTCCAGAGTTGACAAGAGCCCTCCCAAGCTGATCCACAGACGACCCTTGAGAGCTGTGCTCCGTTTGGAGAACACTCCCAGACTATGAGACAAGGGCACAACAACCTGACCCTGTTATCCTGCTGTTCTTCTGAACCACAATGAGAACACTGCGGAGTGAAAGGCGAGAGAAGGAACCGGAACCATCCTCCCTGTCAAGGACTGAGACACCTGGAAAGGTTGCACACCTTTCTGAACTCCAAGTCCCAGCTGTTCCCAGAGCTACAGGACAAACGCTCCTCTTCACATGAGGTCAATGCCTGGGCCTGCTCACACTGATAAGAGTTTGAGGGCAGACCAGCAGGAGATGGAGTTTGTTAATTAAAACTTTTTATCTCCAGACCTCATCTGATGACGCTGCCTCTTCACAGCTTGACAAAGCTTCCGTCAGTCAACCGTAGGTCTGGGCCAGCCGTACGCCAGAGCATGACTGTGGGGGCTGTAACTCTCTGAAATAGAGACCCTTAGGTGGATGAAAGACAGTGTTTACTGAGTTCCTTGCCAAATCTTTGGTGGATCATAAAGAGGAATACTTTACACCAGCCCAACTGTGCTTGCCTGCAGAACTTGGGCTTTTCATGTCAGCGGCAGCGCCGACAGGATTCGCAGATGAATTCGCCTTTTTCTTCTAATGTCTGTGCTGTTTCCAGATGAAGTCAGACAATGCATTTCCAAATCAGTACAGAAAATGTGCTCAGCAAAGATAAAAATACATTAATTCTCCCTGTCGTGCTTTTTGTATTGTTCCCAGCCATGGGTACACTTTCCACGGAAAGAGGGAATCGGAAGATCTCTGAGAGGAATTTGCAACACCAGGCTGATGCCTCCCCAGGACGTTATGGCACAGAAAGACCTTAAGTGAGTTTTGTTTCAGCCAACTGTATTTTAAAACATGCAGAGGCTGTGAGAAACAGGTCACCATCATCACCCCCACCTTCCCACGGGAATCTAAGAACAGCCACAGCAGGAAAACCTGCATCCCTCAAACAGTCTCCTCTCCAAACCTCCCATGGTCTCCAAGGCTAGCACAGTCACAGGGGCCTGTGGGAAGGGGCTTCAAGTCTCTTGTCTTTCCCCAGCCATCCTGCTGGGAATCCCAGCATGGTGGGGGTTGGAAGGGCCCTCTGGAGAACATCTGGTGCCACCCCTCCCCACCCCCCTACTCCAGCAGGGTCACCCAGAGCAGGGGGCCCAGCAGCGCAGGCTCCAGGCGCCTTTGGAATCTCTCTGGCGAAGGAGACTCCCCAAACTCTCTGGGCAGCCTGGCCCAGGTGCCCTGGGCAGGGCAGGGGAGTGGAAAGGGGCCAGATCCCTGCCCAGCCCCATCAGCATTCCTGAGCATCACTTTGGACCACGTCACGCTCCCCAGAAACACCAGAGCAAACACCACCAGACAGACTTAGACCTCCCAAAGCTTTCCTTTATATATGAGTAAGTTTTTCTTCTTTAAATGCCTCCACAGAAGTTCTATCCATTCTCAACCGTTGTCTAATGATTTCTTACTAGGTACAGAATGTGAAATATTCCACACAAATGCAGCCGTGCAGAATTACAGTGGTGTTATTTCAATTTTAAGAGCCTGATGATATTGGCTAGACAGACATGGGCTTTATTCACCATGGTGTCTTCCCTCCAACACACAATCTCGGTAAAATCCCAAGGGAGACCCATTTTAATTTACAGAAATTTAATGACAGTATTACATTGGAAATTAGAGTTAACTTTTTAATGGCATATATTCCTTCATCTGACTAGCAGAAAGTGTGCCTGCAATAATAATCATTTAATAGAGCCATGTGGCTAAATATTAAGGTATTCCTAGCGGTTTCTTGATACTACACTCACAAAATAGTTAAAGAAACTAATTAAATCCAACCTGAATTTTCCATGCATTTTGCATGTGGATGAACCAAAGCATCCTGGCCTCCCTTATTTAACTGCAAAGCTTTATTCCTGTCCTGTGAAAGACAGAAGGTGGCAGAAGCCCTCTGCTACAGACTTGTCCCCAGCCCTCTGCACCAGTGGTGAGGCTCTTCCCCGATGGCCCACTGCCTGAGGCTCCAAGCAGAACAGGTCACAGGGAAGCTTCTGAGACAATCCTGCACGTTGCCAGATCTCCATCCTTCACATAAATATCAGCTATTCTGGCTGATCAGGAGGCACCTCTCCATTTGGCTGTGTCAAAATACTCATGTTTTTCAAACAAGTTTATCATCTCGTGATCTAGTCCATCTCCATCTGTCCAACTGGCCTGGCCAAATTTATTCACAATTCCAGAAGTTTTTTGGGTTTGTTTTTTTATCGTCTGTAAGTAAATTGCAGCTATTTTCTTCCAGCCCAGCCAGCCTCTGAGCAACCAGAATCAAAGCATCACCGAGACCCTTGATTCTTATTTACAGGTGTTCTCCAGCCCTTCCAGAGATCAGAAATTCAAGGAATACATATCAAATGATAGGCATGAAGAAATTTCCCTATGGCTACGGCATTCAGAGGAGCTCACACTTTGATTTGGGATCAGATCACCACGGAACGTGCTCCTGTCTGGAGGGCCCTGTGCACACACAGACGGCAAAGCTGCGCAAGAGGCAACACGCTCAAGAAATATTTGACTGCCCAAACAGCAACACAAACAACTGATAATGCCTGGAAATGGTTTTCACCAGGCAGCAAACAGGTCACGTGCTGGCCAGGAGACACCACAGGAGGGTGTTTCAGTGGAATTTGGTAGGAGCCTGTGAGTTTTTAACACTCCCTCACAGCAAAGAGTGGAAGTGCAGGAGCATCCCCTACAGAGTTTCCACTTCGCTCAATATTTGATGTTCTATGGAAAAATCCCCGTGCCCTGAGACAGCTGAGTATATAATATATTTAAATGAAATCCAAAGGTTTTAGCAAGTGTATTTTTAGCCAAGCCAGCTGTAGTTTGAAATCTCAGTTCCAAGGGAAATCCTGCAAAAAGTGAGGAATGAAGGGAGGAATATAAATCAGAAAGTAAAGCTTCATTTCAGAAGTTTCCTACTAGACAAGTGATTTTTGGCAAAAAAAAAGGATATCAGAATCTTAGAAATTGTTTCAATTTCCATGTTATTTTCACTTATATGACCTATATGACCTTATATTTCACTTACATGCCATGTTTTTATGAATAACCTCCCTCAGTCCCCAGCTGGCTCCTCCTTTCAGCTCCCAAGGCTACAGAGCTGTGTTACCAGCAAGCTCCAAACGTTCATTGAATAAAAGTAAAGCAGATAAAATATTTTCTTCCTTTTTTTGCTAGAATCTTCTGATCTATAGAAGCACATCCACGCACCACTGCCACCCAGCCTGCCCCCTGCACCAGCTGATGCCACCGCACCTTTGCTTTGCTAGTCGCTGTTTTTCCTCAAACACTCCATTTTGGGCTCCCTCTGCATAGGTCTAAATACTTAAAAAGTATAAATAGTCTTCTCTCTTGTGTCCTTTTTTTTCTTCTGGAATTTCCTTTAATTGCATTTTCTGTGTATCCCAAACAATAACTTTTCCCTAAGGATTTATTTTAATTTTATTCTTGAGATACCAAATCCAAATTCCTTCATCATTATCACTCGTCTCCTTCATCTCTTCCAAAGCAAGTGAAATTAAGCCCAAGAAACAATTATTTCCAAGGCATCCACGTGTCTGCTTTAAAACCCAGGTAGTGCTGCCAGGGGATGTGCTCCCAGGGGATGTGCTCACATCTCCACGCCTTCGCATTTGCAATTCGTAGGGAGCAGCGATGAGGCTGCTCAGTGCCTCCCACTTCTAGAAGGGAGGGGAATGAATAAACTTCAGGCTTGTAATATTAATTTTGAAACCTTCTTCAGCACTCAGTGACCTAAATAAAGCTGAGTTTCCTGGATTTAAAAAAAAAAAAAAAAAAGACTTTTTAAGCAGGGCCTGTTGGGACAGGACAAGGGGGGATGGGGTTAAACTGAAAGAGGAAGATTCAGACTGGAGAGAAGGGAGAAACTGTTGCTGCTGAGGGTGGTGAGAGCCTGGCCCAGGTTGCCCCGAGAGGTGGTCGCTGCCCCATCCCTGGCCCCATTGCAGGGGAGGTTGGATGGGGCTCTGAGCAACCTGCTCGAGTTGCAGATGTCCCTGCTCCCTGCAGGGGGGGTTGGACCAGATGGCCTTGAAAGGTCCCTTCCCACTCGAACCAGCCTGGGATTCTTTGAAGCAAATGGAGCCCAAGTCCATCTCCAGCTTATTTTTTCAGAAGAGAAATGTCAGAGAAAATAAAGACTGTATCTGGTGACAGCACCCAGAGGTGCAGCTGGTGAAATGACTGAGTGCTGCTGGTCTTTTATTTAAAAATTGAATAGATTTTAAAAAGAAAAGATATGAAAGTTAGAAACAAAACCAAAGTACTTTATCTTGCTAAACTAACCACAGTTACCTGTCCTTCCAACACCGTTTCGTTTTTTTACTTTTACAGAACTGATGATAGAAAAACCCAAATATTTATAATATAAATTTAGAATTGATTGTCAGCTATGACCATAAACTAAATATTTGTCTAAAATTACTTTTCTTGTGCAAATAGAGAAGATACATCTGCTGTTCTTACTCATGGAAATAATCCTACTGCCTTCAGTAGCAGAGCCAGGTAACTGGATTTTGGATCTGAATATACTGTTAAAACTCACTCATGGTGATTTAATTACAAATCACTCATCAGCACCTTGCATGAGCCTCTTCATAAACCATTTCCTCAAGACATTTTAGGAAGTGGTTTTTATGTAGATTTTACTGGTATACATGAAAGAAATCCAGTTCTTGTTGTCTGCCAACACTCATTTCCAGCTCAGCGGCAAGAAAACGGTTCATGTGCTCTAACAGCAGGTCCAGGGTAAAGCCGCCCTAATTCATGGAAATCCTGCCATCAGCTCATTTTGTGAAAATTAATTTAATTCATTACAGCTACAGCAGTTACCTCCTCGGCTACTCAGAACTGTGTTTGCATTGACTTTTGACAAGGGCAGCCTTCCTGTTAAAACCAAAGATGACATGAAGATAGCAATTAACTACGACCTGCAAAATCACTTCCATTTAGTTGTTGGTGCTGGAGAGCATAAGAACTAGATCGGGAAGCAACCCCGAACCACTGGCCACCCCAAAAAAGGATTAATGTCACCTTTATCCCCCTTCTCACATGAGAAGTTTGCAGTTGTTAGTCACTTGATAACATGGACTATTTCTTCTGAGCACCGTGTCCAGCACCCTTTAGTTTATTTGGAGGAAATTCTCCACCCACTGACTCCATCACTGGAAATGTAGCAGGGGATCAGCAATACTCAGGGGAGATCTGGGTACATTTCACCTGGAGAAGAGGTTATTGGGAGCTTTTCTTTTCAAAACAAGCAGGTTTATTAAACTCCTGAGTTAAATTTTCTATTTTTCTTTTTATTAAAGTATGTCTGGTCTAGCTTGAAGCCTCTCTGGGACACACAAAAGGAGAGGAGGAGATTTACTTTAAAAAATTTACTTAGAAAGAGGTAATACAAAGAAATCACACTGAAATTCACAGACTTCTCCATTGGGCAGGTGTCACATTTGAACAGCATCTCCTGGCCTCAGCACGTCGATTTCGTCAGGCAGGATCATCACTAACTACACTACGGGCACAAATCCTTGCTTGGAAGGCTGGAGCTGCAGGTCTGATCCTGCTGTGGTGCTGGGGCAGAGTGTGCAGCGGGGCCATGGAGAGCTCAGCACACTGGAGGAAAAAACCTGCTTCCTGCAGCTCTAATCAGATGTGTGTCACATCTCCTGAATTTTAATTTAGAAAGTATTGCATTGGTAGGTCTTTGAGAACCAGTCAAAAGGGTCAATTTCATGCCCTGAAGGAATAAAAATGTCACAACTGCATCTATCCCAAGAAGAAAAGTAAATAGGAATCCATGCAAAATTGTCCCCAAAGGGAACTTCATGGTTCTGTTCCCCTGGGTGACCAGACCACGAGCGATGGCTGCAGCAGGGTGCTGCTGACCACACACGCTGCTGGGGGAGGCATCTGCCTGACCATCATCTGGGGAGCCCCAGGACCCTGCTGTATCCCACAGGGGGTTTCCTCCTCCCACCGTCACCCCAAACCAACCCTTCAAAGGCCAGTTCTGCAGCCAGTTCCTTGTCTGCAGTTCAGGAGCTGCTGGTGTGCACCATCAGGTTTGGTCCTAGCAAAGCTTAACTCAGGATAGCAGGAGAATGGAGAAAGAACGTTTGATATTCCTCCCTAGCCCAAGCTGAAGCACAGAAAATCATAGAATCACAGAATAATTTTAATTGGAAGAGACCCTTAAGATCATCCAGTCCAACATTTCCCTCAGCACTACCAAGGCACCACTAACCCCTGTCTCTCAGCACCACATCTCCACGCCTTGGAAACCCCTCCAGGGATCAGGGGGACTCCAGCCCTGCCCTGGGCAGCCTGGCACAGGCCTGGACAACCCTGCAGGGGAACAAATTGTTGCTCAGCTCCAAGCTCTGGCTGCTACAGCCCTTGTCTGTCTGCTCTTCCATGACCATTTGCTTTGGCTTTTTCTCTTGGATGATCTCACACAAATCAAGGGTTAATGTACATTCACACCTATTCATGCTGTTGAATTGTGTCAGAAAAGAATGAAATTCAGAATATATTAAAACCATGGAGTATAATAGTGTATTGTTACTGCATTATTGAATGCCCTGTTATACATAAGGCAGCACCGAGACATCACAGCATCTAAAGCTCTGGAAGGAAACAAAAAGAAGAGTCCCCGTGGTGATGGCAATTCCAGATATAATTGATACCTTTACACAGAATTTCTGTGTTCATAACGGAGGAAGGTGATGTCAGAAGAAGGCTGTGGAACAGTCGTTTAAAGAGGAAGCTTTTGCAAGTTGTGTTTCGTTTCGGAAGAACAATAGGCTAGTCCGCTATGTCGGGTATAGAAAGTTTCAGCCTGGCTTGATATTTTCTGCACCATTCTATGATTCTCCTAAAACTGTAAGGGCCTCAAGTCAACAGATGCTGGGGCCACATGCAGGATTATCTGAGAACTTAAATGCAAGGAAAGCTGCAGCTATGAGGTGGAGAAGAGTGACAAGCGTTACATTTGCTGTGGCTCCTACGCTAGACCAGGAGGAGAGGCAAAAAGATAAGTAAAAATAAATTAAAGGATTCTTGCCAATACAGCCGAAATAAATCAAAAAGAAAATGTTTCCACATCTGGTTACAACTCACCCAAGGGACTAATTTCACAGATGACTATGGGGAAGAGGAGGTGAGGAGCTATCTCCCTACATCTGCTGGAGCTAATGCGCCTGATGCCTTGAAAGTTTTTGCCTTCTGCTCGCATATAACCCAGAGCAAGGACACGATGGAAGCAGTCCCTTCTGGCTCGTATACCACGCACAAACATGTGCCTTTCCCTTGACAACAGCATTTGGATTCAACACACATCTCCACTGCTCAGAGAGAAGCCAGCCAGCAACACTTGCTGTCCCTCTCCCCGCTTTTGCAGGACACACAGAGAGCCTGGCTCTGGTTGTGCCTCCACATCAAATCCATAAATCCTCCATCACCAACATTCTAAGCATCGCCCACTGATTCACAAGGTCTGAACTCCACCCTCTGCTTTCTTGCCAGTGAGAAAGTGGTAAAAGGACAGGTATGACCAAAAACTGGAATTGTAGAAAAACAGGGGCCATAGGAAGTGTTTTCCAGCAAGGAGCAGCTCTGCTATGCCAGCAGCAGCTATTCTGCCCCAGCTGGGACCACTGCCCTCTAACACCCACCTACATGCCAGGGCAAAACACCACCCTGGGCTTCCACATCTCCAGCTGCAGAGCACAAAAGACTTCTGGAGAAGTGAGCCAACAGGAGCCTGGTGGAGTTCAAGGGACAGGAGCAACCCCATGCACCAATACAAATCAACTGGAAAGCAGCTCTATAGAGAATTTGGGGGGTTCTGGTGGGCACCAAGCTGACCACGACAAGCAATGCGTTGTTGTGACAAAGAACCACCAGCATCCTGAGCTGTGTCAGGCAGAGCGTGGCCAGCAGGTCAAGGGACTCACCCTAGTCTCTCCGGGCACATAGGGCATACCAGCAGCGCGAGGTGAGAGCCCACCTCCCTGGGGATGTACAAGGACATCAGCCACCAAGCTGGCCAAGCCACAGAACAGATCTTCTGCATGGTGTCCAGCAAGATGGTACAGCCCCAGGTAACTCTTGGTCTCCAGGGTCATCCTCTAACCTTCATTAGCTTCCTACAGCACCCAGCACAGAGCCCAAAACACCTCTTCTCCCACCTTGGCTGCCTCTCCTGCCCTGCAGAGCTTTCTGCCAAGCTGCTCCAGCTCTGGCTGATGATGTTTGACCTGCAGTCCATCAGCAGTTCCATGCTCCTTCACCTCCTCCAGCCACATGCCCAGGGCTTTGCAGACCCCAGGGAAGCATCTCACGCCACATACCTGGAAAAGATCCCAAGTGACATGAAGGGTGGGATGGAACCTCTGCTCGAAACCGCTTCATCGAGCTCAAATGCGGGTGGCTTATTCCCCTCCACCTCCAGCAAAGCTCCCCGCAGCCTCCACAAGAACCAGAGCAGTGCTTAATTTGTTGGAGGTCATCAGCCCTTTGATAACAACACTACGATCCTTTTAGAAATACATTTTAAAAGAGCTCATCCTCACCTCACTGATAAACTCTGAACCGAGCAAGAGCTGATGTTAATTATTCTTTTAAAAGCAGATTTTTCTGCATGCGCTTCAAATTATCTCTGCCCTCCCCTCACAAATCTTTGATAATATTAATGAACTTCAGAATCAGGCTGCGGAATCAGTTTCCTGCCAAAAACTATCTCAAAGTGATAAAGGAGGAAGCTTCGTAGATATCTTATTGGCAATAGGAAAGGCATCGGATCCAGTTCAGAGGAGATCGTTAAAAGTTATGCCGCCTAAAATGTAAATCGGTGTACAAGTAACCACTAAGCTATAAACTTTTATAAAAGTTTAAGGTCAATTCCATAGACATCTGTGGTTGTAAAAATCACAAAATGGTTTGGGTTGGAAGGGACCTTCGGGATCATACAGTTCCAACCCCCCTGCCATGGGCAGGGACACCTCCCACTAGAGCAGGTTGCTCAGAGCCCCATCCAGCCTGGGCTTCAACACTTCCAGGGATGGAGCATCCACAGCTTCCCTGGGCAACCTGTGCCAGGCCCTCACTACCCTCAGAGGTAAGAGCTTCTTCCTAATGGGCATATCCTTCCTGCCTATGGGGGGTGCTTCCTCGCTTGATAATTTTGAGTACTTCCTGGTGTATTAGAGGAACAATAATTTTAACTAATACATCTTTTAAGAGTTCTAGTATAAAAATGGAGTTCCAGGAAGATCTGAGGTTGAAAAAAAAGCTTTCAACAAGTACATTTCATAAAGTAAACATCTTTTTTCTTAGTTATTTTGAAATTTTCACTTTGCTTTTGGGGAACAGAATCATCAGTGAAATTTAAGATTTCACCCTTCACTGCTCCTTTCATCCTCCCTATTGAACACCATCTTCTCTTCAACCTTCAAAAGTAAAATTCTGGGGTTGGTTTGGTTGCTGCATGGCATAAACCCCTCAGTTCCCACAATTCAGAAGGTACACCCTGACCAAACATCTGCAATATCCCAGGGCATCGTGCTACCTACTGCCAACTTTTACAAGCATAATCCCGTGCTCAAAAAAAACCTCTGGAGATGAAAACTCCACCAGGTTCCTCAGGTGCAGGCCATCTATGCCACCACTCCTGAAATTCACCCAGAAAAAAATATTACAGACCGGGAAAGGTCAGAATCCTAAGTCTCCTGTAATTACCTCTAGTTTATAATTGTGCCATATCCTTCTAATTATTTTTTCTTTCTTTTTACAGTCTAGATCCCCAAATTAGATGCAACATGCTGAGTTTAGCTACAGCAGAGTCACCTAATCATATTCAAATCCTCAGAGAATTCTTCTATTAATACCTTCCAGAATGAGATTTCTCTTTTTTTGCCTCATATTTGCTGGGATTTATAATTCTCCAATTATTTCCTTCACCCTGCTGAGGTGATTTAGAGACAGACCAGACAACAGTAAGGTATGAATCTTCTGCCCTTGCATCAGGTAAGAACTTTGGTTGGGAAAGCATTTAATACAGTTGTATGATCCTTCCCATAAAAATCAGGGGTGAAAATAAATAAATAAAATAATCAAGTTTTCTTCCCACCCCTCCTCATAAAACCGTGCACTATATCTGTAGCTGGCCCTGAGATCCCCATAGACAGCAAAAAAAAACATCCTGTTTTCTTTCTGAGTGTACAATGGAAAGATTTAAGTGCACTCAATTCAAATCCTTAACCTTTTCTGTAGCTTTTAACAAAAAAAAACCAACCAAACAAACCCCAGATAATCCATCTCTGCCCGTGGGCAGTCTGCTACTAAGCCCTTGCAAAAATGCTTTAACAACAGCATTTAAAAGTTATTTTCCATGATACCTCTATTCCGGTTTTTCATCCCTTTCCTAACCTCAGCCTTTCCAGATTTAAGCAGCTCCCTAATGAACTTGAAAATGAATGCATAGAACCAGTCGTTAGTTTGACTGGAGCACTGAGGTAATGCTGCTGATTTAACATCTACAGTTTGATGTAAGAAATGCCAGGGAGACCTACAAGGGGAAACTGTTTTCCAAGAGCTCTGTGAAGTCGCAGGAGCAGCTCATTCTGCCTGTCCAGCAACAGCATTTCAAACTGACAGCGAATGACCAGAGCGATCGAGGAAAAAAAGAGGAGCTGAGCGCATCGATTTCTTCTCTGAACTTGTGTTGTGTAGGAATACAAAAGGCCTTTGATCCTCGAGATCAGGAAATAGCCCCATAAATCCTTACATCTAAAAAGGACTGCAGTCAGATGTTTGTGCGCAGCCACCTTCGGTAACCCCACCACCGCCCCAACAACTCCCTCCTGTGCGGTATTGGCCACAGGGGGCGACTGGAAGGTTTAGCTTTCATAGAAATAACTGCATTTAAGGGATGTAATTATGAAATGAATTCAAGCCCAGGCTGGCTGGGGCTCTGAGCAACATGCTCTAGGGGGAGGTGTCCCTGCCCACGGCAGGGGCCGTGGAATGAGATGAACTTTCAGAGCCCTCGCAACCCAAACCATTCCATGAGTCTATGAGAACCTCTCCAATAGCATTTTGTATCCCACCCACAGGCAACAAGAAAATACAGAAATTTGCCATTTTCCTCCCAGGTAGGCCGGCCCCTGGGCCCTCCCCCGACCCCTGGCAGTCATTATATGGACAAGCAGGAGATGAAGCAACAAACACCCAAAATGCCTCATACCGCAGTGTGTTTGGGAAAGGCTGAGCAGACCGTACTTTCCCAAATACACACCCTTCATTTCAGGTATTTTTGTGCAGTGCCACAGACATTATTGCTGCCTGGAAATGGGAAGATACTGATAAGGTGAAATGCTGCTTGAGCTAAAGAGCAAAATGGCGTAAGAACAACTGTAAAACTGAAAAGGAAAATTCAGCTCTAGTCTAAACTCATACATCAGGTAAAAGCTGTCAAGGGGATGATTTAAAGGTGTAAAGTTTCAAGATAGAAAGCAACAGCTCTTGGAAGTGCACAGAGCCACCAGCAGGACCTGGGCTCACCTTCACCAACCAAGCACCAGAAGGCACACGGGAGACAGGGCTGCCCATCCCAGAGCACCTCAGCAGAGCTAAACTGATACTTACATCAGCAGAGAAAGCTGTAGGAAAAGGTCCTCCCGTGAGCATGGCGCTGGTCCCAGCACAGCCCAGGCTGCTACCTCCCTGCTCAAAGCACCAAGGGCTGTCCCTGGCCTCGCAGGAAAATAAATAGCCCAGGTAACTGGCCCCAGGTGTGAAGGGGCAAGGAGAACTGGGCTCACTCCAGCCTGGGCTGCAGCCCAGGTGATGGCTTTAAACTACAAGAGGGAGATTTAGACTGGAGAGAAGGGAGAAATTGTTGATGCTGAGAACCTGGCCCAGGTTGCCCTGAGAGGTGGTCGCTGCCCCATCCCTGGCCCCATTGCAGGAGAGGTTGGATGGGGCTCTGAGCAACCTGCTCGAGTTGCAGATGTCCCTGCTCCCTGCAGGGGGGGTTGGACCAGATGGCCTTGAAAGGTCCCGTCCCACCCGTTCTATGACTCTATACATACACATACCTTTGCACACCCCCATACATGCCCATGTTGCCTTTGCCATGTGGTAACCTCCCCCTCCCTGGGTTTCTCTCACCTCTTTCTTCTCACAGCTGCTAGCCCATCAGCTCCTACTGAGCTCATGACATTTTTTTTTTTGTGAAGACAACAGAAATATTCTATTAATTTTACTTGTCCTTTCTCTTCTTCCCTGCCCTAAAAGGGGAGGTTATTTCTCTTGGTCTTCTTCCCAAATCAATAAATTTATTCAGCCCATCTGCTCTGACTTCAGCATGTACTCCTTTAATTTGCAACTATTTGTTAAAACGCCAGAAATTTAATTATTTGAAAAATGCCACAGGTTTAAAAGATACTTAAGATAATAAATAAATAAATAAATAAAGGCAATGTTTGAATAGTTCAAAATCAAAGTTTACCTTGTTAACCTGAAAACAGGCAAGGAGGAGAGGACTAGCAAGGCGAAGTGAAGGTCTAGCAGATGGTGGTGGCACAGAGGGACTCGTACTCAGATGCTCAAGATTGCAGAGGACAGATGAGATCTTCAAAGCAGACTTGGGGAAGCCAAGAAGAGTAAGTTTCAATTAAAACTGCAAGTGGCAATACCTGTGTGTGGGGTCACCAGTATTTAGGGGACACACTTCTCTGAATAGTTTGAAGTTTCCTAATTAGTCATTGAGAGCGTGAAGGTCTCCCCAGAGCCTCCTTTGCTCCAGGCTGAACAAGCCCAGCTCCCTCAGCCGTTCTTCACCAGACTCCTGCTCTAGACACACAAACTTCTACACCTGGTTGCACATGAAGAAAAGCACATGATAATACCTCAACAACCGGTGCAAGCTCTGCGGGGAGCTTTGGGGCTCGTCTCCTCTCCCTCACCCCTTCCCTGCACGCTCGTTTCCCAAACCCTGATGACTGATTTCCCATCTCTGGAAACCACAAGGTCCTGGCTGTGTCTCAGCATCTCCACGCTCATGCAGCTGAAAAAACAGCGACCATGGAGGTGGTACCTACCCCAGAAAGCTGTAGAGGAGTTAAACACAGGCACTGGCACAGGAAGGGAGGAATCCTTATCTCAAAACGTTAGCGCTTTGCACTTTCTCGGTCGTTAGCCCAGAGCAGTGCGGCCGCTTTGTGCCCCTGCTCCTTCCCCTAGTCCTGAGCTCTGCCTGGTTCTCAAAGGACTCCTGATTCACTCTGATGCAGACGATGTTTTTACAGACAGGCTTCTGACATCCCAAGAGCAAACAGCATGCGGGGCACAGATTGATTTTAAAGTTGATTTTTCTGTTTTGTTCACTTTGTTTTCCTTTTTCTCCATGCTAAGCTGCTATCTCTTCTCCTGCCTGAAACAGCTGGATTTAGATCAGACTTAGTTTCTCTTTCAGCATTCATGTTTTTATGAACAGAGGTTTCATTCCCTAGGCACTTTTGCTGGGGAGAAGGCTTCAGAGTTCCCAGGAAATACACTTTTAAAATCAGCGCTTGAAGATTCCTACCCAAATATGTAGGAGGAAGGGATAAAAGGTACTGAGTCATCTGCCGAAAACTGAACCTGGATTAGAAAGAGGAAAAACCTGAAGGAGAAGGAGAAGCTTCTCTCCCTGCTCCTACCAGGGCGGAGAGCCAGGATGCAGGGGAGGTTCAGCGTCAGCTCCCCAGGGAGCAGAGGACACGGGGGAGCATCGCGCGATCCTCTTCCAGCCAGACGCTGCCACAGCGACAGTTCCAGAGCCAGGGCTCCTCACGTGGAACCATGCCATGGAATATGAGGACCACAAGCACCTGAAAGCTGCCTCATCATCACACTTCTGCTGGATTTGACACCTCAGGGCAGTAGCAAAACCAGGAGGTGTTTGCCCACTCCGAGGAACAGGAAATCCCAAGGTTTAAATTGGAAAATGTTTGATTCGTGCCCTTCCCTGCAGCTCTCATTGGGCTCAACCTTCCAAATTTGCTTCCTCACTTTCTTCACAGCCTTCCACGCGTATTCACGAGGACAGCATCTGCACGTTTATTTGAGAGGGATTGCTGCAGAGATCCACAAACAGGCATTTGGCAGCGTTTAGCCCTTCTAGACAAGAGGCTAAATTACATGTTAAGTGTGGAAGTATAAATGAAAACTGCAAACTCATTTCAGCACGGCACCGAGGCTGGGGCTCATGCATAATTAAATCCCTGCATTCCGACGTTAAAATGATCTTAATGCAAAATTAAAGGTCCCATTTTAATAATGCCATCAATATTTTGAAGCTTTGGGGCTTGGTATTTCGATGCCATTCAGCAAGAGGAATAGCTGTTTGTGGCAGAGTCTCGATGTACTGGCTCTTTTTTCTCTTTGATAGATTCACATCAATATTTATGTTCCGCTGCTGGGTGTTAATGTGAATGGCCCAGATCTCTCGTCTACAGGCACAAACATGGGCTTGCCGCAGGCCTCCCTGCTCTAATCCTTGACACAGCCAGCCTGAATCTCCCCTCTTTTGGTTTAAACCCTTCCCTCCTTGTCCTGTCCCAACAGGCCCTGCTCCAAAGTCTGTCCCCATCTTTCTGACAGGCCCCTGGAAGCCCTGAAAGGCCCCCAGAAGGTCTCCCTGGAGCCTTCTCTTCTCCAGACTGCACAAGCCCAATTCTCTCAGCCTGGCCTCTCAGCAAAGGGTTCCAGCCTATTCATAGTTTAGTGGCCCTCGACGCACAGATCCCAACAATCCAATATTGCTGCCCTCCCCTTTGCTGCAGATTTTAAAAACTGGCCATCCTCTCTCGTGTTGTTTCCATGGTTTTCCAACACAAGGTGTCTTTTGCTTTAAAAAAACCCTAATAGTTTGACACGCTGCTCATTATGCTCTCGTGATCTGTGCTTTTTTGCAGAGCATCTGAAAGCCCTTTTGCTGCCTCTTTCTGCTCCTCACTCCCATTCTTCGTTTTAACCCTCAGTTTTACTCCCACGGTTTAACTCCACCCAAGAGAGCTGGTCAACAGCTCATGGGAAAATGATAAAACGGGGATGAGAAGGAAGCAAAACACCCCCTGGTTTCTCCTGGAGCTTCGTTTGCAGCTCTTGCCACTGGAGCCTGTCACTCCGTCATGACCCATCAGTCAGAATTACCACTGCCCATCAACTCTTAGTCACCATGAAAGCCCCCAGAGCTCCTCAGGTTCTGGAAACTGCAGGGGAAGATGAACTTCAGAAACTTATTTCAGGATTTGTGAGGGATTTGAGAGGCTTAGCGGGGCAGCTGCCCCCGAGTTTAGGGGTTAAAGGGCTGGATGTGGCCCAGCAGCGCTGGGGCCCTCCGCATCTCCCCGGGAAACCAGCGCCTGGCACCGACACGGCTTTAAAACTGTACAGGAGAATAAAAATCTAGATAGAAAGAATAGAGACAGAATGGTATAAAATAAATAGCGTAAATAATCTGCAGTGGTATTGTATAGTGTGCATATAAACCATGTAGACAAATCCTGAGCAGAAATTAATATATTTTTAATAATTTTTATATATAGTATAACCTATTCATATAATCTACATTATGTTGCAGTTATCTATAATATATACTTATATATTGTAATCTATAATATATACTATATAATACATACTTCTATACTTCTATTCTGCATACATATCTATGTACTTCTATACTGTCTATACATATATACTTCATAGAATCACTGAATCAGAACACCAGGTTGGAAGGGACCTCAAGGATCATCTGGTCCAATCTTACTTTTCTTGAAGATATTTATTCTAATATATGCCTCTTTTCCTTTATATATGTGATTCTTTTTTTCCAAGAAATAGAAATCTATTTCTACTTTAAATATAAGTATATAATATAGAAATACATAAAATATGAAAGACATAATACGCACAATAATGCAAAACCATTATTAATATATTCTTGTATATTTATATGCAACTTGTGGTTTGTATTTTTTATATATTATATATCTTATAACATATATCTAACACTTTGAAAACTTTGTTGTTAAAAAAATTTTTTAAACCTCATTGTGCTCAAAGGAAAATATTCTGATATTGTCGATTTTTTTGTTTTTACAGTTTTGCCATTCCATGGGAATTTCAGAAATTTCCGTTTTACTGTCAGTTCGACAGGCGAAAAAACGTGTATCTTATCTCATCTATAGTTTGATGTCTATATCTATAGCTAAACTATATAACCACAGACAGATATCTACACTTAATCTATAGACACCGATTAGAAATATTTATATATTAAATACATTTAAGGTATAGTTTGGATATAGATAAGATACATCTCTAAGGAGGTATCATATCTAATTTATACCTACACCATCTATGTATATACAGATAGAGATAGAGCTTAGGTACAGATATAGATGAAATACGTAACTTTAGATACAGATACACACATACATTTGTATATATATATAGGAATATCTCCTGGGCTACATATTCTTGACCCAGGAACCCCCTCCGATGGTGCTCAGGCAGCAACCTGGAAAACAGCCTCAACCCCCAGCGTTCCTGCTGTGGGATCTCCTCACTTTTGTGGGCAAGAATCACAGATACACTTGGACAAGTTATTTTCCCCACTGCTTGGAGGACAGGAATGGATTCCAAGCTGAGTTGGAAAACACAGGATCCTCGTAGAATAACTCGCAGCCCCCGAGGTTTTATCTTTGATAATGTCATGTCTAGGGCTCTGCTAACAGGAGTAAGTGCTGGCCCAGCAGAAGGCACTGCTCCTTCCACTTCACATCCCAAAAAACCCAGCTTTTATTTTCCACAGCGATGACAACGGTGTGATGCCAGCTCTCCTCCCAGCTCACGGAGGCGTTTTCGACTTCTCCCAATTTAAATAATCCATTAGCCAACTTGTGCTGCTCCTGCCCTTTGCTGGCAGCTGGAGTTTTATGGGCTGCTGAAAGCATCTTATGTTTGTTGCCTAATTGGACTCGCTCCCCAAGGACCCTCGATAGGCGCTGCAGTAGGAGCGACGGGCTGGGCAGGCACCCAGGTGAGGCTGCAATTTCAACACCGGAAGGCCCATGCGAGCACAAGCTATTCCTGCTACAGCTTCACGAGGTTTAGCTGCGTTTCTGCAGGGCTGTACATTTCTGAGCAGTGCGCTGCTGTTGTTAGACCTTTCCCTGTTCAAACACCAAACGCTGTGGCGGTGGGAACAGGCCGCAGGATGGCAGAGGAGGAGGGATGGGAGCAGAGGAGGATGGATGAGGCAAAGGAGGATAGAGTAGAGGAGGATGGATGGGACAGAAGAAGATGGATGGGACAAAGGAAGATGGGACAGAAAAGGATGGATAGGACAGAGAAGGATGGAAGGGACAAAGAAGCACGGGGCAGATGAGGACTAGGGCTTGGGCTGCTCCAGAGGGCTCAATGCATAAAGATCTCATCAATATGAGCAAATGAAAGAAATTAGCATGTCTTGCCTATTTAGTTGGGTCTAAATACCTAAACCAAGCACAAAACCAGGCCAAGTGCCTGGATTCATGATGCAGATGTTGGGTGACTATTGCAACTGCAGATGAAGTAAAACTAGAGAGACGCAGTCGTTAGTGCTGGGTTTGCATCTTTGCAACCTAAATCAAAGGGTGGAAAGGAAGGGGGTGGTATTTATGTTCCTTTGGCAGCATTACAGACACCACAATTAGGAGAAATCCTTCCTGGGACAGGGAAGTCGTGACCTATAGAGCACATCAAGTCAGGATTATAGGAAATTTGCCAATCATTGGTAAAAAGCTCTAGCAAAGTGCTAGTGAAGGCAGAGGAGCATTACAAGCAGTGGGTGCTGGTGGGTTCAGGGCAGGTGATCTGCTCTGCAGAGGCCAAGCAGAAGGAAAGGTGCTGGGACAGGATTGGGAATAAGCAAGGCTGATCTCAATGGGGAAATGATAAAGAGTAGTGAGGATAAAGCAGATAGAACCTGGGTACAGATCTTGCTGTGAAATAGTTATAAAAGCATTTTAATGAGGAGGCTGTTTCTGCTGGAGACTGCTCTCAGATCCCAGGGTCAGGGCTGGATAGCTGAAGGAATATCGACAGTGTTGGTAGAGCAAAAAACACCTCAGAGAGTCACTTTATCATGGAAAAACTGCAATTTCAAAAGGCAAATTTGCAAACTAAGGGAATCAGTCAGAATTGTGAGGTTATGGACTAGATAAAGGGCAAGAAATACCATTGCAAAAACTCCTGTGCTGTCATCTCCTGCCTGGAGAAAGGGCTGGTGAGCAAGGCTCTGGCTATCCCTGCTGGAGCAGGATTGCTGGCACAGGGTCGATGGAGATGGGGTCCAAATTGGTGTTACCCCCAAGTGGGAACTCCCCTTGGCAAAGGATTTTGCTGTGCAGGTCAGGAAATTCAAGGAATGGAAGGGACCTCTAGAGATCATCAAGTCCAACACCCTGCCAGAGCAGGATCACTCAGGGCGGGCCACACAAGAACAGATCCAGGGCGGGGTGGAAAGTCTCAAGAGAAGGCAGTAAAACCTGCTGCTCTGAGCATCAAAAAACCATGATGCTGGACCAGGCTCAAAATTATTATGTACAGAAGATGAAATTAATGGAAAAAAATATTGAGGGTAATGAGTGCTTGTGTGAGACATAATAAAATACAAATGAAATAAAAATATACATTCAGAAAGTACTTTAATTAGTCTTTTAGGAGAGCAAATGGTGCCTCCCAAATCAGGTCTATGGTGAAAGGCCACAGTCAGTTTCACCAGGGCCACAGCAATACCAACACACCAAGCAGCCTCTGAAGGTTTTCCCCATCGTTCAAGTGGTGTCACTTGGTGATACCTTACCTGAGCAAATCGACTGTCTCCTGCCAGCCAACAGGAGCTGGAAGCCTCGCTCCGTGCCATCGGCTTTTTTTGTTTCTGTCCCTATATTTTTTTTTCTTTACTTCGATATTCATGAATTTTACAGTGAGACTCAAAATAAACTTCCAAGTGTCAGCTCAGCAGCAAGCAGGACACCAGCCTGTCCTATTCAAAGCCTGAAAAATACACACCTCAAGTCCTCAGCAAGATGCATTGAACCGATAACAACAGAAACATATAGGAAAGAAACCACGACCGTCCAACGCCCTCCTCCAAGCAGCCACTTGGTAGCTTGGTGGGCACGTGGCAATGAATGAAGTGCGTTTACTGGCACCTCTCTCGTCACCTCGTGCGCTGCGAGAAGTCTTTGGCTTGTCCTCTGTGCAGGAGCCCTCCGGCCGCCCCACGGCCCCTGGGCTATTACAGCCCTTTCCCCAGGATGAGCGTGAAAAAAACACCCAGCAGAGAGCAGCACTGTGTGAGCATCCCTCCCTGGTGCTGTCACAAATGTGTATTTACTTAAGTGGTAAGAGCAGCTGTCTGTTTGGGGAAATAACAATGTATGCTTTCAAATAAACACATGGAATTTATCCAGGGTTGGATGCTGTTTGCAGGCAAGTAATCCCGTTCAAAAGGCTCTCTGAACATGTACTTGGAAGAGCCATTCTGGGCACCGGGATGGAGCAATACACATTTTTGAAAGAAACTTTCACAGAGGAGACGTATTTTAGACAAATACACATAAAAAGTACCACCACCGAAGAGTGTTCAGCTAAATAAGAACTTAGCAACACACCTGAGTGGCACCAGCCAGAGTTCAAGGGGATTATCACTACAGTGTCACCGTATCTTTGCATTTTAAAGAAAAAATTACAAATTTTAGCATCCTGAGACAACTTTTTGTGGTCCTGAGACCAGTGCTCTCGTATCAAGCTGTGGTCAGCATCTTGCCACCCCCAAAGGGTTCCCCAGGGAGGGAGCACCCAGAGGTGGGCGCATATTCCCCCTGCTGCCGATGTCCTCTGGGATGTGGTGGGATGGAGTAGGAGCGATGTCTCTCCCACCTGCACCAGTCCCAGACCTGCTGGGATCCATTGAGCTGGGCAGCGCTCGCTGCCAGTTTAATTTTAAACATGACAAGGAGTAGAAAACCGTTCCCCTTTCAACAGTCGCCGGATTATTCCCAGCACTGAATCCCCAAAATATTAATGTAGCAGCCCACCATTATCTCACAGGTTTTCCAGCATAATTAGTTTCTTGAGCAACACGTTCCCTGGCAGAGATGCATGATCAGAAAACAAGATAACGCGTTCGTCGGGGAGAAAATCATTTCTGGGGGAGTTCAAAGGAGGTGTTTCTGGTGAAGATGAAAATATACACTAACCCTCCACAAACGCCGGCTTTAGCACCCTCTTATAGAAGCCCCTGGTAATTAGCTCACACTTCTGAGATTTCTGGTTGATAAAGATACTGTTTGGAATGGGATAGAATAGAACAGAAATAGGAATAAGAATAAAGAAAAAGAGTAGAATATTTCACTGTGTCACAAGGAGAAGAGCTGTCCCCCTGAAGCAGACACCTCCATGCATCCCAGAGCTGCCCACAACTGGAATTATCAGCCCTGAAGCCGGGCCCCTTCCCCATCGGTTGCAGTTATCCCACTCCCCCTTGCAAGAAGCCACAGCAGCTTGCACCAAAAATGCTGCATTTCTGCAGAGTTCTTCCAGCTCAAAAACTCTTCATTACAGAAAAAGCTTTCAAGTATATACCCCTGAATACATTTCTCAGTGGCTGCTATTCACGGGATGGCAAGGCTCATAAAATACTCCCTGTGTCTCTGGTTGCTCAGCTCCATCGTTATTTCTATTAAGGGGAACGAAAAGTGAAGATGGGCTAAGGACACGTGGGGGACGTGGAGAAGAAGCTGCCCTGTGGCCCCTGGGTTTCCGGTGGGATGGATCAGCACTGTTAGAGGCACAGTCAGGTTCGCAGAGCACAAAAAGCCACTCACAGCCTTCTGTGGTCTGAAAACCCATAAATCCACAGTAAGCCATTGGCCTCACTGGAGTGTTAAAAAACTTTAAAGAGAGAGCAAACAAAAAAGACTAGATCTGACCCTGAAACCAGCAGGTCCTTGCATGCATTGCCTCAATCTTAAATTACTGAAAAGAAATCAAATCTCTGGTCTACAGCTGATAATCTTTTGGGGAAGGTTGGTGCATCACCTTCAGATGGACACTGAGGTCCGGGGAACAGTGACCTGTGGCTTCATGATTTGCTGAGTGAATAGAATAATCACCTCAGAAAAAAAAGTAAAAAATTACTAAAGCTCCTGAAGGTGAGCGATTGTGTCGTTAACCAACGCGCGGCACAGACGCCACCGGTGTCATCCCTGCTCACCCTCCTCACTGACGTCTGCCACCGGAGATTTTACAATAGCATAAAAAGTGTTAATTTCCAACTGGAATATTTCCCCCGGGATTAAACTACCCAACTGGCACAACAAAAATTTGAGAACGTAAAAGTCTCCTGCGAGTTTACAACAGTTAAGAAGTGAAAGGCCATAAAAGCACATTACATTTGAATAAGGGAGAGGTGAAACATCCCTTGGTGGCACGAGGAGCCCCGAACACAGGGAGCAGCTCTGCCGTGCCCAGCAGAGAGGAGCAGAGCTGCACAAACGGGGCTTTGCCATCTGGATGCGCCCACCACAGCGCGGGCATGAGGCGACGTGCGAGGCACGGTGCATCTGCCCCTGGCCCTACAGGTACTTCTGGAGCTAAATACCTCTTGGTGATTAAGCACACTGTGAATTTCTGAAGAGCTCGGTGTTCCCAGCGAGCAGATAAGCCTCCGCTGCCTTGCTTCACATATCTGCAAGCAACAGGAGCAGATAATAAAGCAGCAGCAAAGCGCTGTGGCCGCGGCTGTGATAAAGGCCGTTTGCAGCCACGCTTCTCCCAGCGCTCGTTCTTTATGTACCTGTTTGCTAAACAGATCTCTGGTTAAAAGGTACAAAGCTTTAAACATCGCCCAGATAACAAACTCTCCTCTAGCAGCTGCAGAAAGCCACCGCTTCCCTCTGCAACGGGGATGTGGGAGCAGGGACGGCTGAGGCAGAGCCTGCTCACTATGACTCCTCTGTGTCCGAGGAACTCCACATCCGTCAGCTCAGCCAAACCTCTAATCAAGCTCCTCATGCACTTTGTAATTAATGAACTTCCTTATCTGCCTGTGAAGCCCCCAAGCACCAAGCCAAGTCCTGCACAGCACGAGTCAGCGAGCTGCCCGTGGCTGCTCCCGCGTGGCAGCGGGTGAGTGGGGAGCTCTCAGAGCATCCCCAGCCAGCATCTCCTGGCTGCACGGCCCATCCCGGACCCCAGGACAGGGTAGCACTAGGAGAACAAGGGGGCAAAGAAGGCTCTTGGCTTCTCTTCAGTCCAATCTGCCACATCAGCTGTCCGATTGCCATGGGACGAGCGACAACCGCCTTAAATCCGGTCTTTGAGGCTTCCATGCAAACAAAACAGAAGACAAGCAAAAGAAACACCCCCACAACCCCAAACCTTCTACAAAATAATGGGATTAACAGCAGATGATTAGTGACCAGGATAAGAATGGAGGTTTGGGAAGTCCTGGATAGTGGGGTGACATCTGTAGCCAGAGCAGGCGGGAGTCAGAATTATTTCTGGTGTTACAGACACGCTGGCCCTGCTGGCTCACAGGGAAATGGTTTATTTTTCTATGCAGGAAAGATCACTTTTCTGCATAATATTAGCTGGAGCCCATCACTGCAGATGTACAATGAAGGTTATTTTTCTCTCCTGGGCACCACTGTTCATTGTTAAATGAAATTTCATCAGCCATTTTATTTCACAGTTATTCAGTATCATCAGAGCCTTCTGCAGCACTTAACATTCAGCTGTAATTTTGATTAACCTGAATAATTTTGCATTTGATCTGTGCAAGCATCACAAAAAAAAGCACTTATGTTTTCATTGCAGCTAAAAAAAAAAAATAAATCACTTGATTATTGACCATTAGGCTGAAGATTTTATAAATATGTATGGCCTATATATGTATATGGATGCATACACAGGCATACATAGAATATTGTATAATTATGTACGGTTGATGTTAAATAAATATGCATAGTTGATGTTAACTAAATATGCATGGTTTATATTAACTAAGTATTCATAGTTTATAGTAGCTAATTATATATGGTTTGTTTGTGTGTTACACAAACATCTTGAGAAGATGCGATCACAGCTGAGCTCCCACATTTACTGGGTTGCACCTTCACGTGTTTGCCCCACGCGCTCCTGCCGCGGCCCCTGCTCTCGGGGGGCAGCAGCTGCTGGGAAGTGCAGTAGCCGGTTCCCTCCTCATCACCTCACGGTGATGCTGAGCTGGGCTCTTCCTTCTTTCCCTTTCCTCAGCCAGAACAGGAGATATTTTAGGCAGCAGGAGCAGGGAGAAGAGGACATAGAACCATAGAATCACAGAATTGTTCTGGTTGGAAAAGACCTTCAAGCTCATGGAGTCCAACCGTTACCCCATCCCTGCAAGGGCACTGCTAACCCCTGTCCCTCAGCACCACATCTCCACAGCTGTGACACCCCTTCAGGGACAGGGACTCCCCCCCTGCCCTGGGCTTCACAACTCCTGCTGCTCCCGTGCGTCACAGCAAAGTCCTGCTCCCCCGGCCACGCTCTGGTTTGCTGCGATAGTGGAACAGAGGAATAGAGGAGACAGCAGAAAGCATGATTAATGCACCCTATTATCCAATAATTAAGAATAATTAATCATGGAAACAACCTACCTCAACAAGCTGGATCTCCCCCTGCTTGCAATCTTCAAGCTGCACCGGTACCTGCAAGATAACGGTGACTGAGTGAGGGGTGGGATGGCCGGGGTGGGGCTCATGCCGAGCGTGGTGCTGCCCTGGCACAAAGCCCTCCCTGCCCCAGGCATGTGCCAGGTGCCTGGCACCACACTCTGAGGGGGACAGCCCAGTGCTGTTGAGCTCCTCATGGACCAACACGCCCACTGGGCTGTCAGGTAAAACAGAAAGGTGGAGGAAGGTTCACTGGGAGAAGAGGAACAGCTTCTACAGCTGCAGAAAGGAGAACAGATGGATTAATGGTGCAGGAGAAGAGGAAGATGTAAGAAAATTCCCTGAGCGGTTAGGGTTAGGTAAATTAGATGTGTCACAGCCATGGCAGAGAGTCCAAAGAGAATGTGCCAGGAGAAACCATCAGCAAGATGGTAAATAAAAGGGGTATTTCTAATCAACTCAAGTCAGGCAGCAGCAATGAGGGGGATGAGACTCGGTGGCCACCAAGGATCCTCGCACGGCCATTGCCGTCACCCACAGCAGCAGTGTCTGGCCACGCTGTCCTGAGAAGGCTCCGGTGAGACCTTCTGGGGGCCTTTCAGGGCTTCCAGGGGCCTGTCAGAAAGATGGGGACAGACTTTGGAGCAGGGCCTGTTGGGACAGGACAAGGAGGGTGGCTTTAAACTAAAAGAGGGAGATTTAGACTGGAGAGAAGGAAGAAATATTTGATGCTGAGGGTGGTGAGAGCCTGGCCCAGGTTGCCCCGAAAGGTGGTGGCTGCCCCATCCCTGGCCCCATTGCAGGGGAGGTTGGATGGGGCTCTGAGCAACCTGCTCTAGTTGCAGATGTCCCTGCTCCCTGCAGGGGGGTTGCACCAGATGATCTTGAAACATCCCATCCCACTCAAATCATCCCACAATTCTATGTCAGACCACACAGCACCTCAGGGAAGCAAACTGGCCATCAGCAAGGGGGGGATGAGAGTCAGTGGTCCAGACACCCCTCTGGGGCGCAAGCATCCTCACCCCTGCCAAAGTACAGGCAGCCGAATCCCTTCATCCCCCTGCCCGCCTCAGGGAAGCAGAGCAATGTGAAGTAAAAACTGAACAGAAAAACCGCTCCTGGTTTTCCTTCCTGTTAGAACTCCACCGACTTGTAGCCGCCATACCTCACAATTGGAATAGAGCAGAGAGCACAGAGGGTTTTCCAACCTCAGGGGTTCTCTTCCAATGCCCTGGAGACTCCCGTGGTATTCCTTATGCTCATTAGAGCTCCTGCTCGGTGAGTGCCTTGCGAGAGAGATGAAATTGCCCTTCCTCAGCCGGGGATGAAAGGCTTTTCATTTCAGCCGCCCTGACTCACGGCCCTGCAGCGCTCTTGCCCACGGCGATTTTACGCGCTGATGCAAGGCGGGGGAACTTCGCAGAAACCAGCAGCAGAGCTGCAAAGAGATAGAAAAGGCTAATAAATATATTTCAAATTAGTTTTCACATTCCTGGTTTTCAGATTAACGTCACGATTTATTCTTCCTTTATCTATGTAATAAAATCGTAGGCTTTAATAACCAGACAAAATTTCAACTTTCGTTTTCTCCCCTTTCCTCCATTTTAGTACTAACTGAGATGTGTGGGATAAAAAAGGGGAACAAAAAAGAGGTGGTGACTCCAGTGATCAAAAAATGGAGCACACGAAAACCTCTGTTTTCGCATTAAAATTTCCAATAAAAGGATAACGTGTTTCTAGGTAAGGAAAACCTGGGAGTGCCATGGGATTAATTTAAGGCCTATACTAGCGTAAAAAAAATGCTTTTATTCTACTTGTCCTGGATATGAATCTTGTGTGGCTGGAAGGTGGGGTATAGAGGGTCTCAAAATAATACATAGGTGGGGCATCATATAGGGTCGCTTTCTGTAATTTTACCAATTATTTTTAAACATACAAAATCTTACGCAAGAGCCAAGTAGAGTAGCATCCTATGCAAGAGAGAAGAGCGGCAGTTCTGAAGTAAGTCATACATTTTAAGTGACATTTCTCTAAAAATATAACACTGTGAACTCAAAGCCCAGGTTCGGTGACACACTGCAGCTAAAGAAGGGCAGGGCTTTGCAAAGCCGGTGACAAGAAACAAAGCTGCGAGGAACCAGAAGGCCTCTTGCCTTGATGTTGAAATATGTGCGTGAGCAAGTCCACCCAATTAGTTATCTGCATTAATTAATTAATGTCCAGTTAAAGCCAAATGGATGCTGGATCCCCAGTGCAGAGAATATACCTGGGCTGTGATAATTGCATTCGTTGGTTCACTCCAACTTATAATAATTTCACATGTTTGGAAATTACCCAAAATTTCTCCTTCTGCTTTATGGATAGTGGTGACTGCAGAACCAGAGGGGTCCCAAGAGGCCACTGTACAGCACCTCGTTCAGAAATGATAGATGCGCTCACCGTGTCTTTTTCTCTGTTGAAATTAAAATTAATACACTGAAAAATGATGTAACAAACTGCTTGGCATAATTGATTCCCCCAGCAGAGTTATCGTTTCATTGCAAATTCACAAGAGGCTGCCATAAACAATTCTAGAGAGATTTAAAATGCTCTCTATTAACAGCTCCTTGCATCTCCAGCATATATTCTGAAGGGTGTTTAAAAAGCCCTTATAATGGCCATTACCATGATATATAGGTATAAAAGCAAACAGACTCAGGCCCCATTTGGGAGGGTAGGAGTGGGGGGGTCAGGTCTGTCCCAGTGCCAGGGCCCCTCGGCTCATCCTTCCCCTCACCACAGAGAGGGGAGCAGGTCCAGCTGCTGAGTGGGATGATCTCGCTCCACAGGAGACCGTGTGCCTCTCCAGAGTCATCTCCTTCAATCAGATGGCAAGATGAGGTGGCACAGCTCCAGGACACACTCTACCTGAGCAGCATTTTTCCTGGCAGCCCCGTTCCTCAGGAGTCGAAGCCGCTCGTTGCCACAGAGCTCCTCGTGTCAGCCCATCCAGCCAGTTTGCAGAGACTGTCACGGGCAGGAAGAAGTTTCTATTGCTTTACCTTTTTGGGAAGGATGCCAGCATTTCATCATTAAGGTGCCTCACATCATTACACCGTGAAAAACAACATATGGCACAACGTGCCCAAATGTCGGAAAACAGGCGATCTACTGGAAAGGGAGAAAAAAATTTTAAAAAAGGAAGACAGATTTCTCTAAACAATATGCACAATCCCTCAGCTGGGGCTGCAACAGCCTCCAAGAGCTGCTGCCTGTGTTGAGTTTTCTCATTCTTTGTGCCAAACATCGCAGGCTCAGGACACGTTGTGCCTGCACCCACAAGAGGGTGATGCCCAGGGAAGTTGTGGATGCCCCACCACTGGAAGTGCTCAAGACCAGGTTGGATGGGGCTTTGAGCAACCAGGTCTGGTGGGAGGTGTCCCTGCCCATGGCAGGGTGGGTGGAATGAGACGATCTTGAAGGTCCCTTCCAACCCAAACCATTCTGTGATCTATGTCCAGGAGATTCCTGGGGAGCAGAGCAGGATCTGGCCATCTCCAGGTTGGAAGCACTGAGCATCACTCCTTCCAGCAAAGCACAGGGAAGTGCCCCCCCGCCCCCCCACACACTTCACACATCAGAGCCTCAGGGTTGAGACTGCACTTTAACCTTTTTCTTTCCTGCCTCATCCACATTCTGATATCACATCCAAGTATTTTTATCTCTTTCCAAAGATGACGTTACCTGAAAGGCAGTGAGGGGAGGCACTGCTGGTGAGAAGGGCGTACATGTCCCTCCAGGGAGGATTGCTGATTCCCCTCAGAAAACGCAGCCAGATGAGCGATGGATCACCCTTCTTAAGCACTCTGATTTTTCAGTTGCACCTGGAGATGCACTCTTGAGAATCTTTCTGTGCTTTTGATATATTCTAATCTCATTTGTTCGCTACTCCCAGTAGCACAGGGAATATTTTTTTTTTTTATAGCTTACACATGTGAGTCAAGCGAAACGCTTTCCTTTACAAAGAAATGACAGTTTTCCCCGGAAGATATGGTGTGTTATAAGGGAGCTCTGTGAAAATACCAGCTCTGTGCTTAGCAGAAATCACAAAAACCAAAATAGTAATTTTAAAAGCTAGGAAAAGAACAAAAAAGCAACCCAGAAAACATGGTTAGGCCACTGTGCAAAGCTGTGGTGCCCCTCAAATATGGCATTAGAGCCCCGTCACTGTCCCTTAACTGCAAAAAGGTGCACTAGCCCTGAAAAGACACAGGGAATGACCAGAAGCACAGGACATTTTTCATACCTGGCAGTAAACAGACTGTGCCTAAATCCTGAGCTCAAGTTCCAGACCCGTGCCCAGCCCCAGGAGAACAGGGGAGCTCTGGAGACCACTCTAACCCATCAGTGTCCTCTCCCTGCCTTCACCCAGCGTTTGGCAAGGTCAATCCGTGGAGATACATCTGTGCCCTGATGTCCTCGAATGAGTCAAATCACACGAGTGTTGCTGTTGACTTCAGCGGTAGCATGACACTAAGAAAGGTTTGATGTATCTTCTGGAGGCCAAAGCTGAGACTTTTCCTTAAAGAAGAAATATCAAGGCAGAGTGATGATTTATAATACTAAATGCACTGATATTATCCTGCCCAAAGCAACATCCTACAGAAGAAGAGGACAACTGATGGCAATCGTTTGTTCATGTGTCACTGGGCATTAGAAACAAGTCAGCCTTAAAAATAAATCCAATTCATTTGCTCTGGGCTTATCTTTGAAAAATATGCTCATTCATCCATGATTTAAGTGCATTTGAGATCAGCCAGAGGAAGCCAACGACTTTGTAGTCTGTAATATAATGTCTAGTAAAACTTCAAATTACTAGTTGCCACAAAAACGGCAGCTGAAGTTGTCTATTGCATATGCTTATCCGTGACACGCAGCAGTAAAATTAACCAGGGAAATCAATTCTGCCCGTAAAGGACAAGATGTTGCTGATGGCAAATGCCCACGAGGCACGTGGGAAGCTCCCGGAGAGCAGGCAGAAGCAGGAGCCCTGCCCACGCCAGGCTGAGGCACGGGGAGCTCAGCAGCACGCAGAGCACAGACCCCATCCCACCACAGGGACCCGGGGGTCCAGCACCCCCAGGGATGCAAAAATAAATACAGGAATAAAGACAAAAAAAATACTAAAGAGCGAAACAAGCACCCAAAATGAAGAGAAACAGTGGCTGGAGCACACTGGCTGCATTGGCTCCTCTCTCCAGTGCTTGGTGTAGACACAGCACCAACGTAGGCGGGTTAGCAGAAGTCTTACAGAACTTACCAAAGTGATGTGGGGGGAAGTGGAAAAAAAATTTTAAAAATAATAAATTTTGGTGGATTTGAGGTTTGCCTTTAAAAAAGAATTGGCAGAAATGTCTCTCTGTCTGTTTTACTCGTACCTACATCCTCTACAGAGCCCCACTCATGAGCCGTGTGCCTGGTGGGACCACAGCCAAGTCCAACACCAGAGACCACCAGCTTGGGGAGGCTGTGACAAGTCACCCAGCAGGCCTCTCAGAGCACATTTTCCTGTCAGAAAGGCCTCAAACCAGACAAACATTCCTACAGAAATGAGCCTGTCCTCCTGGGGCTCTCCCTGCTTCTCGCTGATGTTCCCCAGCCTCTGCCCTGCTCTGCAACTGGAGATGTTGAGGGGACACGCTGGAGCACTCAGCAGCCAGCTTTCACGGCCGGAGCTCATTAGAGAAACCAATCTAGGACTTTCTAAAGAAAAAAAAAAAATAATGAAGCACCCTTCATTACAGTCTAATCACACACCAGCTCCTCTCCAGCCAGCTCTTGAAAACGCTTTCCCCTGGAGCTGATCAATGAGCGACAGATTTTGTAGTCCAGCTGCAGCAACTCAGATATAAGAGAGGGGATGTTGGAGATAAATAAATCAAGTTCTCCAAAGCACATTACAAAAGGACGAGGAAGCCATGGCACCAGATCTCAGTCTGTGGAGCACTCTGACTAATGATGCTACATTGATTAATCTGATTAAATATTTCATTAGGGTAGTAATGGTAAATTACCAGCTTCTTATAGCACTTCCACCTTCAGTGCAACATAGCCAGGAGGCCAGTTCCCAGCACAGCCAGATTGCGATGAGATTTTAACTCCCATTTATTTATGGGATGCTGAGTGGGATGCCTACCAGGAGAGTTGGAATAAATGGAAGCAGGAGAACAAATAATTCTTTTCTGAGCCATTTCCTTTTCAAATAAATACTATTTATGTCACCAAAAACCACTATAAATTAAAAGAAATCATAGAGTTTGGGGCCACTTCAGGCAGAGCTATGAAGCCCTTGTGGCAGGAGAGGATACAGAGTGAAAGGCAAAGCAAAAGAGATCGGCAAGGACAGTATTTTTTGCACTGCCTTTTGGAAGGAGGAAAGAGGTTTGCAACGCATCAAGCTGCCATCATGGCAGATCGAAGCTCTTTGTGAACAATCCATACGTCATCCTCCCTGCAGATTTCTTGATAGCAGCCATGCAGACAGTGGAGCACCATCACTTCTCCTGCCCATCAGCCCTGCTCTTAGAGAAGGGAGTTTGAAGAGACATCATTCTTGGGAAGACACCTTCACCCCCAGCTCCAGCTGGCCTTTCCCTCCCAGCAGCCACATGGGAGGGCGCAGGAACGCTGCTCTGATGCCCTCTCACATCAAGCACTGAGGGACAAGAGACACTTTTTCCAAGGCACTGAAGCCAATCTTCACCTTGCTCTGAAAGGGTATGAGGTGTTATTGACTCTCCATATGCTCAGAGACATCGTTCTTAAGCACATTTTCCCCAACTACATTCATCTTAGTTTGTTGGTCTCAGAGCACCACGGCTCTTTCTCTTCCCTGCGAGCATTTGGACAAGCAGCACAGCACCTACAAGACAGAGCCCAGTCTGTAAATGCCCAAAATACCCTGATGAGCTACATACATCTTTTGGACGTTTTGCTGCACAGATGTGCAAACCAGGCTGTTACCGTTTGCCTCAGAGGAAGACTTGGATGCCTGGGCACCCAAAGCAGTTGGCTCCTGTCACTTCTGGCTTTACTCAGGATGTAGCTACAAGCAGTTATGTTGTGGGACTGATGGGAGGTTTGCATCATGCCTTGACCAGCAGAAAGTACGAGGTCTAGAGGAAGATGTCGTCTTGCTGGAGAACATCTCCTGGCCACCAAAAGGAGAGGAGACAGTTGTAAATCTCAAAGAGTTACAGGAAGTAACTCTTTGCTTCAACTCAATGTTTAGAATGACTCCTTATATACCAGGAGCGTGTAAGTGTCTCCACGTGCAATTGGGGAAGGCAGCCAAGATGCTTCCTACACACCAGTAGGAGGCTAGGTCTTTCAAGGTAAGAATTAATCCTGTTGCAGATTCCTCGTTACAAGCATGCTTTGAGCACTAATCGAAGCAGAAACTGACACAAACACAGGATGGAATAAAATGATTTAAAGCTGAGTTACTCATTTTTCAATAACAGTTACTCCCTTGAAGTTCAGTGTGCTAAGAAGGCTGGGGAGGAAGGAAATTTTAGTGACTTTTGTTTCCATCCAGAAAGGCCAGAATGAGCTGCCCTTGGGGAAAGGTCAGCGCGGGCCCAGGAGCCACCAGAAGCACTGGAGTGCAAGCGGGCAGGCAGCTTCTGAAGGCTGTGACTGGCAGCAGAATGATTTATGTCCCCTTGCGTCCCCCAGCATCACACAGCAGAGAACTGGCACTGATGGAAAATAACTTGACCTAAATAAAGGGCTTTTCCCTGCAGTCGCCTCTGTCCCCAGCACAGCAGGCTTGGTGAAAAGGAGGGAAACACTGGTCGAGGAGGTGAGTCAGAACCTGCACTGGGACGTTGCCCTGCCCCAGACCAACTTGCAGCCCTCGTCCCACTGCTTGTAACTTCAGAGACTGGCACATCCCTACCCAAGAAACTGAGAGACAAGATCACAGAAGGACAGAGGTTGGAAGAGACCTCTGGCGATTATCTAGCTCACGATGATGCTCTAGTGTCGGAAGTCGCAAAACTCACAGAATGTCTTTGGTTGGAAGAGACCTCTGGCGATTATCTAGCTCACGATGATGCTCTAGTGTCGGAAGTCGCAAAACTCACAGAATGTCTTTGGTTGGAAGAGACCTCTGGCGATTATCTAGCTCACGATGATGCTCTAGTGTCGGAAGTCGCAAAACTCACAGAATGTCTTTGGTTGGAAGAGACCTCTGGCGATTATCTAGCTCACGATGATGCTCTAGTGTCGGAAGTCGCAAAACTCACAGAATGTCTTTGGTTGGAAGAGACCTTCCAGATCATCTAGTCCAACCTTCAATCAAACACCACCAGTTCACCGCTAAACCCTGTCCCTAAGCACCAGCTCCACGCTCCGTTTAAATACCTCCAGAGATGGAGACTCCACCACTGCCCTGAGCAGACTATTCTAATGTTTGAGAACCCTTTCAGTGAAGAAGTATTTCCTAATATCTCAGCCGAACCCTTCCCTGGCGCAGCTTCCATCTGTTACTTCTGGTCCTGTCACATGTCACCAGGGAGAAGAGGCTGTCCCTCTACTCCATGTAGAAGTGGCCCTCAGGAGAAGACAGCGATGCTGTGCAGAGAAACAGTGCTGTCAGCATGACACCGCATCACGACAGATCTGGTCTGCTCAGGAGACAGCAGCCTCTCGGTCAATACAGACAAGGAAACAAAACAGCACCCTCCAAGCTTCTCGGCACTTGGCCAACGTCCGCTGCCACAGGTTGGGTCTTTCGCTCTTCTGGTGTCTCTGTGGTCTGACACCAACCACAGCCCACCCAGCGTGGTTTTTACCTTGGTTTCACTCCTGCTCCCCAGAGTGGATCATAATGGTCTGTGTGACGAGGTAATGGGCACTTCTGGGACATTCTAATAGCTGCCAGAGGAACACGGCCAAGTTAGCGTAAAATATGAGTCCTCGTTTCTTGTGACCGGGTGTTAAACTGACCAGGAAAGGTCAATTGGAGATAAGAGATGGCTAATAACGCATAGCTCTCATCTGGTACTTATTATTTCATATATAGAGCTCAAATTGCTTTGCAGAGGTGACCAAGCATTATTTCTTAACCTTTCCATGCGCTAGAGAGCCCGTTTCCCTCCTGGAGGTTACTGAGGATGATCTGAGCGCAGTGATTAAGGTAGCTCTGTCGCAGAAAAGCGTTTCAATATTACTGATGCTTGAAGAATGAGGCAGAAGTTTATGTTAGAAGAAGTAAAGAAATGAAAACTATTATTGTTCCATTATAGAGATCAGAGAGCAGAGTTTCAGACAACTGTGGAGGTCCAAAGCTTCAAAGTTATCCAAAGAGAAGGAGTCAAGATCTCACAGTCTGACCCTAAGGTACCCAGGGCAAGTAGTGCTGTGAGGAAACCAGTGAAGGTGGAGTCACATGTGATTCTTCTGGGCTTTTCCAGACACAAAGACACAAATCCAGTGAGCTTTTGGAAACATGGGTCTCAATAACTTGCCCTGAGCATCCGTTGTTCTCAGGAAATTATTGCTCAGGCCCCTGTCACAAACCAGGCACTGGATCTGCCAGCTGAGACTGAGAGCCATGACATGCTTGTGCTCATGGATGTCTTCCTTGGGCATGTGTGAGAGAAGGTTGAACGTCAGAGGGACCAGGGGGACCACAAAGAAGAAATATTCACATCATCAGCCTGCTGGGAGAGGAGATGATGGGGAGGAGCAAGAAGTGGATTTCAGGGCCTGGAGAAGATGTGTGTCAAGCTCCTGAGGTTACAGAAAGAAGATGATGAATAGAAGTCACTGAAGGCCTAGATCATGGCTTAGATCTACATATCAGTCCCTCAAGCAACCAACATCCATATGCAGTACGATCCCTGGAGACATTCAGGCGGAGCTGTCCTACTGTCACCTCTCACATCACTGGCTTCACTCAGGGAATGTGCAGCTTGACCTCATCCTGCCCTCGCCTTCAGTCCCCTGCTCCTGCCAGTGCCTGGGGTAACGTTGCTGCAGACACCTGCCACGCAGTCATCTGGTGTTCCACAGCAGCCAAATCACCCCAGCAAGAATAATAAAGATGGCATTGCATACATGATGCGATTCAAACCATCCCTGGCACTATTCACAGAACCCCAGCACAGTGCGGGCTGGAAGGTCCCTCTGGAGCTCTTCTGGTGCCACCCCCCTGCTCCAGCAGGGTCACCCAGAGCAGGGGGCCCAGCAGCGCAGGCTCCAGGCGCCTTTGGAATCTCTCCAGACAAGGAGACTCCCCAAGCTCTCTGGGCAGCCTGGGCCAGGCTCCAACCCCCTCCCACCAAAGAAGTTTCTCCTCCTGCTCTGAAGGAACCTCCTGGGTCCCAGTTTGTGCCTGTTGCCCTTTGTCCTGGTGCTGGGCACCACTGACAAGAGAGTCTGGCCCCATCCTCATGACCTCCACCCATTAGATGTTGATAAACCTTGATAAGGTCCCACTGGTTGATAAGATTCACCACTCATGGATCAATGCTGCCTCCATGAGCAGCGGACAAAGCTGCCAGGTCTCCAGAACTGCTGGTCCCCATGGCCATCGTGGCTCGGTGCTGCTGCAGCACTGGGGACATCCCACAGGGCGCTGCCTCCTTCCCCCTGCTCCCAGTGCAGTGATGAACCTGACCTTGCATCCTGCATTTTGGTGCAAACTCCAGTAAATGAGACATTTCCCAAGCAGGCTCTGCTGCCTAATAGATTCACAAGTGATCCAGCTGCAGCTCCTGACCTCCCCACAACCTGGGAAACTTTTCTTTCATCTCACTTGCTCTGGAGAGTCCCTCAGGGACCAATAAGCCCAACAAGCCAGAGAGATGTGGAGGCATCTGCCAGCCCCCTGTGCTCGTCAGCTCCTCGGCGCTCCCGGCTTTAATTGTATCACCCCACACGCCGCTCAGCCAGGACTGAGCCCAAATTAGCCACATTTTCAAAAGGCAGCACACTTTTGCTTGCCCTTCTCCACCTCTTACTTTCCTCAAATCTACTTTCCTTTCATTTTTGTTGTTTTCTCATTTTATTTCTGCCTGTTTGACTCTCCCTCTGCCCTTCTCTAGCTCTCATAGATTCATAGAATGTTAGGGGTTGGAAGGGACCTCTAGAGATCATCTTTTCCAACCCCCCTGCCAGAGCACAGAATCATTCAGGTTGGAAGAGACCTTCAGGACCATCAAGTCCAACTATTCCCCCAGCACCACATCTCCACAGCTTTGAAACCCCTCCACCAGGCTTCAAGAGCTGTAGCAGGTTCCTTATGGCCATTCCTCAGGACAGGACAGAGCTGGGTGGCTCCTGAGGGCTATGGGACCTTCTGCCCAGCACAGGAGCAGGGAACGCTCTCAGGCTCCCTTACTTCTAGATCTTTCTTCTAGGCCTCCTTGAAGCACTAAAAGGCCCCCAGAAGGTCTCCTTGGAGCCTTCTCTTCTCCAGGCTGCACAAGCCCAACTCTCCCAGCCTGGCCTCCCAGCAGAGGGTTCCAGCCCTCCCAGCATTGCTGGGACTCCTCTGGCCCCACTCCAACAGGTTCCTGTCTCTCCTGGTCTGAGGACTCCAGAGCTGGAGCCAGCCCTGCAGGGAGGGGGGTCTCCCCAGAGCCCTTGGAGCAGAGGGGCAGGATCCCCCCTCTCGACCTGCCGGCTGCTATGTGTGGATCCTGGCTCCATTTTCCAGTCCAAGAGTCCCAGAACAACCAGTCTTCGCACTAATTACTTCCAAGTGCACATGAACATGCCAGATACCTCTAGCTGGTAGGCTGTGCTGGTTCACATGGGTGACCCACTCCAGGGGGGAGTCCCTGGGAGGTTTCTGTGCCATACACGAGCCCACGCTGCCCTCTGGCTGGATGGCTGCACCTAATTTGCCATCAGCATCAGTTCTGTGCTGCAGAAATGCTGCTTTTTACTGCCATGAAAATGGAGCTGGCAGCATGAGGAAAAACACCCAAACCACAACATTAGCTGCTAGAAAGGCTTTTCCATTCCTTATTTTCTGTCACTCTCTTATTATGAGTGATCCTTGGAGGGCCGCAGAGCCGGTCGTACGGCAGACATTTATTCATAAATCGTCAATTCACCAGCTGACAAGGGAGGAGGAAAAAAAAATATCCATCTATTTGAGACCATTATTCAAACCAGCTTGAGCAGCAACTCGAGATGTCACTGCTGCCGGTGGCTGTGCCACAAGATGAGCTGTGCCATGGGCCCCAGGCCCCTTCTCCTTCCTGCAGAGCAGCTTCACCACAGGCTCCATGTGCTGCAAACCAGTGATGCTCAAGGAGCACTTTGGCTTGTGCTGACTGAGGTTCAGTGTGGCCATGCCCAGTCTGCTCTGTCTGGTGTTCTACTAATTCCCAGTTTTGCTCCGGCTTTCCTCATCATGTACTGGGAACGGGCTGCTGCAGGTCAGGACTTTTGGATGGCTTGAGAGAGAGCGTGACCCCATGGAAAGGGTCCAACCAAGCATGATCCCTGTGATCAAACATTTCTGATCAAACAGGCAGGGGTGTAGATAAAGGCTGGAAGTTGTATAAGGAGGTTGGAGCCAGGGGGCATCAGGCTCTTCTCCCAAGGAACAAGTGTCAGGACAAGAGGAAGCAGCCTCAAGTTGCCCCAGGGGAGGTTTAGGTTGGAGCTGAGGAACAATGTGTTCCCCTCCAGGGTTGTCCAGCCTGGCCCAGGGTTTATGGGGGTCCAGGACTATTTCTAGCTCCCAGTCACTTATTTCTGTGATCCCACAATTCACCAGGCTTCTTTGCAATGCCACCAATGCTCTGGCCTTGTGCTGCAGAAGGCAGGTGCCACCTGCCTCTTGCCTTATTTTCAGTGTAAAATTCCAGAAGTTTAGACAATCCCCATGAAAAAAGCCCTCCCCCTAGCTCCACCATAACCAAGGCTGTTGGAGCAGATGACTTGTCAAGGTTGAATTCCCCAAAAGCAGCCACTTACCAGCTGAGACATCGCTGTGGAAGAAAAGCTGTCGTTAGCAAGGTGCTGGCAAAGCCCTCTCCTCCTTCTTTCTGTGTGTGGAGGCACCGAGGAAGGTGGGAACAAGGGCTTTAGAAGAGACACTCCTTTTCCAGAGTCACATATTTGTTCTACTTCCTCAAAAGAAGTATAAAAAGAACTGCACTTCTAAAAACCTCTGCCAAAAGCTCATTACAGTAATTACAGCACTCTTGACAGAGACGGAAGCTGGCTGCTTCCAAGAAAGCCGAGTATCATACATTTTGCAGCAGTAATCTGGTAAGAGGTTTATTGCTCATCGCAGATAATGATTCCTAACGCACAGCATTAGAACAGGTAGCCCTTTGTAATTATAAAGCCATCACAAAACCTGCAGTCCCCAACTTAGCCGGCTTCAAGCCGATACTCACTGATTTGAGGCTCCCACAGCTTTTGGCTTCCTCACAGGTTGTGTCCCCGGTGAGCTCCATAAGATGATGGCACCGAGCAGAGGCATCACAGATTTTCTCCAGTTTAAATATCCTCCTTCTCTTGCAACACTAAGCAGCACACTGAGGAGACACAGCCTTTTCTTCCCCCTGCCACAGCCTTTGGGAGGCTCTGCAAGATCCCATCACTCATACACAGCACCTGGAAGGGGGGGAAAACCCCAAACGTGGAGCAAATTAGAAAATCTGCTGCAGCTGAGTGATGGAGAACATCCATGGGAGGGCAGCCCTGAGAGGTGTGGGGGAAGAGACATGGACAAGTTTAGCCCTGCAGAATCCCAGCGTGGTGGGGTTTGGCAGGTCCCTCTGGAGCTCCTCTGGTGCCACCCCCCTGCTCTAGCAGGGTCACCCAGAGCAGGGGGCCCAGCAGCGCAGGCTCCAGGCGCCTTTGGAATCTCTCCAGACAAGGAGACTCCCCAAGCTCTCTGGGCAGCCTGGGCCAGGCTCCAACCCCCTCCCACCAAAGAAGTTTCTCCTCCTGCTCTGAAGGAACCTCCCGGGTTCCAGTTTGTGCCTGTTGCCCCTTGTCCTGGAGATTAAAATTTTCCTTCCCCTTCCCACCTCACACTTCAGCCATCCCCTATGACAATCCATTCCATTAGAAAAGAGTAAGAGTTTTCAACTTGCAAACCAATTCGCTGTGTTTTAATAACCATGAGTTTGCAGCGATCAGAAGCCTGCTGTGGTTAGGAATGAGAACAGCAGTAAATGCCATTCAGATAAGCTGTTTATAAATTGTACACTTCAATTAAAAATAATAAAAAAATAGTAAAAAATTAATATTCCACCAATTTCATTTGCAGCAGGTGGTGTTGCAGTTTCTCTCAGCAGGGTGTGGGATGCACGTGAGCAGAGACGGCGGCACCTCAGCCCTGGGCCTGTCCTGTCGTAGTGCTGTTCACACCGCTAAAGGTTAATGACAGCCCAAAGCGGTAAGAGAAAAATAAGTACAGCCCATTACCGAGGTGGAGCGTTGATGTAGATTTTTAATAGCTAGAATGAAAAAAAAAAGGAAGCCAACAGTGACATCATCTCTTGCTGTCTTGGTCTGAGCAAGACAGCTTGTCTGCAGAGAACCTCAGCTGGTCACGGCTCTCCTCCTGCTGTGGGAAAACCTCTTCCTGTCCTGCTGGGATGTGTGGAAACCAGTCCCTCGGCAGCAGCGTTTGTCTCTGTGGTGACAAGGCAGACCCAGCACAGCTCCCCTCCAGCAGCAGGTCCTGATGCCCCCAGAGCCATGCCCAGGACGAGGCCAGGAGGGCACCGATGCAGGCATGAGGTTCTTCAGGCACTTGTGGTGCGCCTGCAAGAGTGACCTTGCACACAAGCACGGATGCTTGTGCCTCCCACGTCACAGGCAAGCTGCTCACCAAAACTGTCATGCCATCGCTCCTGGCTGCAAGAGCTTCATCCCAACAGCTCTTGCCAGCAGAGAAGGAACTGGGAAGACCTTGCTGAGGCAGGACACAGGGATGCTTGCACTTGTTGAAATTGCCCCTGACTGGAGAGGACCACCAGAAAGCCCTGTCACCGGGTTCTCCTAAACCTGGATCAGACTTTAGCCCAGTCTGAGGGCAGAGTGCCAGCCTTCCACCGTCACCTCCCTCTGGAGCTGGGTCTGTGCAGGGTGCCAAACCCACCTGAGGTCAAGGCAGAGCTGGTGATGGAGAGGCATTTTCAAGTTTTTAGGAATTTTTTTTCTACTACTTTTCACATGAGAAGAAGAATGGGCCAGAAGGATCCTGGAAGGCTCTAAGTGTCCAGCTTCACTACATGGCAGAGGAAAAGCACATGCTCAGTGCAACTTCAGTCCTGCATTTAGCAGGGAGCTGTCTCCTTGCGCACATCCACAGCTGCTCAAAATGCTGGAAGGCAGGAGGGAAGACAGAGAAAATGCTACCACCAAGTGGAGGTAAACGTGCAGGTGAAGCTGTGACAGCCGGGGAAGGTAGAGCAACACAGATGCTTCTTGAAAATCCCTGCAACAGCCGCTTCCCAGGATTTATCCAGGAAGAAGAGCACCACGCTGTATTTTCTGGTTGTCTCCAGTAGGGAAGGAGAAAGGTTCTCCTCAGATGATGTTCTCCTCTGACTTGCTGATGTTCACATGTCCAGCAGCCCCGCGCTGGCGCTCAGGATCTGACACCCAGAGGCACTACACACGCATCTATGCAGAGGACGGATGGATTGACAAAACAGTTGGTGTGGAGAAGCATTTGTCTGCCACGAGGTATGTTCCTTAGATAGTTTGCCAGATGTCGACTTGCTGCTTCAGTGTTTGGGCTCCTCTGCCTGGACATTTCCACTGCAAGAAGGATTACGAATTATCTTGCACGGAGGCAGCAGGTTTTCCCACAGCAGACTGGGTAAGGAGCAGACAAGTCTTATGGCGATGGAAATGCAGCATCGAGGAGCACGGCCCCAGGATCCCACTGGAGGCTCCAAGCCCGCAGCGGAGATTCCCAACTCGCTCGCAGAAGATTCATTTGTTTTCCAAAGCTCATCTGTAACGAGCACTCACATGTTTAAGAATATATTCTTTCAAATATTTTTTCTATTTCCCAGCTTGCCAAACAGAGATGGAGTCAATCGGATGCGATCTAAAAATGACATTATTATTCTTCAAACAAGAGGTTATAGGAACCTGGACTATGTGGATGATCAAGCCCACAGTGCTCAGATGATATTTTTTTTTTTTCCCTTGTGACTTTTCTTCCACCCCAAGCATTTCCTTTTCAGCAGTTCTAAGAGTAAAATCAGCTGCAGCAACAGAGTGTGAGAGCCCACCTCACCCAGGGCGGTGGATCCCAGCAACCCAAGAGCAGAGACGGAGGAGCAGAGAAGACGGAGTGTCCCAGAATGGTTCAACAAATTGACAGGGGAGTTCATCACGGAATGGCCTCTGTGAATCAACACCAATTCTGAACAACAACAACAACAGAAAAAGAGATTCTGTACTAAATATTGGCTCTCTCCAAAGTAAAAAGTGACAGAACAAGAGGAATCAGCCTCCAGTTGCCTCAGCGGAGGTTCAGGTTGGAGCTGAGGAACAATTTGTTCCCCTCCAGGGTTGTCCAGGCCTGTGCCAGGCTGCCCAGGGCAGGGCTGGAGTCCCCCTGATCCCTGGAAGGGTTTCCAAGGTGTGGAGATGTGGTGCTGAGGGACAGGGCTCAGTGGTGCCCTGGCAGGGATGGGGCAATGGTTGGATTTGATGATCTTACAGGTCTTTTCCAACCAAAATGATTCTGTGATTCTCTATTGCAAGTCAGAGTTTTCAAAGACCTCATCTACCACTCAGGCAATTAACTGAGCTGTTGAGATTTTTTTCAAAGCACACCTATTCTGCATCATTAATTTATGCCAGATAAACACTTTTAGGCAGTTTTCCAACCTGTTTTATTAGACATGCTCTAAAAACCAGTGGTCAGGATGGCTGAGGGGTGACCAAAGACCCAGCTCTAAAAGGAGAACCCCTTAGAGAAGCAAGGCACTGAAGGCTGCCAGCCTGGAAGAGCTCCAAAGCTGAAAGCAGATGAGAGACGGCCATTAGCAGTGGGCAGGCAACATGCTCAAGTTTGGAGGCAAAAAGAATGGAGATGGGGCAGTAGCTGAGGGGTCTGGTGTGCCCAAACCAACTAATGCTTGCCCAGATCTGGGGGATCCCTTTGCAGTGGGGCAGGAGGAGCTGGGAGATGGAGATGGGAGGAGAGGAGCAGCTGGGAGAGAGGTTGGGCTCCCCGCGGGGCTCCTTCTCAGCTCCTTCTCTGCAAAGGTCTCTGAATTTCTCTCTACCTAAATAATTCTGACAAAATGTCTGTCACCATGGTAACAAGGGAAAACAAATTGATTCGAGAGGTGTCGGATATTCGTAACGCATAGAAATTATTGTTGCCATGGTAACGTGATTTACAAATGAATTTGAATGTTTAGGAAACAATTAGCAATGGAAACTCCATGGAAGGGAGGTGAGTCTCGGCTGGTTCTGAGCATCACCAGCCCCACGGAGGCTTCTCTCTTGCACAGCTGACAAGTAGCTCCAAGAGGTTAAAACTCAGAGGCCTTCTAGAGTGGGTGACTCAGGAATTCGTCATGGACTTTAGAGGAAAACAGCAAACCACACAGGTGGAAGTGACAAGAGCACTGGTGGCAGCTCTGCCAGGCAGGCATGATCCCCTGGGGGGTTATGACTCACTGAGGTGTTCCAGTTCTACTGGTTTGGGGCTTGGACAAAACCTACTTTGTTCTTCAGCTTAAGCAGCAGAACACCATGGCTGGAGGGGACCAAAGGAGTGATGTGAAACACGTACCTCAGCCATCCCTCCCCTGGGAACATGGGCAAGCAGTGCAGAAGAACCTGCTGGGACACCTCTCCTCCCCTGGAAGAACAAGTTGAGTTTCTGCTGGAAAGCTTTCTCAGAGGGAACAAACTGCACCATCCAGGACCTGACATGTGGTGCAGCCCAAAGCAAGCTCCGCTGCCACACACTCATCCCTGGGCAAGGACCTCCAGCCTGGCAGCAGCTGGTGTGCCCCAGGCAGAGTGTCTGTGACCTCCTGTAAGCCCCACATGCTTTCTGAAGGTCACCACTTGCTCTGTCCCTATCTATAATCAGATAAATGCAATGAGCTTTTTGCTTGTCCTCTCCTTTGGGATCCCCTTCTGCTCATCCAAAAGTTCTGCTCTTCCCAGCACAAAGGGCATCTTCTAAGGGATGGTTTGTTTGAAAGCATACCTGACTTACATAGGGGGACAGGGACAATTTCAACTGCTCTGGTTTGCCTCAGTGCTGGAGAATCCCGCAGATGCCAAGAGACATGTCTCACCAGGGGAATTCGTCCCTTGTATCTGTGTCTGCACCCATGGTGTACATCAAGGCAGAAGATAGTCAGAGAGGAGTTGAACCATGAACACTTACTTCTTTAAAAAGACAATTAGGTTCAAAATACAATTAGGTAAATTCACTGAAGAGTAACTCATCAAGAACTTGCAAAGACAAAAACATCACTTGACTCTGGAAGCCCCTGAGATACAGATATACCCGGATGCTAGAATTGTCTACCAGCAGAGCATCGCTCTCCTCCACCCCAGTCCTCATACTCTCTCCTCAGCATCTGCTGTGGGCTGCTGCCAAAGCGAGCTCAGCTCACATCTGGTACAAACCCTGCTCTCATGGTGCTGTTGGAGACCTACAGCAAACTCCCCTCTGTTTGAATTAGAGACAAAACCAAATGCCTTCCCAAACCGTGGCTCTCACAGAGCAGTTGGTGCGTAGAAAATGCAGCTACAGGGATCCACACCTGCACTTTGCTTCCTTTCATTTCACCTTTACCTCCTGCCTCCTCTCCACAAGGCAGGTCAGCTGGCAAATAACATCTTTTTCACACTCTTCCTACAACAGCCTAATGAAAAGCTTCACCTGCTAAAAGCAGGGGCCTTCGCCACGAGCAACACTGCAAAGCGACCGGCCTTGTTCTTGCTTTCATAGAAGGCAGCCAGAAAAGCACTTAGCAGCAAAGGTGGTTAAATGTGCTTCTAAACACTGCCTTGGAGAGCACTTTGGGGGTTTAGGAATCTAATAATTGGAAGGAATCCACATAGCGATGCACCAGTGCTGCCGACACCAAGTGACCGGACATCGCCCCCACCCCAGGAACAGGTACTGATTTTGGGAAAAAAAAAAAATATATAAAAAAATCCAGTTTCTGACCCTCCAGGCTTTCAATCAATTAATTCAATATTTCCCAGGTGTAATTACAATCAGCATAGCATCCCCCTGGTTCCCAGGAGGGTTCCCTCAGCGTGGAGGGCACTGCAGGAGCCCTGTTCGCAGGCACCTTCCCAGGGGAGACCTGGAGGTCCTGCCCCAGCCCTGGGAACATGCCAGGGTGGCTCAGAAAGCTGTGCTTGTTTTGGTCAATAGGACATGGTTGGAAACAAGGATAAACTACAGGTGTTCAGCTTGGGACTAACACCTGAGTCTCGGAAGAGTAAGAACTATCGGCTAAATCTGCAAGAGGGATTCTGATGTAAACCAGAGATCCCCGTTACTCCTCATTTGTGATACCGGTATGGGGAAGAGCTGACCCATAGAGGATCTCCATGGGTACACAGCACAGCAGTCTGGCACTGGTATATTGGGTTAAAGTACAAACAGAGAACCATTTTAAGACTATTAACTCTGTTTTATAGGCAGCACTGTCTGAAAACAGGGGACCCAATGCGCACAGAAAAACTGAAAGCAAAATTTGTAGGAAAATGTGGTATAAAAGTAAATCTAGCCTGACATAGCTGAGATTTAAGTCCCCACGATGAACTTTTTATGCCTCAGTAAGCAAACAGGACCCTCCTTCACATAATGAAGAATTCTGCATTTATAATCTTCTACGCCCTCTTCTACTTAACAGCAACAAATTTAAAAGAAAGCTTTGGGCTCATGGAGGCACAGAAAACATGCAGAGTTTTATTCACAGTAACAGCAGAACGAGCTGGTAATCACACTTCAATTTCCAACATCTCCTATCTTTAAAACTCCTTTCCAAGTTCAGTTTCTCTTCCAAGACCTTGAGTAGACCTTCCAAAGCCACACAAGTTTTCATCTGAAAGTTTAATTTCTTCCCTTAATAAAAAAAGAAAATAAAAAAAATTAACGTTCAAAAGTTACAATTTTCATCATTTCAACATTCAAAAAATTACAGCTATCAATGACCTGAAGAAACCCTCGGGCACTATTTAAACAGAAACCAGCCGTTCAATCACGGCACAAACATTCCAGCCCTCTCATCAAACCCTGCACGTATCCATCCATCCATCATCACACCTATTAGAGCAATCAGTTCGTATCGAGCAACTCCATGACTCCAGTCTGGCTACGCGCTGAATATCCGTGACCACAGGAAAATGTGTATTTAACAAGAATTTCCCAATTGTTATGCTCTAGGTGAGTATTTGAAATATATGCTTTGCTATCCTGCTGAAGATAAGTTATGTGGTACTTACCAGAACGATTGGACCAAGTGATAAACTCTTTCGACATAAATAGTTGTTCATACTCATTTAGAAACCTGTTCTCACCATTTTTCCCCCCATAGTTGTATCGTTTGCTTTCTAAGTGAAATTTATTGTTGCAAGCAAATCCTATTGCTGAAGTGGTGAGAGATGGCTTAGGGGGAATTTAAATGTCAGAGCGAGTAGATTGAGAAACTTTTGCATTTGCAAAAATTGGCCAACCCAGAGTGATCACAGATTATAGTATCCAGGATGATGGATTAAAATATTCTAATGCGTTTACAGCTCGGTGTTCATTTCATAGGAATTAATAACTGTTCCTGTTCATCCACAGACATAAGGACAATGCTGCTTTATCAAACCAGTTCAGTGAAATGGCAGATAGAATCACAGAACCAGTTGGGTTGGAAGAGACCTTGAAGGTCATGGAGTCCAACAGCTCCCCCATCCCTGCCAGGGCACCACTGAGCCCTGCCCCTCAGCACCACAGCTCCACACCTTGGAAACCCCTCCAGGGATCAGGGGGACTCCAGCCCTGCCCTGGGCAGCCTGGCACAGGCCTGGACAACCCTGGAGGGGAACAAATTGTTCCTCAGCTCCAACCTAAACCTCCCCTGGGGCAACTTGTGGCCATTTCTTCTTGTCCTATCGCTTGTTCCTTGGGAAAAGAGATCGGCACCCACCTTTCTACAATCTCCTTTCAGGTGACTTCACATACAATGAGATTTACCCAAAATAGCATGGGTCCAGGAATTTCTGCAGCTACAGAGACAAAATGTATGTCTGTGGAAGAAACATAACAAATTCAGTAAAGTGGGACACCCACAGCCCAGAGCACCCTTAGTAGATGTCTCAGGAACTGGAGGTACTATCTCACGTGGAAGGAGCTATTCAATTCCCCTTTGGAAACAACCAGGCTATGAGAAAAGAAATCCCCAATTCAGTGTAAATATATAAACTCCAGGCTATGCAACTAAGTATTGTCTGCTTTGGATTTGATGGACTGCAGCAGGGCAGTGTTCCTCTCCCAAACATCCACCCACAGGATGTCTTGCATTGGAGCATCATCTGCCATAGAAAAATATCGCAGATGAGAAAGAGTAAAAAATGAAAAAGAGTATCTCTTGGTGGTGAAGAGCAGCCCACTGTAACCCCCAGGAGAACACAAGCATCATGATTTGAGGAATGCTGAGCAAAAAAACAGCACTACAAACCACCTCTAGTGGGACACCTCCCGCTACAGCAGGTTGCTCAGAGCCTCATCCAGCCTGGGCTTCAACACTTCCAGGGATGGAGCATCCACAGCTTCTCTGGGCAACCTGTTCCAGGGTCTCACCACCCTCAGAGTAAAGAGCTTCTTCCTAATGTCTAACCTAAATCTCTCCTGCTCTAGATTAAAACCGTTGCCCCATGTCCTATCCCCACACGAGTCATCCTGGTCCCCCCACGTACCTAAAAAGAGTTCCACTTGCCTGCCACGGCATCTGAGACTTTTGGAAAGCCACCGGGCAGCAAATGGCTCTGCTGCAGGTGACACCACTGGTGGGCTTTGTTTACTTGGAGGACCATATTGGCAGTGTCGGTCTCCACCTGAACATCACCAGAGTGATTCTATGATTCTATCAAGCCGCTGAGCCGAAGCTCCCTTCCCAGCCGGCCACACTTCCAAGACATTTCCATGTTAAGGAGCTTTCTTAGCAGATGAAGCGCCTGGAGGCAGCGAAGATCTGAGCGGGGCCCATCTCTGCACCGGCACCTGCCGTGGCTGCTGTCCTGACAGGAGGCACGACTTGGAGGGGAATGTTGCTACAGGTGTTTGCTGGATACGGAAACACTGCCGGAGGAAAACAAGCCCACAGCCTGTCCCAGACCCAGCAGAAGTTGCCTGCGCTTCTCGGAAAGCACAGAGGGCTTCAGGTGCATCCTCCTTTGGCCGAGCCTGAGACTTTCTTATGAGTGTGAACAGAAATAAAAATGCAGGTTTGCCTTCCAAAGGAGCTATCAGCTTCTTGCTGAGGCTGGAGGGCAGAACTAAATCTCTTCAGCTACTTCAGAGAGATGCGTGAAATCTGGGAATCTTCTTCTGGGAGTCATTTTCTTGCCTTTATGTTTATGACTGACCTTGTCACCAGACACGTGTGTTTGCTGCTGCCATTTCACAGCAAACTGTTTACAAGACAGGCTGGAAAGGAAAGCAAGAGATGCAAATGATGGGATGCACTCTGGATGTTTTCTAACCTCTATAAAATTTCAAAATCACTTGGGTTCAGAGGAGATTTTCCCACTTAATATTACACAGACCAGCTCATTTCCGTCTGCGCTACTTTAGGGGCTTCCTTTTCATCCTCACTGAACAGTTCAGCTCAAATTTAACTGTGCTGGTGCCACAAAGACAAGTCAAAACACCCGAGGAAGAACAAGTCCCTTCTTTTGTAACGCTGAGCACCTGCACGTACCAAATTGAGAACTCCCCCCAGGCTCCCCCCATAGTCTAACTCTGCAGGCTACTTTTTGAAAGGAAAAGATCCCTATCCCCATTCCTGAGGTTTAATGGTGGGGAACCAACCCTGAGATGATCCCATCACCCACAGCAACTCCGTGGGAGAAGCTGCCCCTTTCTTTCTGCCACAAGATGCCCCTGAAGCACCCCATGAGGATTTGGCTGCCAGATGAGCTCTTATCTTGCCAGAGCTTCCACATTTTAAGTTAAAGGGAACGATTTGTGGTTTAGTGATACGGTTTTTGTGATTATTTTGGACTGAGCGCCGACTATGGCATCAGGGAGCCGGTGGAACGTTTTATCTGTGGAACGATTAGGTTGTGAAAGCAGGTGCCGCACAAAGGACATGAGCTCTTGTCTCATCTGGTTTTATTTTTCTAAGATTTTCAATCCAGAAAAGGCTTTGAAAAAGAATTCCTAGTGAAGCAAAGCACCCAAGGGGCATGCAAATCTGAACGGAGATACAGCTGCCGCTGGATTTCACTCCACAGCTATCCCGGTTCTAATTTATTTAAAAAAATGAGTGTACAAAGATTATGACAGAGAAGGCACTGCAGATAAAGATTTAAAATTCTCTTGCTAAATACATGTTTAGCTATAGAGAGAGTGTGATGTAGTCTTGCTAGGATAGTTGCGGTCCTGAACTAACATTGACTACTAATTAGAAAAGCACTGCAGGACATTATAATAATGAGTAGTTTTCCAAATCTGAAGTGTTCCGGATTGTTTCTACTAGGAGAAAAATAGAGGGCATCAAATGTATCTTTGGAAATGTCCTTAAACAAACCAGATTCCACCAAAGAGTAAAAATTAAATGCAAAAAAACCCTGTTTGCCTTCAATTCCAAGTCACTCCCAACTAGATTTCTCTTCCATCTTTTTCCCTTGCTCCTGATGTCCCTGATGCTCACCCAGGAGCAAGGTGGGGTGGGATGGAGGGTGTCCCAGTATCTCCAAGCCAACCACCCTCCCTTGCACCTGCCAGGATGCTGGGCTGCCCGGGCTCTGTGTGCCAAGCGGAGCATGGCAGGGACCCCCCCATCTCACACCCCAAGCTCCAGCTCCAGCGGTTTCATTTCCGCACCACTTTTGCATTATTTTCATCTCCCCCATCCTCTTGCTGTGATAAAGCTTCTCCTCCTGCACTTGTGACCCAGAGCTGCTGCTGTTACTGACCTAGGAGCAGTAACCAGTTTTATGGTGTGTTCATCCAGGTAAACTCCTTATCGAGCCACAATAACAACCTGAGCTCTCACTTACACACCTACACCCAAATCTTGTGAAATGCAACTCGTTGCATCAGGTTTTTTGGCAGCCAGAGGTAATTCCCCTGTTCTTTGAGCAGCTGAGCCAATATTCATAACTAACGCCCATCTCCCCTGAGCTGCAGGCACCGATTTCTCTAACCATTACTGTCTGATGGTATTAAAGCAGGTGGGTGTTACCAGAGAGCTGCAGAAGGGTGCTGGGTCACTGTGCCCACCTAGCTCTGCAGGCACCACCAGTTCCCCGTGCCCAGGGAACCCCACCTTCTCCTCCAGCCCCAACCTGCCCCCTTGGGTCAGGAGTCTCACCTTCTGCTGTGATGCTCCTCCTTGGACAACAGCACCAGTTGGCAGCAGAAAAGCATGTGGGCATCACTGATGGCCCCCAAGGATGGCACCAGCAGCAGAGCTCTCCAGCTCAGCTCAGCATTTTAGGGACACAGAAAAAGTCAGACGCCAGGAGCTGCTTCCCCAGCCTGCTGTTGGCCACAGAGCAGAGACAGGAAAAGGGACAGGCAGGTGACGGGAGTCGGTGGCAAAGCCTTAAAACCAAACACACCGAAGTGAAACAAACCAAAGTGAGAAACAAACCCCAAACCGAACCAAAACAAACAAACCCCAAACCGAACCAAAACAAACAAACCCCAAACCGAACCAAAACAAACAAACCCCAAACCAAAGCAAAGCCAAGTCAAACCAAACACTCCACCCCACCCGAGAGCTGTGTGCCTGGAAGCATGAACCTGTTGAACTCTGTCCTGCTCAGAATTTGGAACTGCCCTAATCGGGTCTGTATCAGCAAAAGATTTATTTTTTTTTTACTGCATTAGGGTCTGGAGATCCCACGAGTGCCTGCAAATGGTGCCTCAGTGTCAGGACTTGGTTTCAATGGTCAGAAGACCGTTGGAGGAGCAAAGGTCCTGCCTCCGCCTCCTGCTCGGGGCATTTCTGATCAGCTTGGGCAAGCCCAGGGGTCTCCCCAAACATCCAGCTGGGCATTGTGTCCCTGACCCTTGTATCCGCAAGATAAATGAGTGTGGCCTGGAATGTGGCATTGTCTTACCTCCTTTTATTATCTCTGCAGCTCCGATTTGCAAACATCTCCCACAAACTACATTTAAAATGTATGAAATGTCACTGCTGGTGCATTTAGCTGTCTCAGAGTGACTGGGTGACAGATGGGATAACACTGAATTACATGTGTTGACCAAAAGCATTAATTGCCTTTTTTTTTCCTACTAATAAATAGAGCCTGTATTCACATGTGGAAGTTATTTAAAGTTCATAGATTTCCAGCAGCATTGGCTAAGCTCGGTCTGACAATTTTCTGTGAGTACAATATTTGTAGAGCAGCCTGTGTTTTGATGAGAAGCAGCACTCGCTGTTACATTCCAGACAATTAAGACAACCCAGGCAGATAACGAGTTTTACACCAAAATGGCACCAATAAACTGCTGGTGGGAGGGGTGGCTGGGATGGTCCTCAGCTGGAGTGTTCTCCACTGCCGTGCCCAGCAGGACCTCACTGTCCTCAGCAAGCCCAGCAGCTGTTTCCCTCCTGCTTCATTACTCCAGAACAAATATTCTCAGTGCTACGAAGCTGAATCTTCGATCGTGGAAATCATCCTGCACATCCAAGGCCTGGTTTTCCTGGCTGAGGAAAATAGAAATACTTGGCAGACCTTCCTATGTGCGACTGAAAGCTGCTGAAAGCACAAGAGAAAACGTGGTCCCACCTCATCTGTGTCTGACAGGCCAGAAAAGCACGAGAAACGCTGCAGCCCACGGCAAGCGCTGCGCTTGGTCCTTTCTGAAATACCCATTTCCACGCCACAGCCCGGGTTCTCATCACTGGAGCGTCTGTGGGAGGCTGAGCAGGGCCAGTTATGGGGATGGAGATAGGAGAGAGAGGCAGGACTGACTCACCCAGTGATGCTGGACGTAAGAAATGGCCTCGGGTTCTCTGTAGCTCAAAATAAGGCGCTGGTTCCTGGAGTGTGTTTCTGTTTGAATAAGGGCACATGCACATGAAGGCACAAAATTAACTTGAAACTTGTCACCATGATCCTCTCCTCTGGGGATCGTGACAGCACTCGCCTCAGGCCCATCTGCTGTTAAAGTAGCTTGTGGAACCCTGCAAAAAACAAAAATAAATGCATTTTTTTAAGGTTGGTCGTTGCCCCATCCCTGGCCCCATTGCAGGGGAGGTTGGCTGGGGCTCTGAGCAACCTGCTCTAGTTGCAGATGTCCCTGCTCCCTGCAGGGGGGTTGGACCAGATGGCCTTGAAAGGTCCCTTCCCACCCAAACTGTTCTGTGATCTGAGGTCTGCACAGCCAGCGAGCTGCTGCCTCTCCTCTGCTTGGCCATGAGGCAGGACTCTGCTCAGGGGCCAGGCAGTAACTCACCCCCTGCCTTCAACGAGGCGGCTGGAAACTGTGAGAGCTCCCGTTGCCAACGCAGTCAGACTGCCCCTCAGCCCTCACCATCTTTAAGTACTTAATTCTCTCCCTTCCCACAAGAAGTTATTAGCAGCATGTGGAGTTAATTATCGTCCAAGGTTGCGTTTGATGAGTATTTAATCGCATGCGATCTTGGTGTGGTAGCGTTTAGCATTGTGCTGCACAACTCATTGCCCATAGTCATCCTTTTTCAAGCTACAAAAAAAGAAAAAAATCATCTCATCTTGACTTATTTCCACCCATTTCACTAACAATGAGCTGTTATTACAGAAATAAAACATAACATTAAACTATTTTGCCTACAGTATCTCTCCCCATTAAGTCTATTTTCCATTTTTTAATTGAATGAAAACTATTAAAGTCGCTGTTCTTCAGTTCAAAACTGAAATTACTTCAGTAAAGTTCATGAGCTGAGTCTGATCCTTCCAGCAATGGGGAGTCACCTGAAGGGGAAGGAAACACATCTTTAGATGCAGGTAAGCTCAGTGTTCTCCACTCTCACCCCAAAGTGTGGCCATGCCAGGTAGAATGTGCATGTCCACTGCAAGGTCTTGTCACCAGCATGTGAACAAAGCAGCGGATGCAGCTCACTCTTCTGCTCAGCAAACTGGGGCACAACACTCAAAAACTGCCTTTTTTTTTTGTTGCAGGGGAAGCCCATAGAGCACTGCCAGCCCTGGAGCCCGAGGGACATCTGCAGCTGTGGGGACACTGGAATGTGACATCTTTGCAGGTCTCTGCTTCTTTGTCTGAGAGCACATATTTCCCCGTGCTGAGAGAGAGAAATGGGAAAGACAGAGAAGTTGCCAACAAGACCCCAGAGGCTGCTTCGTGGGTTTGTGCTTTACACCTTCAAGGAGCAGAGTTTTCATAGAACCATTGAATCATAAAATAGTTTGGGTGGGAAGGGACATTTAAGGGTCTTCCAGTCCAACCCCCCTGCAGGGAGCAGGGACATCTGCAACTCAAGCAGGTTGCTCAGAGCCCCATCCAACCTCCCCTGCAATGGGGCCAGGGATGGGGCAGCGACCACCTCTTGGGGCAACCTAGGCCAGGCTCTCACCACCCTCAGCAGCAACAATTTCTCCTTTTTCTCCAGTCCGAATCTCTCCCCAGATCTGAGGAGCATTCACAAAAATCAACTTTTCAAAACCACCCGTCTTGGAAATCAGGCTTTTTCTTTCAGATTTAAAACTGCGAATATTTGCTTTCAAATCTGTGCACATCACGCAGGGAGCAAAGGACTGGGCAAGGCACGAGCAGCACCATTCACATCCCTTCTCTGCTTCCCATCAGGGATGGACACCCAGAACCAGCCCAGCACCTCAGCCACGTGCACATGGCAGGGTCCTGGGAGGAAGGTGCCCTTAGAAGACGGAGCAGAGCCCACCTCACCGTGCCGCCCACACCATGTTGCTGGGAGGCATCGCCCTCCTGTTGCCCCACGCTCTTGGCCACATCAGGGCGTGGGAAGAGCGACCGGCAGCACCCAAGCGGGCAGAGAGCTCGCGGCCCATGAAAAGATTAAGGCTGGTGTAAAATAGCGTCTGTTAAATGAAACCCCTGCATCACATGGGTGCTTTAAGTGGCAGCTTGGCATAAAAAGAGCCTGGCATTGCAGCTGGGCTCTCTCTTGCTCACCTGTGTCCAGCAAAGCCTTGAGATGGGGCTGAGAACAGCGGTTTCCCAAAGGCAGCAGCACCTCCAGCCTCTCTCCAGGAGCAGCTTCGAGCAGATGTCCTCCCAACAACGACATTGTCAGGAGGTATCACTACGTAGAGGGGAAAAGCTCAGTGGAAATGGAGAGAGCAGCTCAGCAAAATTAACTGAGGCGCTCGCTGCTGTCCACAGCCCCAAGTCTTGGGGGAAGACCCCGAGTCCTACATGGAGTCCAGCGCTGCAGATCAGCCACCACAAATCATCCAAGCAACTTTTACCTGCATGAAGCTGAGCCTGCCACCAGCTTGAGGACCAGGCAGGCGCGTCCTTGCACACTCCTGTCTTGTCCCCACCATCTTGGTGCCACCTGGAGCCTGAGGCGATGCAACTCAGATATGTCTCCAGGAGGCATTTGTGGTTTCAAGTTAAAATTGTTGACAAAAAACTATAATCGTTAGTTAAAGGATTTACACAATTCTGATGTAAGACGAGGACAATCTGGTGCCTCTGTGCCAAGCTGCTCCCTTTCTCAACCTCCACCCACCTTGGACCTACAGATATCCAGAATAGGTCTGAAATAAGCTGAAAGTGCTAAAAAAGTTTCACGTACCAATAAAATTACTAAAAGAATGTGCTTCACCAGCTCGACTGTGGGTAGCAAATGGGAAATACAACACGTTCGGGAAGCAGCAGAGACGTGTGTTCAGATGGACTCCCTGTTATCAGCCACATGTGGCGAATTATCTCTCAACGTAGAGGCGCATGCACATGTGTCCACAATTATGAAGAGTGAAATATAGCAGCAATCTATAGCCATAAGGTGAGATTTCCATCTTTATGTGACATGAAAAATGTGCCAGACACAGGTTTGCCCATAAACAAAATTGCTGTTTTTTCCAGCTCTCCCTTTAATGTGAAATATCCATCTTTTTGTGGCTTTTATTACACAGAATTTAGCTTTTGTTTTTGACAGATGGCTCGCATTCTCTCTGAAGTACAACTGTAGATCATCCCCATTATATACACATCTGAATTCCGGAACATATATTTTAAAAAGACAATAAAAAAATGGCAAAAACCACCTGGTGAAGTGAGGCCAGTCAGAGAGAGCCCACTTGACAGGGAACAGGTTTGTCAGCTCCCAGCCTCTCGCTGGGTTTTGTGTCCGTATTATGTTGTCTGCTCTCTTGGCAACCAGGTGCTACCCCATCCCAGCACCACAAGAGAAATGTCGTTTAAAAGCAGGTTGCACACACTGGGGCTGGGGAGTGTGGGGGGAAATGACACAAATTTAAAGAAAAGCATGGAGGTCCGATCTCTATTTCACAGATTTTTGGGGGATCGGAGGAAAGGTGCCGGCACAGCCTGACCACCTCCTCATGCCACCCTCCATCCAGCACCTCCTACAGCACTGCGCCTCTGGTCAGCTCATCATCCTCCTCCTGCGAGCTCACCCTGTCTTACCCTTCCCATATTCAGCCCCATCTTCTCCATGATTTTACATTTAGCGTGTTTGAAACGATTTACTGAAACACAGCTTCATTTAATTTACTGTGCTTTTGAAAAAAGAGTAAGTCATTTCATGAAAAAAATATCTGTTAATGAGAATTTCCATCCCATTTGATTTCTCTGCCTCTTCAGATACTCTTCCCTTCTTGCATCACCCACAAGGGAAGTCGATGTTCAACTCAACATCTGCCTGGATCTTGCTTTTGTAGAATATTTTTGATTGAAAGAGTCTTTCAAGATCATGGAGTCCAAGTGTCATCCCCCCACTGCCATGTCCCTCAGCACCACATCTCCACGCCTTGGAAACCCCTCCAGGGATCAGGGGGACTCCAGCCCTGCCCTGGGCAGCCTGGGCCAGGCCTGGACAACTCTGCAGGGAAACAAATTGTTCCTCAGCTCCAACCTAAACCTCCCCTGGGCAACTTGAGGATGGTTCCTTTTGTCCTGTTGCTTGTTCCTTGGGAGCAGAGCCCGACCTCCCCTGGCTCCAACCTCCTGAATGTCAGGGAGTTGTGGAGAGCCAGAAGGTCTCCCCTAAGCCTCCTTTTCTCCAGGCTGAACGAGCCCAGCTCCCTCAGCCGCTCCTCACCAGACTTGTGCTCTAGACTCTTCCCCAGCTCTGTTGCCCTTCTCAGGACATGTTCCAGCACCTCCCAGGACACACAAGTGTTTCCTACTCCTGGTCACACTCTTTATGCCATTTGCCCCATTTCAGACCTTCAACACCTGTCAGATCCATAGCGTACATCTTGCTCTGCCACCTGCTCAGACCAGTCTGCACGAACGAAACTGGTTGTTGTGCAAATTTGCCTTAACTAAGGTAATAGAAGTGGGACATAATTGACATAGAATCACAGAAATGTTTGGGTTGGAAGGGAGCTTAAAGATCATCTAGTTCCAACTAACCTCCATTTGAAAGATTTTGCTCCAGCAGCGAAGAGAAGCTGTCAGTTAAGAAATGCCACCTAAGGAAAGCTGCTCAAGAGCTCTGTCGACACCAGAGCGGCCGTGCCAGGCCCCTTGCCGCTGTGCACCGGGGCCGATGTAAATCCTCGTCTTCAGCTTTACTGCTCTGAGAACAGGCAATAGAGGGAATGTAAATTTGCCAAGCTCAGGCCATAAAATTATCGATTCGAGAGGACAGACAGAGGCTGGAGATGCAGCTGCCGGATCTACTCACCGTGTTTGCTCAGTAACGCGCAGCAAAGCCCCTCCTCGTGCATCGAAGCGCTCCAGAAATCCCCATTCCGACACTATTTCCTGCTGCTGCAATGAGACATAATCAACTTTTATTATCAAATCAGAGCAACCTCTGTAATCAGGCACAGAATTTACAGTTTCCCAGGTACCTGAACAAAAATACCGAGTACATCTAAGGATATATTTAAAAATGACAAAACAAATAGCTTAAAAAAAATTATAGGCATTTAAAACCTTTACATTTCTCGTGAAACCTGAGGCAGCTACGCCGGAGAAAGCAGGTATTTAAAACACAAATGATGTGATGAATCCATCAGAATGATTCATTCCTTCTCCTATTCAGCACTAAGTTTCAGTTCTCTAAACTGAAATAAGAGCAGTGGTTTCACACATTACAAGCTGCCTGTCTCTGTACCAGCAGAGCAGTATGTGCAGGTCACCTTTACATTTTTAACTCGACTGCTTGGTGTTGACTGTCCAGGCAGAATGCTTGACGTCATGTGCACCTAAGCATGGTCTTCTGAAGTCCAGAAAGCATTTCCCACAGCAGATTTCCAGCTAGGGCCTCTGAGGACACATGGAAGACGTCCAGAGCACGTCTGGATGGTACATACGAGATTGTTCTTCTGGATGTCACTTTGTGCACTGACAGACCAGGCAGTGCTGGCCCACGTGGAAGCCCCCACAACAGGGATGTGAGGCAGGGACCCACATCCCTCTCTGCCCGAGTGGCCTGGCCAGGATGAGACAGGAGTCGCCATAATCTACAATTTGAAAAAAAGAAAACAAAAATATTTCTGCTGACATGATGAGCAGGACTTGAGAAATTCACTTTCCAGACAAGTCGCCCAAGTGCCCACATTGGAGCCAGCACCCAGATCCAACCCCATGGACAGCCCCATGCCTCACTCCATCAAGGTCTGGTGATGAAGTCAGAGATCGAGCATCTGATGGAACAAGTTTATCCAGACCCATCTGTAATGACAAACCTGCTTTACACCTCTTAACTTTACACCTCTTCCTTCAGCTGTTTCTTCAGCCACTGTTTTTAAGCATTTTCTTGATCCTTGAGGACAAAGGAATATTCTTTGGCAAAAGAGTTACGTAAAGAGTAACATGTACCTAATGCACATAGAGGAAGCCTGCAGGGTAACGCTGACCACTGAGATGACCCACTGGGTAGAAGGGTGTGTGCCAACGTCACCAGAAGTAGCTCAGGTGCCCTCACAAAGCCCTTCCCAGCGCTGTGGACATGCTTCTGGGCTGGGCTGAGGTCCTCAGTAGTCAATACCTCTCTAAAAACAGGTAAAACAGAGATGAGCCTCAGCCCAAGCAGTGATTCTTTGCAGGTACCTGCACAAAGAATGGGATGTGGATAAATCAGAGAATTGTTTCAGTTGGAAGAGACCTTCAAGCTCATGGAGTCCAACCATTCCCCCACCCCTGCCAGGGTGCCACTGACCCCTGTCCCTCAGCACCACAGCTCCACACCTTGGAAATCCCTCCAGGGATCATGGGGACTCCAGCCCTGCCCTGGGCAGCCCGGGTCATGCCCAAAGAACCCTCCCGAGGAAGAAATTGATTTCCTGGTGTCCAATCTAAATGCATTAAACCCTGACACAGAAAATTCCAAGGTTTCCTGCAATGAGTAAAGCTGTGTTTTCTAGAAGAGTCAAGCTGAGTTTTCTGGAAGAGCACCCAGCATTGTCCCACCCCACCAGCACAGAGCTCAGCCATCAGGAAGCTCAGCAGCCCTTGGTTTGGGGTGGGAGAGCTGGAGATGTTACAGATACAAACACAACCCACAGTGCCTGTGGGATCTGCTCTGCAGATGCATCAAAATAACACAAAACTTCCACAGCTTGTCTCTAAGTAAGTAATGTTGTTGGAATGAAGTCCTTGAGCCTCCACTGGGCACTGCTGCAGCTTCTGCAGCCCAGGCGTAGTGCTCACGCAGGGATATTTACTTTCTTGTATATAATTTACATTATTCTGCAATCTGTTTAATTTATTTAGCAGCTGGCTGAAATTTAGCACAGACAGGAATTGCCAGGCTCTCCCATTCTTCATCTTCTGAAGGCGCACACCACAGTCGCTCCGTCTCTGCCCTTTGGCACACACGCCGGCTTTCATTAAAATGTGGAAATTATAACAAAACTCTAAAAGTAATCCTTCTTAATATCCTGAGACTCTGCTATCGCTGCCTTCCCCGTGCCCTCAGCACTTAGCCTAAAATTAAGGATCTCAGATTTGAGCACATCCCTCACAAATACTTGGTTAATCCCTGGAAAAGTTATTTGGTTAATCCCTGGAAAAGTTACTTGGTCAATCCCTGGGAATCGGTCTTTTCAAACACCCTGATGACGTGGGTGGAAGAACCCGGGGGCTGGGGGACCAGTGCACACGGCTCTGGGTGGGCAGTGGGCACGGGGAGAGCTGCAGAGCCCCCAGGGCAGCACCACCAGCTCAACACAAATCTTGCAGAGGAACGGGAATTTGTGCTCCCCTCATGATCTTACAGCATTTGAAATGTCTTGTCTTTATTCTACCCCAGGATTGTGTCATTATTATAGGCAGCTTCTGAAGCATCCTGCTGTGGGCAGCCAGCTCCCAGCACTGGCATCTTCTGCACCTGCCCCAGCGACAGAAACCTGCTTCTGGAACCGGTTTTTGGCACTGACCTCATCCTGAGAGCTGTTTAGCTTGGAAAAGACCTTTCCAATCATAGAATTCAACTGTTGCCCCATCCCTGCCAGGGCACCACTGAGCCCTGTCCCTCAGCACCATATCTCCACGCCTTGGAAACCTCTCCAAGGATCATGGAGACTCCAGCCCTGCCCTGGGCAGCCTGGGCCAGGCCTGGACAACCCTGCAGGGCAACAAATTGTTCCTCAAGCTCCAACATCAACCTCCCCTGTGGCAGCTTGAGGCTGGTTCCTTTTGTCCTTTTCACTTGTTCCTTGGGAGCAGAGCCCAACCCCCTTTCTGGCTCCAACCTCCTGAATTTCAGGCAGCTGTCAAGAGCCAGAAGGTCTCCCCTGAGCCTCCTTTTCCCCAGGCTGAACAAGCCCAGCTCCCTCAGCTGCTCCTCACCAGACTTATGCACCAGACCCTTCCCCAGCTCCATTGCCCTTCTCTGGCCACACTCCAGCCCCTCGAGCTCCTTCTGGGAGTGAGGGGACCCAAACTGATGACCGATTCTGAGCTCCAGATTTCAAATTTCGTTTGATGATAATTTAAGAAAGCAGAAACCCAACTGTGTCAGGAGGGTGTCCCTTCCTTCAGCAGCAGAGGAGGCAGGATATAGCCCTGCCAAGAGAGGCGGACCCAAGGATGACATGGTCAAGCTTGGAGGGGGTGTAACCCTCAGGCCCCATACTTGATTAATTAACTCTAAATTATTCACTTAATTAATCAGATTTGCATGCACCATCTCACACATACCAAGTAGTAAATGCATTCCCAAGAAATCCCTGTTTAGCATATTAAAATATTTCACTAATTCAAGCTCTCAAGGAGGTGGGTCTGGACTGAAATCTCCTGTCCTCCACAAGGTTTTACACTCGGGCTGTGTGCAGTAGAAGAGCCGTTCCCTCCTCCTCACGAGGACAGGACTAGTCAGCTTCCTCGACAGCTGACTAGTCAAGTTTCAAAATACTTAAAGTTTTACAGGCAACAACATGAAGGGAGAAAATGCTTTTGTCTGCATTAATAATCAGCTTTCCTCCTGGCGGATCCGAAGTGCGGCAGGTTCATCATTATACAGCCCTGGATTATTCCAGAGAACCAGATGCCAACGTGGCACTGCTCGGCTGAACCTGCCTTTCTTTTTCTGTCAGTGTAGGGAGGAAACAAGAGCAGCCCTCTTCCAGCTAAAACACTCCCTCTGGTCCTCAAGCCCTCTGTCACATTCACCCTGGTGCTTTGGAGTCTTGCTTGGGGGACCACGGTGTGCCAGGAGGTAGGAGGAACGCACAGGGGACATGAGGAAGGTCTGCCATTGTCCACGGCACTGCCTTGGCTTTGGGGGAAAGCAACATGTCCAGGAAATGGTTCGTTCTTGGTCTTCTCTGTGGATGTTGCCATTGAAAGAATTTGTGGGGTGGTTCCCTCGCTCCTTCACGTGGAAAGGGCTTAAACTTCAGTGCTGGCAACGGGAGGGTGGAGAGCTGCAGGTGTCCCTCAGCACTGGCCACCAAATGCTGGCAGGGACCTTGGCACGCTCTGGGCAAAGCGCAGCCAGCCAGCTCCTGCCTTCCCCAGATGGAGCAGCCTCGCTCCATCACTCACACAGGCAGCCTTCCATCCTGAATCCAACCTCCCAAGGAAAATGCAGAGACCAGAAAGAAGGCAACTCACCAGTCTGTTGAGCACTTGAGGTATTTCAGACCGGAAAGGAAAATCTGAACCAACACAATGACGGACCTGAAAACCAGGAAGGGAGAGCTCTGAGAAGACACATCTTCACCACAAACACCTCAATGTCTTGTCTTTACTGACCCACCATTTATAGACACCTTGGCTGAAAGTAACTTACACCAACTAAGATAAAAGTCCTTTCATACGGAGATGGATTTAGTTTCACAATAAATTTGAACAAAACACTTCCTGGGGTGCTCTCCAGCCCTCATCTCCCCAGCTGCTAGGGTGAAGTAATTGAATTTCAGATTTACATGGTGGACATTCAGCAGAGGCTTTAGCAGAGAGAAGTAGTAATTTCTGGATAAAAATTTAAATTATGTGGTGTGATCTTGGGTTTAATGAGTGCAAAGGCCAACATACATTACACAGAAGAAAGAAGTTCTAGATTATCATTAACTTCAAGGGAACAATATAGACTTGAAAAAAATCTATATTCAGAAAGTACTCAAACAGGGTTAATTAAGTTGGCTGGTGGCCTAAATCTCTGCAGCCTCAGCCCTGGCCACTCACCCAGATTTGCACTTTCAGGCAGGAAATAACACTTTTCCATGAATAATTTCACCCAAAGCTTTAGCAGTCCTTCCTCTCAGTTGTTATTTAAATACATTACCCATCTTTGAATCAGTCCTTTCCTTAATGAAGGGGATGCATCTGTGTCCTCCTCTCACACCCCAGTGCAATTTTCCTGTTGCACTCACCAAATCTGCAATTCCGGCAGCTGTGGCAGCTCTCCAGCCTGCAAATAAACTCAAACAGAAATAGAGAGGTGTCTCCAAGAGCAAGAGGGTAACTGCAAAGCAAGGCTCAGTGAGAGCTTTGAGGACTTTAGGGTAGACTGAATAAATCAGATTGCCTGCTGTCTCAGCCTAATGAAAAAAAAACATGAGGTGCCTTCTCCTTTCAGTGAGACATCAAGAGCTGAAGCTCCTCTTCGAGCAGCTCGAACTTTTGAAGTGAACATACCAACCCTGCCTCATCTCAGTGACACCAGTTGAAGCAGCATCAAGCCTTGAGGTGAATGTTGGGGAACCATCCTCCCCAGCACCTCCCTCTCTACACAGGAATGTGGTGCTTCACCCCATTGAACAGGACCATCCACCAGGGGAGGTTTAGGTTGGAGCTGAGGAACAATTTGTTCCCCTCCAGGGTTGTCCAGGCCTGTGCCAGACTGCCCAGGGCAGGGCTGGAGTCCCCCTGATCCCTGGAGGGGTTTCCAAGGTGTGGAGATGTGGTGCTGAGGGACAGGGCTCAGTGGGGCCCTGGCAGGGATGGGGGAACGGGTTGGACTCCATGAGCTGAAAGGTCTTTTCCAACCTAAACTATTCTATGATTCCACGAACGCAACAGGTGAGCACGCAGACGTGAGCAGCTGGAGCCTGCGGTGTCATCCGTGGGCATCACCTACTCTTGTAAAAATAAGTCAAATTTAATGTCAAATGGGAAGTTTGGTCAAAAAAAGAGCAGCATCTGAACAATGCTGCCGTGAGATGTGGTAAACAAAGAGAATATGAGACCAAAAACCTCTGCACAGCTCAGGTGTCAAAAATTCTAATTTATGGATAGAGGAGAAGAGCAACAGGCTGCTCTGCTCTGTCTGAGCTCACAGAGTTATTAGCAGGTAGTACCACCAGGAGAAAGGCAGCTGGAGAGGATGTGGTTTAGTATCATAGTTGCTTGTCCCGTTATAATTTGAAACCTCAAAACATGACGTTAGTTGGGTCTTCATCAAACTGAGGAGATGTTCCAGTGACATCACCCGTCTCCTGGTGCTGCTGCCATCAGTGCTGCAGGGAAGAGGAGCCTCATTGTTTTCATACACCCTTTATGTTTCTTTTCCTGACTCCAAGTTTTTTTTTCTCTACTTTTTCCCCGCTTACAAAGCTCTGTCTGTAAGGCAATAAAGCGCAAATTCATTTCCATTCTACCTTATAGTTCCTCCTTCTACCAAAACGAGAGTCTGGCTTCACTGCCCAGACCATCACAAGCCCAGCATCCAGCAGCCTGAATCCCCAAACCACCCACACGTCTTCACTAACATCCTCCCACCACAGCAGCACCAGATCCTGTGGCTGCTTTTAACTGATGCAGCCGAGAACGTGGGAGGGAGTAGTACTCAGTCTCTTCTCACAGCACATTATTAAGTCTGCCCCCCCCCCAAAAAATAAAAAAAGAGAGATGTGTAAACAGCTGATTCAAAAATATATGGACTTAAAAATTATTAAACTGGAGTGACAAGAACTGGGATGTTTAGGTTTTTTTAAGATGTGCAAATATATTTATATACACCATCACCCTTTCTCCTTCCCCCACCAGACTTTGCAGCTCCAAGTGATGTTTGATTTTTTTAATAATATGACTTAATACTCTAGCTCAATAGTTCGGGGTTTTTTAAAGTCATGTAATCCTCTCAGCTTAGCTTTTTAATTAAAAAAAAAGGCAAATATCTGAGCTCAAATAGATTAGCAAGTACAGTGACTCTCCGTCGAAATATTGTTAGCTTTGAAGAAGGTAGAGAATTCTTCATACGGCTCCAATTCAAAACGTTTCACCTCCTGCCACATGCCTCCTTTAATGGAAAAGGACTTCTGGTAAAATTTTCACAACGCTTGAAAGATCCCCCAGCACCAGCTGCAAACGCCAGCAGGGTGCTGCAGGGTCTCTGAGCGGGGCCAGACTGCAGGTTTAGAGCCCCCCAAGCCCCAGCTGACAACCCTGCAGCCGCAGGGGGGAGCGGGGGCCCCGGGCACATCCCCGGCTGCCAGACCCGCAACATCACGGCGGCTGCGCCCACAGCCCTGCTCCCCTCGGAGACTTTAAAGCTCATCCTCATCTAATTCCCTGAGGTGCCCTTGCCCCTCTCAACCACAGATGGTGTGAACATGTTTTTCCACTAAAAAGCCAAAAGCATTTTAGTGAAGAATATTAAATAGAAGGTAATATGAGGAAAGGAGATATATCATTGGGGCCAGAGGAGCCCCAGCAATACTGGGAGGGCTGGAACCCTCTGCTGGGAGGCCAGGCTGGCAGAGTTGGGTTTGTGCAGCCTGGAGAAGAGAAGGCTCCAGGGAGACCTTCTGGGGGCCTTTCAGGGCTTCCAGGGGCCTGTCAGAAAGATGGGGACAGACTTTGGAGCAGGGCGTGTTGGGACAGGACAAGGGGGGATGGGTTTAAACTAAGAGAGGGAGGATTTTGATCAGAGAGCAGGATGAAATTTTTGATGCTCATAGTGGTGAGACCCTGGCATGTTGACCATTAGGTCCCAGTCTCAGATGGCACTGACTAGCATTTTTGGAGGGAAGAGAAAGGTGAAGACAAGCTAAAACATGCAATCTCCTTCGTTCTCCCCCCATAAATCCAAGAGGTAGGATGTCAGGTCACTCACTGAGTACAAGAAAACAGATTCATGTTCAACACTCCCAGCAGCGAGGACCTTTAAGGACTGTTTCTCCAGCCCACCTAAAAACCTCATGGCTGTTTTGTTCTCTGTTTCATATCAATCACAGTTCTTGGTTTTAAATACTATGAAACAAAAAGCACTGAAGTCTAGACAAGTGTTCTGAGACAACCCATCGAGCTCAAATCAGAGAGTTAATTACAAACCTTTTGTGCTGCCATGCTTTTGATGTGCTAGAAAACTTCAACTGTTTTTAAAGCTCCAATAACAGGCAGCACAGTCCTGTGCCATCTGCTGCTGGGTTGCCTCTCTCCTCGCTAAAAGAAAATCTTGCAGTCCAAAGTAAAACCTTGCTTCCCTGGAATATCTCTTTTCTACAGGGAAAGAATATCCCAGAAGTCTTCTGGGGAGATTCATCTCCCAGCACTCTCTCATATGTGCAGCTTCCTCCAGTACTTGAATTATAAAATACTTGGCGTTAAGGAAAGTAATACTTAAAACCAAACACTCTTAATACAGTGAAATTTGAAATGTTCCTGTGAGATGAACGCAATATTAAGGCTGTAAAGTGCATTTGGACTTTTATAACAGCTGTTATCTATTGTAGATCTGAGCTCAGCTGTGACCACGCAGCATACAGGGAATGTCGTGGTACAAGTTATTCCATCTAGTCTTTAGCAGCAATAAAAAAAACAACCAAAATGCATAAACCAGGCAATTTATTTGCTCGTTTTCATCACAACTAAAACTCCTTTGAACAAGCTGGCTGGAATTGTGTTACCCAGTGAGCTGCAAGGCCAGGAGTTTTCTATACCTATAGATGAGGCTAAGAAGAACTATTTCCAAATACAAGTCCCCAGCTTGCAAAGTGAAGATGCTTTAGCAGCCTCAGGGGATTCTATGTGAGGATCTTCAAGCTCTGTCAAACTGAGAAGACCCTGTTTGTTTTTTTTTCCCCCCTCCCTTTAAATCCTTCCTGTAGCTTTGGAGATCACACTGAGGTTAGAAGTAGTAAGAACAGAAATCCTGGCATGAGAAGCTCAGCCAGGAGTGGTTAGTCTGACACTGCTCAAGGAGGAGAGGAAGTCCTGAGGCTTAGCTGCCCCAGAGGCCCAGAAATTTGGATCAAAGAAAACAAGATTTGTGAACCTATCGGGGAGAAGGTAGGTTAAATCTTAAATCTTATTTTTTTCCAAGATCAGCCTTCCAGCACTCTGTGTTTTATCTTCATAAGATCCATGATGTTACAGTCACAATTCCATGATTAAAGGCAGAGTGTTTCAGTTTTCTGCTCCCTCATTTTGGGTACGACCTAGCACCTTCAGCCAGCACTGCCTTCCTGGGGTATGTCAGCAAGTCCCAGGCTCCCCACTTCAGAATAATATAAAATACCCAGGGTATCACTTCTACTTTGCCCTTCCCACCACAGGCTGGGAATTTCAAACCTGATCCTCAGGCAGCTTTGCTTAGATAATGAAAACTTTATCCTCACACTGAGCTGCAAAGCTGAAATTCTCACCTACACCCTGAAGAGGACAGAAGCTTCGTATGAATGACCCAGGGCTGCTGCTGGGTGGGTCTGAGTCCCTGCCTCCCCGCTGCACAGCGTGGCCCTGTTCTCCAGCCTTCCCACAGATGCTGCTCAGCCACAGCTGATCCAGTGCTTCCCTGGCAGCACAGAGAAAAGTAACCATAAGCCCCTCTTGAAAAACACTTTAAAAGTATTGAACTCATCATTTCTGGTCCCTGAATTCAAGGAAAAGCTGTTGGATCCAGGTAAAGCATGAGCATGGGTGTTGGGATCCACGATTTATTTTCTGAGCCTATAGGAACAGCAGCAGCACCCTCCTCTCACCAAACCTTAGCCCAGGTTGGCCATGAGCTGGTGGTTGCTCCTGTCTCCCAGAGGTCCTTCCAGATGGCTGGAGCTTCTACATCAAGATCTTCCCATCAATCACCAGAGAATCAGTCAGTCAATCACCAGAGAATCGCGTTGGTTGGAAGAGACCTCTAAGATCATCAAGTCCAGCCATTGACCCAGCACTGCCAGGGCACCACTAAACTCTGCTGCTGGCCTAAGCTGAACCATGTCCCTATGCTACCAGCACACCTTTCTCCAAAAGCATTTGTTCTCCCAGCCATGTACTTTCAAAGTGCTGAAGCTCAAAAAAATAAAATTTAATATAGTGTGGTTAATTATTAATAGCTCTGTATGAGCTTTTTCTGCAGTCCCAAAAGTCATCTCATTTCCCTGAGTACCAGAAGATGGACTGCTAAAGTCCCGTGGGTTTGGATTTGCAGAATTCTGCAACGCCTGTTTGCTCATCCACCTGCCTGGGAAGAGGCACTGTCCCCACACCACTACTGACACCTGATGCGGCTTTTTAACCCAGAGTCATATTCTGATTTTTCTGTAGAAGAACCATGTAGGGCACCCACCCTTGTCCTCTTGCAAGTAGCAGCTCCGAGGTGAGCACACGCTGCATCAAGGAAATTACATAAAGAAAGCTCCAATTAAAATGCCAGTGATGCTGCGTGCTCAGGAGAGAGCAACTCTTTACCTCCACTAACGCAAGCATTTTATTTTTCAGTCTTTTTTTTCTTCCAGGCATTTCTAAGTCTTGAAGCTTGAAAAAAAAAACCAAACCTCACTCTTTAGGTCTCAGTGTTACTTGATGTTTGTGTTCATGTTATACTTTTCCCAGTCTTCTCTCCCCCAGGGCTTGGAGACAAGTGAAAACTTGGATGAACTAGTCACCAGCCCGGCTCCTGATATCAAACATCATCTTTAAAGGCAGCTCCTTCACAGGGGATCCCTCATCCCCTCTGGGCCAGCAGTTCTAATTTGCATCAAAACATAGGTAGTGAAAATAAAAATTGCCTTAGCTGTCAGCCAGCTAGCAACACCCACCAGCAGAGTCAGAAAGAGCTGCATTCTGTCCTCCTCTGGGCTGAAAAATGCAGGGGCTTGACTGAAAGCCCAAGTGAAACCCTAACAAGCCAGCATTCGGGGGAGGAACCAGCTGGTGGGAGCTCACTGGTGCTGCAGCCACATCTCCACCATAGCAGCAAAGTGCCCGAGACGTCACCTGGCACAGGGTTTCCTGAGCCCACTCACTTGCTTCTTGAAAGGAGCTGCAGAAATAGGGATTGTAGGAAAAGCACAACTTAAACCACAAGATATTCAACCAGGGAACAGCACCGGTCATGGGGGAGAAGGGGCAGCCAAGGAAGGGCTGAGCTGCCTGCCAGGAGCACTAGAAGCTATGGCCAAGGAGAATGACACACATTTGTGTTCAAGGCCCGTGGCTGGGGCAAGCTCAAAGCAAGAGCTCCGGTATACGAGCTGCCAAATACAGGCAATTCAGTCCTGGAAGCTCTGCAGACTTGAACCTCATCTGGAAGGCAGGTTTGCATAGGGTTTGGGTGTTATTAGTTTTGAATTGTTGTGAGAAAAAACCCTGCCAGGGTGGAAAACCAGGAGTTCATACATGTGCAAGTCACAGCCAACCCTGGAAGTCCAATATCAGACTCATTCCTTCGTCTTTCAACAAAACTAGTTTGTTTTGTTTTTTTTCTCCCAGCAGTGCTCCTGGGAGTGTCAGCAGTAATGCCAAGGGGGCACCGGGACCAACAGAATACCTCTGTTCCAACCCAAGGGACTAGGATAGATTCCACCAAATTACTTATGGCACCACAGAAAGGAATATTTTATCATGGAAACCTGATTGGACTCCACAAAAGGACGCTGAGCTGCAAACTGGCTCTTGTAGCAGAGATCTCACAGGAGATGCCAAGAATTTCCCCAAAAGACCAAATGGATTTTTCTCCACTGTATTAGCAATGGACACAAATCTTTCAAGCCATCAGCTGGACTAGTGAGAAACAAAAATCCCACAGCTTACCAGTGCAACACACCTCAGACAGAGAACAGCGCAAGAGCCAGCTCACTCAGCCCCTTGTTGAGCAAGGGCTTCCAAGGGGACGAGAAAGGACCGCCTCAGCACAGGGAAAGGCACAGAGGGCCTTGCAGAGGCACAACAGACAAGGAACAAATCACAAGGCTTTGGACCCATCCTCTCAGGGGACATCAAGAACAGGGAAGCACCACAGGGGATAATGATCCCAGGGCTTAGGGTGACCACAGCATAAGCAGAACCCTTACCAGCTTGATGCATCCAGCAGCAGCCCAACCAGGGCAGGTTGGGGAGAGCGAGAGGCATCTTCAAGAGCCTGGTCATCTTCAGTCAAGAGGAGGTGAACATCCAGGTCTAAAATCCAGGGCAGCAGAAAACAGGACAACCTACAACATAGGTCTGGTTTCCATTCAGAACACTGAGCACAAGCACACCAGCAGCAAAGCTCCAACCAAAGCTGGGACACAGGCTGGACCTTAAATGGACCCAGGGCAGGTGGGGCTGCAGGGTGGTGGGGCCGCAGGTGGAGCTGGTGAGTCCCCAGGTAGGGTTGGCCAGGGCAATTAGGACCTACAAGGGCCACACACACCTTGTGCTGCATCTTGCTGGGAGGCTTGGGGTCAGCATCATTGCCACCAGCTGCATGTGTTGTGCTCCAAAGTGAGCAGAAAGCTGACGTGGGGTGTTGGGGAGCAAACGCTGCTTCTTCCCTGCTCGCCTGTTTGGGGCTTCCCAGTGGCAAATCCTGGACTTTGTCGTGAGGTTGGCTGGGGCTCTGAGCAACCTGCTCTAGTTGCAGATATCCCTGCTCCCTGCCGGGGGACTGGACTGAATGACCTTGAAAAGTCCCTTCCCATCCAAATCATCCTGTGACTCTAGAATTCTAAACAGCATTCTCAGCTCTGGTGCAGCTGCTGTGTGGGGACCTGAACAACCACCTCAGATCTGAGAACAAACCATCACCTGCTTTGCTTTTTTATGAAAATGAAAAAATAAACCAGCAGCTGTTTCATCCTCCTGAGTTAGCTCACCAAAAGAGCACTTCTCTTGGCTTTGGCAGTGAGCTGCAATCCCAGCCTTCCCCAGAACCCTTCTATTCCAACAGTGAATAATAAACGTGCAAGATCCAGTCACCTTGTAGGAAAAGTCAGAAATGGAGAACTTCTCAATGGCACTGAGCAGGAACGTTTCGGAGCCAGCACCACAGACACTTGCTGCTGCATCAACACCAACCTCTGCTGCCTCTGGTTTGTTGCTTTTTGGAACCTTTGGAGATGGAAAGGGAGTCTTGCTGGAGCAGGGCAGAGCCTGGTGAGGAGATAGCAGCTCCACTTTTGAGCCCAGAGGTCCACGCAGGGAGTGGGCATGATGAGACAGGTGGTGAATTGTTGGTCATAAGGAGGCAGCGTGAGAAAGGAGGGTTGGAGGGACAACTGAAACCGTCACATCCCAAAACTGTGCCTACAGGGGCTGCCTCCACCCTGTGGATTTACAGTGGGGGGCTGCCAGCGGTTCCCTGCCGCCCGATAACCCCCGTGTCAGACTGACTGCGGCTGCTGCGGCATGACCTGCTGCTTGGCCTTTCTGGGCTCACCGGGAAAACTCGTTTGCTCACCTCTATTTGGGTCAGTGGCGATGTAATTACTGCTGCTGATTAGCCAGGAGCTGCACACACAGCCGTTGGACCTCAGGCTGGGGTGGTCAGCGCTGCCATCCATCTCCCTGAGCCACGTGCTGCGGGGGCTGCAGCCGCTGAAGGGCAAAATCTGCACACCTAGAAATGCAGAACAAAGTCCTCGGATGTCTTTGCAACGGTGCTGTGTGTGCCAGGGCACTGTGGTGTTAGACGGGGGGTCATTTCTAAAAGAGGAAGAAAGTGCAGCAGACTCAGAGCAGCCACAGAGCCAGAGTATCATAAAATTGTTTTGGTTGGAAAAGACCTTCAGGATCATGGAGTCCAACAGCTCCCCCATCCCTGCCAGGGCACCACTGAGCCCTGTCCCTCAGCACCACATCTCCACGCCTTGGAAACCCCTCCAGGGATCAGGGGGACTCCAGCCCTGCCCTGGGCAGCCTGGCACAGGCCTGGACAACCCTGCAGGGGAACAAATTGTTCCTCAGCTCCAACCTAAACCTCCCCCGGGGCAGCTTGAGGCTGGTTGCTTTTGTCCTTTCACTTGTTCCTTGGGAGTAGAGCCCGACCCCCCCTGGCTCCAACCTCCTGAATTTCAGGCAGCTGTCAAGAGCCAGAAGGTCTCCCCTGAGCCTCCTTTGCTCCAGGCTGAACGAGCCCAGCTCCCTCAGTCACTCNAGGCCGCTGAGGACTCATGTCAAGACGTTAGCCTAAGTTTCAGGGTACCTGATTGTCCAAGTCTCTGATGACAATGTTGAGACGATACTGTTCTTCGGACCGACTCTTACACCTTCCCCAGCTCCATTGCTCTTCTCTGGCCATTCTCCAGCCCCTCCAGGTCCTTCTGGGAGGGAGGAGCCCAAAACTGACTCCAGAATTCGAGGGGTGGCCTCTCTAGTGCCCAGTGCAGGGGCACAATCCCTGCCCTGGCCCTGCTGCCACCCCAGCACTGACCCAGCCAGGATGCTGGTGGCTTCTTGGACATCCTCCTGCCAGGATCCATCAAGACAATGCCCAGACTCGCAGGCAGGTTTTGAAACCTGTCCAGGGCATCTGAACAAACCTCCCAGTACCCAGGATTGCTGAGCATTGTTGTCTCAAGGACCTGACAAAAATGTTCCCCTGCTGTCTGCAGTTACTCAAATGCATTTCATATCCCCTCCCTGTACCTGCCTGTGCTGCAGAATCCACATCTGGAAATGCCCAGATCTGTTTTGGAGCCTACGGAGCCTCAACGCATTCTCTGATCCTTTTGTCATGAATTATTTGCCTCTTGCGGACAAAAAAAAGTGCATGCATGCAAATGTTTAAATTCCTTAAACTATAACCCTGTTGCGTATCATCAGCTTGGTGATTTTGAATCTACACATCCACCTAAAGGCTAACCCACTTTCAAGATTAAAGAGGAAAACAAAAATAACTCAGTACCTTCCAGCTAGGAGAAAAAAAATATTATTCACTTCATTAATCAAAATCTAGGTCACTTACCAAATACACATACTATTAAGGAAAACAAATTGAAATTTTCTCATTAGGAAAGCCACTGTTTCAGAAGGTTGGTTTTCTGCTAGAAAGCTGATCTGCGAAAATTTCGGTACCATCACCTAGCTCTGAGGTGTTGCTAAGAATTAAGCCTCTTGATGTCCTTTTAATGTGGATGTGGTGACAGGAAAAGCCTTTCCACTGAAGGTGCCTTACTTGGTGGGGCTCTCCCAGAGATGTCACAGGGGCACAGCCCCACGGAGTCCCCAGTGCTGCCTGTGGCAGGTGGGTGAGGCTGTTAGTGGGAGGAGGAGGTGAGAAGCCAGATAAGAGCATCCTTACTGTGGATGAAAGTGCTGCCCTTGTCCCGTTCCAGGGGCTGTGGCAGAGCCTGGGGAGAGGTGACGGATGGGAGAGCAGCGTGGTGACAGGGATGGGGTGCTGAACACCTCTCGGGGCAACCTGGGCCAGGCTCTCACCACCCTCAGCAGCAACAATTCCTTCCTTCTCTCCAGTCTAAATCTGCCTGTTTTAGTTTCAAACCATCCCCCCTTGTCCTGTCCCAACAGGCCCTGATCAAAAGCCTGTCTCCACCTTTCTGACAGGCCCCCTTAAGAAACGATTCAATGTACATAAAGCACAAAAGATGAAGCAAAACCCAAATCAGGCTCTTCGTTGTCATCCAAGAGTCCTTTTCCCTGATCTTCTTTTATGAATTTGAAGCATTGTGGTACAAATCTTAATTAAATTCACATTTTTCAATATTCAAGCGTGTTGCCAGGAAATGTTTGGCTAGGTCCTTTCACAGGAGCATAGAGAAGCTTTGTAAGTTTTTAGGGCTTGTCTTCCTATTTTCATCCTTAAAAGATAATTCATGTTCTCCATTCTTTCAGATCTCGGCTCCAGGCACTCAGGTTTTGCAACTTGTACAAGTTTTTCCCATCATAACTAATGCAGTCTTTAAAAAAAAAAAAAAAAAGAAGGCTATAATTCAAAAGTTTCTGTTTTTCACTCAACCCTTGTTTTTCTCTGCTGTCTCCTGGGTCGGCTACACTTTTAATGCAAATTTTATGTGATTATGCAAAAAGATCTAATTAGATTGATTGATATTGTCATATCAACAAAACCCAGACCTACTTTCAAATCCCCATGAATTCTGTGTACCAGGCAGTGTTATCATTCCAGGCTTTTTCTTTGGGGACTCTGTTTTGCATTTGTTATTGTTTCAGGAACAGTGGTTGCTCCTCACCCCACCTTGCTCGCAGATCGTATTTCTTTAATCAGAGGTTCACTTGCCATGCTAATCATCTCAAAGTTTTCCAGCTGCCTTTGATGCTGCTGAGGCGAGGAGAGAGGTGCTGAGCTGCTGAGCCTGCCTGGAGAGCAGCAGTAACTGCATCGCTAGGAGACCCAGGGCCACAGGTGAGCGTATCTCAAATTTTTCCTTGAAAATACAAATTCTGGAGGTTACATACTGAGATGAGTCCTGGTTCCTGAAGAAATAGGAGCTGACTGCTCCCCACATTGGGTCAGTGGAGTCTGTAGCTTGAAAATGTAGTTTTCTTGGGTGGAAGAAGCGGGGAGCACTGATCTTTAAACACAAATATGATCTTGAAACACAAGCTCCTGTGTGTCTAGAACACCTTACACATGTGCAAAGCCACCAAGACAAAAGGGGAACTTTTCTTCTCCAGCATCACTGGGTCTGGGAGATCTCAGGCCCCCAGTCTGGGCACAGGCAGAGCTTGGCAATGTCAGCAGAGGAGAGCCAGCCACCCAGCCTGCCTGTGCTCAGTCGCTCTTGGACACTCAGAGTCGAGTCCTTCAAAGATTTCACACAGCTCGTGAATGGCTGTACAGGTACTAAGCAGCTATGAGTACGGACTGGTTTTAATCTGGGTTGCTCCACACCACGAGCTTGAAGGAGGAAAGCAACCAGTGTGATTTCTACAGAAAGAGACCTGTACCTCCTACAAGTGGGAACCAGCTGCTTCAGAAGAGACTGGTTAAGCCCAGCCTGTCATCTGGAGATACAAGAGATGGTAATGGGGGGTTTTAGGGGGTAGGAAAGTCCAAGTGGACAGTGACAGAGGTGGGAAAAGATCTCCTGCATCTTCTCAGGAGTTACACTTGGCTCTGGGCTGCACAGGGATGGTCTTCATGGGCTGACACTCCAAAGTCCCCACTGCCGTGAGGGACAAGTACTGGACAGAATAATAAACAACCTCAACCCGTCCACCCGCAAATAACCCCCTCACTCTGTGGGGGGCCAGTGAGCTCTCCAAGGACCCTCCCAGGACACAGGAGTTTTCTCCTCCATCCATTGTCAGTACACGTTCTTTTCCCAGTTTCTCATGGCCGTGTTTCAACCTCTAAGTTAATTCAGCGGCGCTGATACCAGATACCCCCTTTCTGAAAGGCCAAAAGCAGGCGGTGCCTGGGACCTGGTGCTGTGGTCATTGATGTCACACTGTGGTCATTGATGCTGCACTGCAAAGAGGGGTAGGCACAGCAGATGACTTATTTTACTGGAGGCTCCGTGCTGACAAGAGCCACAGACTGGGCTGCTGTTCCCAGCCCTGTCACTGACTCCGCAGGAGAGCCCAGACATGTCGCTGACATCTCTGTGCTGTTTCTTCACCTTCTGCAAAAGGAAGGAGAGAGATGCCAACATGGATACAACTTTTCAGAGAGGGCTGGAAACCCATGGATAGAAAGGGCTGAAGTTAGCATTGCCATTGATAGATTTCCCTGCTAATTCACAGAAGTGGAGAGGTTGCCTTGAAACGGGATTACTTGCAGGGCAATTGCAAATTGAGGCACACGAAAGCTGGGAAACATCTGCTTCACCAAACACCAGGTGCTCAGTGAGGCAGGTCACAGGAGGGGACCTGCAGCTGCAACTCCAATGTTTTCTGTTCACTTACTTCTTGTATTTTAACATATCAGAAATATGCACGAAGGTAAACATTTCTGTCTGGCAACAGAAAGAAATGCCTAGATCAGAGAGTGTAAAATGCATTCTTTTCTGGTGAGAAAATAAGTTCTTTCCTGCGAATAACTCTTCCTCCAGAAATACCTAATTACAGCCTTTCAGGGCTTCAAGGGGCCTGTCAGAAAGATGGGGACAGACTTCGGTGCAGGGCCTGTTGGACAGGACAAGGGGGGATGGGGTTAAACTAAAAGAGGGAGGTTTAGACTGGGGAGAAGGGAGAAATTGTTGCTGCTGAGGGTGGTGAGAGCCTGGCCCAGGTTGTCCCGAGAGGTGGTCTCTGCCCCATCCCTGGCCCCATTGCAGGGGAGGTTGGCTGGGGCTCTGAGCAACCTGCTCTAGTTGCAGATGTCCCTGCTCCCTGCAGGGGGTTGCACCAGATGACCTTGAAAGGTCCCTCCCCACTCAAAACAGCCTGTGGATCTGTGATTCTCTCTGCTTTGCTCCGAGGTCTGAGATGGGGACACATGTGATGACTGTGAAGTCTTCAGGAGAGGTTAGGGGAGGGCACTGCCCAGTGCTGACAAATAACCACCAGAGGTTAAGAGAGAAACCTCTGATTTCCAGTGAGAATAAGAAATGCAGAGTCCTAAGGAAAAGAAGAAGAATAAAAATATTACCTAGCTGAGAAAGCTACTAGTCATCTACCTGAGGAAATAAGGAATAAAGATAAATATGCTGCATAAGGAAAACATGAAGCGTTTAGGAGAGTTGGCATTTTCCCAGCACGTAACAGGAGGGGAAGCTCAAGAAAAGGGGCAGGCAATGGTCTAGTTAAAAGTGTCTTTAGTTTAAAGCCATGTGTTAAAGGTCTCTGGTTTAAAGCCATGTTTCTTAGTAATTCTTATTATTACGTCTTAAGGTACTGGTATTTTACCCTGTTTCTGCTATCCCAGTGCTGAAGATCATGCAGTTCTTCCTCTATCGGAACGATGCTCCTCAGCTCATCATTACCAGCCCATTCCCTTGGCATATTTCTGACTGTTGTACCAGCTCTGCTAATGAAAATTGAACACAAAATTGGTCCTCACTCTTGTCTTTCAGAAAACCCACTGGTAACTCCCACCAGCCTGCAACTTCCACTAACGTTATTGGTTTTCATCTCTCCTCCAGGCAATTATTCATCTCCTTGGTCAAATTATGGCTTTCCATTATTATCCATCCTCTCCTATTTAAGCAGCAATATCCCATCTGGTAGAGTGGCAACTGTTTCGTTCCCCTAGTCCCTCTGTCTGACATAAACCATCCTTATTGAAAATAGAGATAATAGAAGTACTCCGGCCACTGTGCAAACGACCTTTAAATTCTGTTCATCCTCTCCACTTCTCCCTTTATTCCTTTTTACTTTTATGGACTTTTTATTGATAGGAACACTTAGTGTTTAACATCCCTTATGAGACACAGCTGAGCCTGTCTTGAGCCTCTCACCATTTCTCTCTACATTTCCTGACCTTGGAGCTGCTGGATTTGGTGGTGGGTTCTTCCCTTCACTCATTGCAGGCTTAGCCTTAATCCTTTTCTGAGGTAGATTTGCATCTGTTACCTCAAGACCCCATTTTGTATAGTTTTGGCACTGTGGACTCCAAACAACTTGGGGTTTTATTCATATTCAACTACCCGAGTCCTCCCCAACACATAACTTTACTAACAAACCCCCAGAGTTTCTTGGTTTGTCCCTCTGAAATTCAAAGTTTGGTTCAGAGCTCGGTCTCTTCATTCACTGCACAGCCCAAGTCTGCCTTTTTAATTCATTCAAACACTGTAATTTAAGCTGAAGTGACTTACAAGTGTTCAGTTCAGGGCCTTTTCTCAACCCCCCCCCCCCCCATTCTTCATAACGTTCTTCTCCCTGCTTATCCAAACACTCAAAATACCATTATCTCCTATTGATCAACTGACTGCCAGGTAAATAAATCATTTGACTACTATGCTCTGAAGTATTATTGACTTGCCATTATTGCTGCGACTTTTTTTTGTCTTATTTATCCCTGGGAAGATAAAGTCTCTTCTACCACTGTGATTCTCATTTGCCCATCTGAGAGCGATGAACGTGCACACTTCCACCGCCTCCGTACCCTCCCCGAGCTTTCTCTCTTACTCCACAAAATCATTTTTTCCACTTTCGCTTCTCTTTATTTTTTTAAACCTTGTCATCCAACCACTCAGCCTGGTTTCGTTAGCCATTGCTGGTTGTTATTATATTTTCATTACCCTGTCTCTGGACCATGAAATCAGAGCAATACAATACCAACGAGAAACATCACGAGAGGGAAGGAATGTCAAAAAAATAAAATACTTAATGCTCCTTAAATATTTTTGAAAGAATATTCTAAATGGAGGGAGCAGAGGCTGTTGGCAACATTCCTTTGAATTAATGCTGCTTAAATATGCCAAATTTTGCTTTGATCTTATTAATACCAATCACAAACGAAGCACAGTGTTCACTCTGGGGTTTTTTTTGTTGTGTTTTTTTTTTTTTTTATGAAAGAGATCAAAACACGTCTTGTACCCAGCAATTAAACAGTTTGTTTCTGAACTCCACAAAGTCCAATATTCCGTTCAAAATGCAAAGGTAGGAACCTGATTAATAGAAAATACATTAACTATGATTTACGCTGAGCTAAAACAGTGTGCAGTGACACATTCCTGTGATCTTGACTTATTTAAAGGCTCCTGAGAAGTGAAAAGGCAGACTAGTGTTGTCCCTAGAAGAGCGGTGACGTGCAGTTCAGAGCTCCCATCAACACAGTTTGGAGGACACGTTTCTGAAACCTAGAAAACCCCAACAAACCAGAAAGCAGAGCATTGCAACGCTGCTCTCCTCATGTGGTTAGTTGTGTAGCCAGCGCTCCGTGTAACCATCGATATCACGTTAGGGAAATGCTCTCCTGAAAAATCCCACATGGAAAAAGCCTCTCACTTCTGCAGATTTTCCCAGCCCAGCCTCAGACCTCAGAGGTACTGCTTTTTTGGGGCTTTCTCTTTAGAAAGTTGAGCCTTTTGTAGGTAGTTAGAACATAAAATCGAAGAATCTTAGTTTACCTTACAGACAAAGCCAAAAGGAAACGCTGGGTAATTTACTCCTGCTCCCTTTCCAGCAGTATTCAGGGACTGTAATTTTTGTTGTTGTTTTTTTTTTTCCTGGAGCTCTTTGGTGAGCGGAGCTAAAGCAGCTCAATGTGAATACCGCAGGAAATGGAGCATCTGCTGGGTTTGTTGGTGGTTCATCCCAACAGCTCGTTCAGCAGCAGCAGGTACTTAGCAAGCAAAACGCTGCCTTTATCCAAGATCCTTTATCTGCCGCAACTGCTCTCAGGGATGAGGAAGGTGCTTTGTGCAGCTCGACCTCCAAACAGCTTCAATAGAAAAGACTTTCAATATCATGGAGTCCCAGCGCTGCCCCAGCCCTGCCAGGGCACCACTGAGCCCTGTCCCTCAGCACCACAGCTCCACGCCTTGGAAACCCCTCCAGGGATCAGGGGGACTCCAGCCCTGCCCTGGGCAGCCTGGCACAGGCCTGGACAACCCTGGAGGGGAACAAATTGTCCCTCAGCTCCAACCTAAACCTCCCCTGGGGCAACTTGAGGCAGGTTCCTCTTGTCATACAGTCATAGAAGAACCTCATAGCATCCTCTCGCTCCCACACTGGACAGCTGCTGACCAGCCCTCTCTACAGTGAAATTGTGTCCAGTAGCTCCAGTTACCACCAGGCAATGCTTCCCAGTTCCCATGGGCAGCTCAGCCACCCCACACTGCCACCAGACCGGCTCTGTGTCTATCACCTGCCGTGCTCAACTGCACACATTTTTTCTCTAATAAAGTTCGGTAAAACCTAGTATTTGTTTTCTGCTTCGATGTTTCATCTCACTGCTGACTTTTATAGCGTTCTCATAAAGCTTAAAAGCTCATCTTGTAGTGTAATCAAGCTAAAAAGTCATGTTATCAAAACAATGTGATTGCTTGTGCAGTATGTTAGAGGCGGTTTAAAAAAAAAAAACATATGTTCAGTCTGCTACAGAAAAGCAACAGGATGCTGTAAAGTTGATGCCTGTTGTTAAATCCGTCATAAACCGTAATATTTTATTTAACTCCACGTAAAACTCAGCTGACAAAAATACTTTATGGTCACATATTAATGCAGATAGGAGCCGTGCATCATCAGCAATGCATGAGACAAATCACGCCGGCCAGCTGTTTAATAAGAAATACCTTTTGCGCTGTATTTATCTTCACCGTCTAGCCCAACAGCTTTATCTTGTGTAAAGATTCTTCCCGTGTCTTGTTTGCACTGAATATTTGATGTCACTGCTAAATGTATTCATTTCTGCCAAAAAGAAAAGAAATATTTCCCGAAGTTTATCCAGGTGTCAGAATACAAACAAAATGGCTAAAACTTATACAGGAAAATGAGCGAAATTCAGCAGAACCTCCCAGTGAGCACCAGCCCTCCCTGCCCTGGACAGCCCAGGAGAGCAGCTCTGCAGCTCAAGCCAGGAGGCAGCAAATATCCTGTCCCTGCTCTTCTCCTGGGTACGTAAGTCCTCCTGAGACCGCTCCATCTGCTGCTGAGGGACAGGGGTTAGTGGTGCCCTGGCAGGGATGGGGGAGCTGTTGGATTCAATGATCTTAAAGGTCTTTTCCAACCAAAACTATTCCCCAATTCTCTGATATGGAACCCAGGGCCAAGCACAAGTTTTCCCTCATGCCCAGGATACAGGAGTTTGGTCCATTCCAGAAAAGGTTTTAGGAACCTGGAGCTGCTCACCTCTGCAGGGTGTCATTTCATTTGCTTTGAAGAATTTTTTGTTATGACACGAGACCTCCTTATCTGTGTAAAATATTCGTGCTGTTATAAAAAACTGAAAGGCAAACAACTGTCAAAGATACAAAAAAAAAAAAAAAGTATATCAGGAAACAATCCTTTAACAATTAGATGTTTGAAAACATAGCAGTCAGAGTAGGAAAAGTGGTGATTTGTATCAGCCACCATCAGAAATAACCAAAAAAAGAGGATACAAGCCCAGCCCTGAGCAGGACAGGAGAGGAGCAGCTGATCCCGAGCTTTCCCCAAACCAGGAAGCACAGGAGACTACAGTCACTGCCTGAGCCTTGGCATTGGGTCCATCTGTCTTGGTTGAGAGACTCACAAAAGAGCAGAGGTACTCAATTTAAGGTTTGAAGATGAAAAAAAAAAAAAGCTGTTCTGTGATGAGAACATTGAGAAGGAAGCTGAAAGTTGCCCATGCTGGGTGAGGTCTCTGTTGTCGGCTGAGCAGAGGATGCCAGAAACAGGGGGCTTGGTGCCCCGGGGTGTGCACGGGCTGTTGCCTCTGATGGGAGGTGAAAGGGGAGCTGAGACCTGCACTCACCTGTCAGAAACTGCCAGGCTCAAAGAAGCCGAGCTGGCAACTTCCATCTCTCCTCGGAAACTGAAAAGGTCGCTGCACAGCAGCTGCTCCGGCCTCTTCCATGCAGCTGCAGTGAGGGACAGTAGATTTTGTGCTGTAAATGCAACCCAGGGATGTTGCTAGCAAAACCTGGTGGGATTCCTGCACGTCTGAGGTGGGAGCAGCCCAGAGCAGCGCTCGGAGGACAGCCGAGCATCCCTCCGGCCAAGCCTCGCTTGGCTTGGTACTCCCGGCACGTGCGATTGCTCTGACCGGCGAGTCAGAAACAACCACAGATCAACCCAGGAATAATCCAGGAGCTGCAAAGAGTGGCTGCCTCCTGACCTCGAGGCCTGATCTTTCAGCTCAAGCTCTGTAACCTGGACACAACGATGCTCGGTTATTACTCTTCGTGATGCGATGCGGAATGTCGTTCCGAAGTGTCTTCACCAGGCTGTAACAGAGAAAAGCAGATGGAAGCCAGAGACGTGCTAATTAAGCTCGATAATAGAAATGTTAATTAAAAAAACCTGAAGAGGGAAGGACATTCTGTAATCTCCTGGTGCTCTCCAGTGATGCAAAAATGTCCAGCTGGAAGATGTAAAGCCTTGTGAGAAGCAGTTGGGCAGGACTGGCAGGGACAGCTCTGAGCCCTGACTCCAAAGCCCTTGCTGAGGGGGGACAGGGGCAGAAGGAACCATCCCAGGGCCCTCAAGAGCCTCTGTAATTTATCTGTCAGCTGGATTGGACCGAGCAGCAGAAATCAGCTGAGTCAGCAAAGTCCCTGTATTATCTCAGCACTTCTCCAAGATGAGTATCAGAACTTTCCCTGCGCTGCTCCAAAAGGAGTTCAGCTGAAACATGACTTCATGAAGCCTAATTATCAACAGGAATGTATTTTTCAGGTACTGCTGCCTGTTCCACGGTTCCTCTGCCTGCCCAGCATTGCCATCCTGGCTGCCTTCTACCTCCTGTCCCACTTTGCTCGTGCAGGTCAGTGATTGAGGAGTCACTGATGTGCTCAGATGACCACATCCAGCCCTCTCCTCCTCACCTCTCTGCCTATACCCCTCTCTCACCCTGACTTGGTGTCAAAGGTGCTTCCCGAGTCTCTCAAGAGCCCACAACGTGTTATATAGCGTGGGAAAAACGCTTCAATTACCACACCCGAAGGAACACGGATAACACAAACCACACAACTTCCTTCGATTAATTCTCCTGTAGCTTTTTAGAAAGCATCCAGTCTTGATTTTATTACTTTCCAGTGATACCAATCCATTCCCACTCTTGTTAAGATGTTGCAGTGCTTCATTACCAGCAGTGATGTCTCGCTTCTGATCTCAACTTGGCTCCTTTCAGCTCCAGCCACCAGATCCTATCAGGCATTTATCTCCTCCGTGGAAACAATCTGTGTTCTCCGCAGTCCTACACTTATGTTGCTGCCTGGGACAAGGATCAGGCTAATTTGTTAACTCTCCTTTCCCGAGACACAGTCACACCCTCTGTTCCTTCTGCTGGCTCTCCTTTGAGCCTGTGTCTTTCCTGACTTTCCTCAATCTCAAAGCTGAACATCACAGGCCAATGTCAGTACTGCTCAGCACAAGGTGACACAACCTCCACCCACTTCCTTCTCAGAGGTTTCATCATTTTACCTGTGGCTCCATGGACGGAAAGCACATAAAACAGCTTCAGAAGAGATCACTGCACTGAGACCCACAAAATGGAGAAAATCTGGCCCCATCAGGAGTGAAAGCCCCAGATGACTTGATTTAAGGAAGGATTAGCAATTCAAAGCAAGGCAGATGTGCTACCATCAGCTCTCTGCCCTGGCAGGCACTGCTTCCACCAGGAAGCGTGAAGGAGCCAAGATGTTTGCTGAGGATGCTCTGTCTTACAAAGCCACACTCGGACACCAGGCAGGACACTTGTGATGTGCTCTCTGGGATATCAGAGTAAGAACAACCCAATCTTTATCCGTAGGGCACATGCACACCCACGAGGTGTGTGTAGACACGGGCTGACAAGAGACACTGGAAAAAAATCCTGCACCCGCCCATGGTCTCTTTTCTCTCCATCCGTTCATCGATGCTGCTGCCTGCTTAGCCAGATCTCCATGGCAACCGGCCGGGCTCAAATTAGCTAATGGCAGAGATAAGCTGGAGAATACTTGGGAAATTCTTATAAAATCATTACTGCTAGTCCAGTTTGCTTCATTTCACAGCGTAAAAACATCTTCCCGCTTGCGCAGAAATTACGAGAGAAGGCATTTCAGAGGGTGGGTTTGTGGCTTGGCTGATTTCCCTGAACGAATTATGAAAAAACACAGAGTCCTTACGGGCACAAGAAATTGAAGTTTTATTTAGGTCATTACAAAAAGCCTCTATTAACTCACCATGAGAAGAGCTCATGTTAATATGAAAAGATGTCTCTTCCTTAACTGCCTGTACCTACTCAACTCAACAGGCCATTTTTCATGCCACCTACAATTGTAAGTGTAATAAGTTGTTTGAAATGTTTCTTATTGCTTAGTGTTTGTCCTCTAGTTCCTAGAAAAGCAGACTCCAGCCTGTGTCACAACAGGCAGTGTGTCTCCCTGGAGACAGAGGGTGATGCTTGTGCAAGGTCCTGCACCTGGGGAGGAAGAATGCCAGGCACCAGTACAGGTTAGGGGTAGATCTGCTGGAAAGCAGTTCTGAGGAGAAGGATCTGGGAGTCCTGGTAGATAGCAAATTACCCACGAGCCAGCAACATGCCCTAGCTGCCAAGAAGGCCGGTGGAATCCTGGGGGGCATAAGGAAGAGTGTGGCCAGTAGGTGGAGGGAGGTAATTCTCCCCCTCTACTCTGCCCTGGTGAGGCCGCATCTGGAATCCTTCGTCCAGTTCTGGGCTCCCCAGTTCAAGAGAGACAGGGAAATACTGGAGGGAGTCCAGGGCAACAAAGATGATTGGGAGACTGGAGCATCTCTCCTACAAGAAAAGGCTGAGCGAGCTGGGACTCTTTAGCCTGGAGAAGAGAAGACTGAGGGGAGACCTTGTTAATGCTCACAAGTATCTTAAGGGTGGGTGCAAGGAGGATAGGGCCAGACTCTTTTCAGTAGTTCTGTGTGACAGGACAAGGGTCAACGGGCACAAGCCAGAACAGAGGAAGTTCTGTTTAAATATGAGAAAAAACTTCTTTCCTATGAGGGTAACACATCACTGGAACAGGCTGCCCAGGGAGGCTGTGCTGTCCCCATCTCTGGAGGTATTCCAAACTCACCTGGATGTCATCCCGTGTCATGTGCTCTAGGACACCCTGCTTTAGAGGGGCAGTTGGATTAGATGGTCTCTAGAGATCCTTTCCAACTCTTGACAATTCTGTGATTCTGCTGACCTCTTGACCCAACAACCATCTCCTTGCTGGGCAGACGCTTTCTGACCACCTGTATCAGAGGACTTGGGCTTTGCCACGTGGATCTGCAAGTACAAAACTGTTGGACCTGTTCAGGTGTTACTTTCCATTCTCCAAATATTGCTACTTGAAGCATCCAAGCCACAGAATTTTCTCTCAAATCTCCTTTGCTTGATGAAGAATTGCACCCTCCCAGTAGCTGGTGATTTTTCCTGGAAGCAGAGGAGATCACATCTTGCACTGGTGTCCTGTGCCATCAATCCATTTAAGGCTCCTTCTTTTACCTGTGTGGAGTGAAACCCAATGGCCCCAAAGCAGACAAATCTGAAATCAATTTTCCGTTTGCTGATGCCTCACTTAGTTTGATTTGTACTTTGCTGAGGCAATTGAGAATCAGCGATTTTCTCCACTTTTGGAAAAGTTAGTGGGAAGTGACAGTGCAGGATAAGAACAGGCAGCACATCTTCCAAATCAACCCTCTGCTAACTCAAAAACACTCACAAGGTACTTGGAAACAGAAGAAATTAAATATCTCTTCAGAGCCTGCCCAGCTTGGCACTTCATACCTGGAAGCAATATCAGAAGAGGAAAAACACATAAAGCTCAAGCACTGTAAGAATAGTGGCCATGGGATGTCACTGGAGTTTTGCTGAATCATAGAATTATTTTGGTAGGAAAAGATCTTCAAGATCATGGAGTCCAACCGTTCCCCCATCCCTGCCAGGGCACCACTGAGCCCTGTCCCTCAGCACCACATCTCCACACCTTGGAAACCCCTCCAGGGATCAGGGAGACTCCAGCTCTGCCCTGGGCCGCCTGGGACAGGCCTGGACAGCCCTGCAGGGGAAGAAATTGTCCTTCAGCTCCAACCTGAACCTCCCCTGGGGCAACTGGAGGCCGCTTCCTCTTGTTCTGGCTCTTGTTCCTTGGGAGAATTGTCTGATCCCACCTGGCTCCAAACTGTCAGTGAGCTGTGGAGAGCCAGAAGGTGTCCCCTGAGCCTCCTTTCCTCTTAAGATCACATCTGAGTCTGGGCTGCCCTTGCCCTGGAACAGTGAGACACAGGGATGCTCCCCAGGGTCCAGCTGCATCATCCAGACTGTTCCACCAAAACACATCTTGGCTGGTGAAGGGGGATGGCTCTGGGCTGGGAGCTGCTGCAAGCCTTTCACAGGCAGGATGGGTCTTTCCACAGGGTTTGGGAAATATGTGACAGTTTGGCTGCTGCAGAGCAGCTCTAGGGCTGGAGTATTAACTCCAGGAGGAAAAAAAAAGCGCTGCCGAGGTATTTTTTGCTGTCACAGCTATAGAGAAATGAGAAGTGCTCAGCAACACGGCATGCTAAAGAGAAAACAAGTGTTTCAGCCTGAAATCAGCCTTTTCTGCACGCCCCTTTTCCTTTTTTCACGTAAAGAGTCCTTTTTAATTCCACGACATCGAGGCTCGCAATGAGAGGGACCCTGCGGTGGTGCGGAGCACAGCGAGCTCGACAACAATGAATTTCTTTGGGCATGTTTCTTGTGACTTTTAGAAGGAGTAAAAGGGAGAAACTGTTCTCTTTTTAGGCTTTCTTTCAGAGCTTTCATGTTTGGACTCACCTCCTTGCTCAGAAGCTTCCCCACGTCCGATGGGATGAGCCACACTCACTGAGAAGCAGCGAGCGTGCCCGGGCTTAGCCGCCTGTGGAAGGGAAATGTTATTAAATTGTTCTCTCTCTTCTCCCTTTGTAGTTTGCTGATCCCGAAAGCGAAGCTGACTGACGGCTTACGGAGCCTTGCACAGCCCGGGCTGCTGTAAAGCAAATTGCCTCCTTGATCCAGGACGCGGGAGCCTGAGCGGATAAAAGGGGTTGGGGAGCGATGGGTCAGGAAAGGCAATCCACTGCTGCTCACCGGGCTCTGCAGCTGCCCCAGCCTGGCTCCCGCTTGAAAAGAGAGCCTTATTTAACCTTCGCCGGGAGCTGCCGTGAATCTCTCTTCCCAGCCTCTCAGCTGGAGAAAGAGGCACAAATATTTTGCCATGAAAAAATTGTGTGCAGGAGATGTAAATACAGGCAATCAGAGAGTGCTTTTAAACCAGATATTTAAGCTCATGGAGTCCAAGTGTTGCCCCATCCCTGCCAGGGCACCACTAAGCCCTGTCCCTCAGCACCACATCTCCACACCTTGGAAACCCCTCCAGGGATCAGGGGGACTCCAGCCCTGCCCTGGGCAGCCTGGCACAGGCCTGGACAACCCTGCAGGGGAACAAATTGTTCCTCAGCTCCAACCTAAACCTCCCCTGGGGCAGCTAGAGGCGGGTTCCTTTTGTCCTTTCACTTGTTCCTTGGGAGCAGAGCCCGACCCCCCCTGGCTCCAACCTCCTGTTGGGGAGTTGCAGAGTGATAAGGTCTCCACTGAGAGAGACCAGCCTGATTCCTACAGCCCAGATGTTCCCCCTGCCTGCAGGTGCTGCTGCACTGAGAGATTCTCAGAGAGGAGTTCTTGAGGTTTGTTCCTCACTACATAATTTTCTTTGCCTTAGAAGAAGGAATTTATTACTTACGATTAATAAAAAATAGCAAGCAGGAGAGGTGTACATCATTTGTCCATCACATCTCGTTAAAATTCTTTTTTTCCTCATTGCCAGTAAATAATCTGCAAAATTATGTGAAAATAAAATCCCATCATAATAAAAATGGCTTTTTAGAGAGTCAGTAGAGACAATTTCAAAGCAAGAAAAATAGAGCACTGGGAAATAACTCAATAATCAAGCTATCAGACCATCTGCATCAACCTATATTACTAGATCAACTTGTCAATGGAAAAAAATCATAATTTGGTGGTTTTTGGAGAAGTGATATGACTTAGTTATTAAAATTTTCCAGCAAATAAAGTAGAACACACGGACAAATCAGCACCTTCTTTCAAAACATTTGCTCAGGGATTTAATTTCAAAGCTGAATAACTGATGACATTTATGATCAGGTCATAGAATGACAAGTTTAAACTTCAGTTAAATATTCATTCCTCTTTTAATATGGCACTTTCACGGCTTATGTATAGTAAAGTATATCTATTATTCAAAGAATAAAGTTCATGCATGGCAAAATAAGCACAGGAAGAAAAGAGTGTAACACTGAAGAGCGGTGCCGCAAGCTGCTTTTGAGAACAACTGCTCACTAAAATATTGTCTTTAGGAAAATTCTGTTCCTTTGGAGCATATGGGGTGATTATGAAGTATTATAACTTCCCTAGGCCCCCATGACCATTCCTGGAAAATGCCCAGGCAATCTCCTGGGCAAAGACATAGGACACATGGAACATTCAGTATATTCCCACGGGATCACATCACATGCTTGTTTTCACAAGCTGCTAAACCTCATCTTCAAATTAAATACATCCATTTCTTAACTCTCTTCCTGTTGGGAACTATTCTACAATTCATTTTTTCTCAATATCTTCTACTTTCCAACCTAATCTTATCCATGGAATGTTTAAATCCACCTGTCCTTGTGCCAGTATATGTCCTTCAGGATACATATTTCCCTTTCCTCCCTGGTGTCCGGCCCTCGATGTCTTTCTCCAAGGCAATTGCATCACCTTTCAGTTCCCACTTTGCCCATCTAACGTCATCATCCTTTTAGCCTCACACCAGGGAAGAAACTCTCCATTTGAGCTTGTTTCAGACCAAATTAATTTTTACTGCGCACAAGCAGGACTCTTAGGCTGCTGGTCCAGCTCAGCACCCAACCTCCTCCCAGCTCCGGACTTGGGACCGTGTTTTCTTCCCTTTCTACGTGACTCCCCGACTCCCCAGCTCTGCTCTAGCAGCGTCTGACAGCTTCTGCACCTACCCTGTGGCAGAGAGCCCAGCACGCTCCCACATCCATCTGCCATCCTGCAGACGAGCAAATAAATAAATAAGGGAGAAGGCAACAAGCTGTCCTCGCTAGCACCGAGTTCCTTACTTCTGAGTGCAGATTGTGCCTCTCTGTTGCTCCTTCCCTTCGCTTCTAACGAAAGAAGCTGAGTTCCTCTACGTTATCTGCAGCATGCACGTGTATCTAAAACAAAGGAGCCAGGCTGGGAGTGTTTGAAATAGTAATCTGTAAGCATTTTACTGAAGCAAGCCCATAAATAAAACCTACACCATCTCACAAGGAAAATAAAAATAAAAAAATGTGTTGTCATCCGAAATAATCCTCGCCAATTGACAAGCTCCTGGAGGCAGCGAGGGAGCAAACCAGCCTCGGCACGAGGCATCAACACAGACCTGGAGCCCTCAGGAAAGGGCGCCCTTGGAACAGAGGTGGTGCTTCACCCATCAGCTTGGACAAGGGAGCAGCTTGAATATCAGTTTGTTCTGATTCTCTGTGCTGCTGAAAAAGACTTCAGGCAGCTTCAAGCTGGAAAAGGGCAGGTTTAGACTGGATGTCAGGAAGAAATTCTTCACAGTAAGGGTGGTGAGACCCTGGAAAAGGTTGCCTGGGGAGGCTGTGGATGTCCTCTCCCTGGAGGTGTTCAAGGCCAGGTTGAATGGGACCTTGAATAACCGGGTCTAGTGTGGGGTGGACCTGCCTGTGGCAGGGGGATTGGAATGAGATGATCTTGAAGGTCCCTTCCAACCTTAACTGTTCTCTGAATCTGTGAATTTGTTGGTCACGTGATCCGGTTGCCTTACAGTGCACCATCAGTGAGCACATGGATAACGGGATGTGTCACCCGCCCTCCCACACAGCTGGGCAGGCTGGTGGCTCTGGCGACCATCAGCAGGATGTGGCGTCTCCACCCATCCCCAGCTGTGCCAATGGGATGTGACTGTGGAGAAGCGATGTGGACAGAACAGGTGATTTCTCCTGGGAACACATCTCTGTTCAGTGTTACTGGCCTGGCAAGAACATTCAGGTGTGCTCACAGGAAAAAAGCGGTGGAATAAGTAGCTAACTCTGAAGAGCTTATCTGAAGAGCTTAAAAATTGCTTGGAGATGTTAATTATCCTGCCAAGGCCCGGGAGGCCGATAGGGATCAGCTCTTCAGTTCACACACACCAGACCTCCATGGCTGCAGCTCACCCAGAGCCCCACGGGACGGCCAGGATTGAAGGCAGGAGCCCCAGCACCAAGTTCATCCTCTAATCATCAGGCATCTCATTAAAATATGCAAACACTGCTATAAAATGAATAAAAATACAGCCTAAGGCCGGTGCACCAGCTCATGGTTTGTTTGATGACCACCCTGGGTGCGACAATCTTGACAACCTGTCCACGGACACCGACCCACCTTCCCGGGTTTCTCACCCCAGGGCTGTGCTGGCCCCAGGAAGCTGCCCATGCTGCACCACCAAGGTGTGGTTGGTTAAATGTGAGATCTTTCTGCTCAGCAGACCCTGCTATGTCTCTTCCTTCAGGATATGCTGCACAAGTAGGAAGAGAATAAAGTAGATTTTCCGTTTATTCCGCAGGGCTTCAAAGCAGTTGGAAGGAGTCCAAAGAGAAATAAATCGGTATCCTCTGTACAGAGATAGGCGGGAGTATCTCAGCCCCTTTGTAGCGATGACGGATTAATGGCTTTTTTAGCTTGTAGGAATCAACCCTATCACAAAATGCATCTGGAGCACAACTTGCAATACCTGCCACACATCAGAATGCAGGAGAGGTTAAAGCAATGTATGCTTCAAAAACGGAGCAATGTGAAATAATGTGGAAAAATCCTTTACATCAACACCTATACGGCCTGAGTGCCACCACACACAGGAGATGGAAAAAAAAAAAAAAAAAAAGGACAAAACCAGTCATGTGGCAGCCAACCATATGCAGCATGCTCATCTTCTCACTGGGTATTTAGGGCCAACCACACTGTGCCTGTTGACCTCAGCTGTAGAAGCCTGTGTGGCTCAGACAGGAGAAGACATCCATGTCTTTCTCAGCGTGCACCCAAAACCCTGCAGAGTCTGGTGCCTGCAATAGAAATCGTCACCAGAACAGCCACAAGTACTCAACCTCCACGACTGAGCAAAGCTCAGCTTCAAATCAATAGTGAAGATTAACATAATCAAGGCAATCATAAAAAATAAAAAAATTATGTGCTCAAAGCAGGTTTTTACCAGTACAGAATAGAGCCAGAAATGATGCAATTAAAACAGCAAAAAAAAAAAGAAAATATCGACTGCTGTGCATTAAGGTAAGTCCCCACAGAAGCTGAACTCCATTTGAGGACAAAATCCTGTAGAAAGCAGAGTCCATTATGATGTTTATTGCACAGGAGAGGCAGGCTGCAGGAGGAAAACATCTTTCACTGATGTCTTTTCACTATTTCTTCCAGCTATGCCAATTGATCTGATAAACCAAAACAAACAAACAAACAAGAGATCTAATTACAAAGAAACCCTCTGAACCGAATTCTGCAGCATGAAGAATGGGCAGCAGCAACATCCCTGCCACTCCAAACGCCGGTGCTCAAGAAATGCCCCCAAAGCACGCAATCAGCACATGGAGCTGAAATCACTGCCATGGGGAGGAAACCTCTAGAGTGTGGGGAGCACTTCAGGAGGCAGAAACATCTCCCACTTCAAGGGTAAACTCGGCTCTCAACCTGTCACGCAATTTCAAGAGCCTCTTAGCTGCAAATGAAAGCCCGTTAGAGGAAGGATCAACAGCAATGGCAAAACTTTCCTTTTGTACAAAATGCCTAGCTGCATTGCTACCCTCGTAGCTGGAGCTGCCACCGGTGAGCTGCCAGCCAGCCAAGGAACGTGGGAAACAGGCAAAGGGACAAGAAACCCAAACCACGAGACCTGATTCAGCCCACCGTGGAGAGAGTTGTTCCTGCATTCGGCTCTGAGCTACGCTGAGACCTTTGCAAGACCTCCAGCAGCTCTTCCCCATCTTATAGAGCAGCATCTCCATCAGCAGAGCTCTGGGGGAGCCTGGACAGAGGGATGTCCACTCTGGCTGTGCCACTGCTGGGTTTGTTGACAGACCTGTGAGAAATTTGGTGATCAGCTCCACAGAGCTCAAGCTTTTTATTTATTGTGATCAGACTCTCTTAAAGGGTGTATTTCTCGTTAGTGAGTAATTGTCCTTTAGCTATAAGGAGCAGTCCACTATATTTTCAGAAAAAAAAAAAAATGTAGAAGAGATTTGAAATGACTCAGGTACAGATGGGCTGGAGCGTGGCCAGAGAAGGGCAACGGAGCTGGAAAAGAGTCTGGAGCAGGAGTGTGGGGAGGAGCGGCTGAGGGAGCTGGGCTTGTTCAGCCTGGAGCAAAGGAGGCTCAGGGGAAACCTTCTGGCTCTCCACAGCTCCCTGACAGGAGGATGGAGCCAGGGGGGATCGGGCTCTGGACCCAAGGAACAAGTGACAGGAACAAGAAGAAGTGGCCTCCAGTTGCCCCAGGGGAGGTCTAGGTTGGAGCTGAGGAACAGTTTCTTCCCCAGCGTGGTACCAGCAGAAGGAACAGGAGGGAGGGTTGTCCCCAGCCCTGCTGGTGGCAGAGCCTCAGTGGTGACCGTGCCAGCTCCCGACAGGCAGTGAGGGGCTGGTGACACTGCTCCCTCACACTTACTCTAATTGCAACTCTGCATCTCCTCTATTTTCTAAACAAAACAAAAAAAAAAAATTGGGATGACTATTAAAGCTGAAATGAGGCATTATGAGAGCTTTTGGATTTATACAATCCATGCCTCGAAAGAAATAGATGGCTCCATTATAACAAGAAAGAAAGAAAGAAAAACCTTTTCCAGAGCCCATTACAGAAAAAAAAGAATCATCAATATGGTCCGCTCTACAAAAAAAAAAAAATCTAATTTAAGGTTTATGACAAACATGAGAAAACAAGCGCACGCTTCATAGTATCATTCATGAAACACAGCCATAGATTGAAGAGACAGCCATAAGTAATGCAGCTAAATTTTGTTAATTAAACATTTAATGTAACAGAGCTGGCGCGCTGGCACGGGGCTCCGCCGCAGCTCTATTTTTAGCGCTCGCTGAGCCGAGCGGCAGTTCATCTACCCACACTCCCAAATTACGGACTCGGAGTTAATTACGGACGTAGAAGTGCTACCTGCAAAACCTGTTTTTGTGCAGAGTGGTGAGGAAGGTGGGGAAGGGAGAAGCCCCAAGGTACCTTTGTGCCCCCTCCTCCTTGGGCATCCTGCGACACGTACCCCCTGCTCTCGGCAATTGCTCTTATTTCAAGTAACAACCCCAGGGAAGAGCAAAATAAAGTCTCCTCCCTCTTCCAACAGCCTCATTAGTGTGCATGTTCAAATGCATCACCCTAATGAGGCCGCCTCGTTACAGCAAACAGCTGATGTTGCCCAACCCTCCGAATATCAGAGGAATTTTTTGGGGGAAAAGAAAGGCTGTTTGTTGAACACAAACAGTCACCGAGTAACAGCGGAAACTGCCAAAACCCACACTGGTTTCACTAATAACCACCATGCAAAATGTAAAAGGGAGAATTTAAACACACTCATATTTTATCTCAAAGCATGAACAGCTACGGGCGGCTCTTGGAGGGGCACAAGTAAGATCTATCGTGGCTTTCGGCCGGGAACATCTGAACCACATGTTAAAAAAAAAAAAAAGCACATTATCCTAAAATGCCAGAGACACTCGGCTTCCTTCTCCCTCCAGCGTTCAGCCAGCGATTGCAGATGAGGCCGCCGCTGAAATGGGCTGCGATGAGAAGAGAACAAATGGGCGTCTGTGGTACGATGGGGAGCGAGTGGCAACGGCTCCACGAGCACCAGCCCCCAGGAATCCGGGGTCAGAGACAGCTGCTATTTAAACACATCTACCTCTAGCCGGCTTTCAGCATTTTTGTTACTTGGCTATTCAAAAATACAGCTTGGGGGAAGGGTAGTTCATCACCGAGGCACTGACTGAGACTCAGGAAGCAGAAAGCCAGTTTCTATCTCCAGCAGAACCACCACGAGACTCTTGGGAAATGATTGCTTCTCAGCCTGAGAGCCGTGTCTGCACCTTTCTTAGAAGGAGGTAAATGGGTATTTATTACCTAGTAATCAGCCACATTCATAATTACAGTGAGTTGTAACCTAGATGAGCAAAAAAAATTCTTCAAGAGCTTCGTAGGTGGAAAAGCAAAGCGACACATCTGTCAGCTCATCTACAAAAGAAGTTTCCATCTTTTCACCTCCGGCGCAATCCACTTGCTGTGTGGAGCTGAGCCCAGGCACCAGGACTTGGTGTCAGGAATAGATCTTAATGAAAAAAAAAAAGAGCACGGGGTGACTGTCATGAACCAGGGAGCCAACACTCATCTCTAACAACCAACAACACCTTTCCTAAAACAGTCACATGACTGTAAATACTTCAATAAAGTGCCCTGATTGCACTTCAGTTGTCTTTTGTCTCCCATGAGCCATGTCCTCTCCAGCTAGCCAGACGTTGTGCCGATGCCCCCAGCTTTCTGAACCAGCTCCTCCCAGCAGAAGCAGATGGCAGGACGTGCACCCCTGGGCAGGGTGCAGCAGGCAGGGGGTGATAGGCATCCTGATGGCAAAAGCAGAGGGCAGCAAGAAAAAATGAAAAAAAAAAAATAAAATCACAGAATGGTAGAGGTTGGAAGGGACCTGGATAAAAATTAAACTCTGCAGATAGTTGAAGTTATCCGTGAACTCTTACCACAGTAGCCACATCGCGGCGATGCAGCGACACGTCATTTATTACTTGCCAAACACTTAGACGCGCTGTTCACAAAACATCTTACATCACAGATTTTTTTTCCTTCAAGTTACTCAGAGCCTCTTGCAGCAGAAATTACCATCAGCCATTTATTCAAGACCAGAATATACTCAAAAGCATTCACACTGTGTATCGAGCAGCCTGTTTGCGCCTGATACTCCAGGAAAACTGCTGAGGAACACTTTATCCCCAGGGGAAGATCTCCTTTGTCATGTGGGCCAGGGCAGCCAGGGCTTGACAGCCGGGAGAAAAGAGTTTTGAAGAAGCAGTTTTAACTTTCCCACTCTTCCTGAATCTGCAATGTGGATTTCTCAGTCAAGATTCTTTTTCCCCTTTGGAAAGTCTTCTGCAGGCTCTGCTCCCTGCTCATTTCCCACCACCCAGGCGAGCACCCCTGGAGGGATGCGGTCCTTAGCACTGGGAGCCAGCTCTGCCCCACCATGCAGCAGCAAATGGCCTCCTCAAAGCAAGTTCATGGTGCCCGAGCAAGTCACCCAGACCACTCTGGCACTCCTATAGCTTCATAAGTCACAGAAATTTTTTGGTTTGAAGAGTCTTTCAAGACCATGGAGTCCAAGCATTGCCCCATCCCTGCCAGGGCACCACTGACCCCTGTCCCTCAGCACCACATCTCCACACCTTGGAAACCCCTCCAGGGATCAGGGGCACTCCAGCCCTGCCCTGGGCAGCCTGGCACAGGCCTGGACCATCCTGGAGAGGAACAAATTGTTCCTCAGCTCCAACCTGAACCTCCCCTGGGGCAACTTGAGGCAACTTGAAGGGGATCGGAAAAAGGAGCAGAGCCCCACAAATTCAAATGAAAAATAATTTAACAAAACAGCCAAACACAGCAATAAAAAGTATATAAAATTATACTCAGTCCAGTGAATGAACAGCGGTCACAATAAACAGGAAAGCATCCTCAGGAGTAGAAGAATAAGCAAGTCCTTCCAGGGATGGGCAGAAGAGGAGAAACAAGAGGAGCCCCATCCTCAGCAAACCTCCTCCTTTATACCGAGCGTGGTATTTATGGGATGGGACACACCTGTAGCCAACTTGGTTCACCTGCCCTGGCTGGCTCCAAACTGCTCATGACCTGCAGAGCATGGCTGGCCTAGGGTTCTATCCCAGTGAAACCAGAACACCTGCCAGGGCTGCCCACCAGTGAGAGAAACAAAGCTGAGACCGATGTGTGTGGCTGTTTGCTGTGCTTTGTCTGCTCAGCAGTGCCACTGGTGAGACTGGGGAATCCTGAGCAAGTTAGAGAAGCAAATTTTAAATAAAAGGTTGTCACTGACACATCAGTAAAAAAGCTGTACACATCCTCGGCAACCAGCACGGAGCACCAAACTGGAGGGAAGAAAAGCTCTCCCCCTTTCCCTTCCTCAACACCCTTCTCTCAGAAGAACCCCCGTTGCCCTGAAAACAGCAGCTGCTTTCGCGAGCGCCCGCCGTGCTCATGCTGATCCCACCGCTTGTGTGGGGGCACGAGGACAGCTGCAGATGTCGTGAGACCTCCAGTTTCCAAAGCCCAGTGCTTTTTGTCTAGGTGACTCCGTCACCTCCGTTGATGAGCTCACCGGCTCTCTCCTCAGACACCTCACAGGCATTGCCTCGTTAGGACAAGGGCTCTGCAAAATGCTTTGAGTTGGGAGAAGAGTCCTGTGAGCTGAAAAGGAAAACAGTCTGAAGGTGCTGATCTCATTTAGGCAGAATTCAAAACCTGGAGCAGCACTGGTAAATCTGAGGAGAACCCAGTGACAATTTATCAAGCCCTAAAAGAGTCAGTCTGGTCGGTCTCAGACCTTCCAAGAGGCACACTTCCAGCTTCCTTCTGCTGCAGCCTCACAGATGAACCGAGATCTTTCCCCACACGCTGTTCCGATCAGGACGTGGGAATTTAGGACTTGCAGGTGCTTTCAGGATCTTGCATTTGGTATGTGCTCAGAAATAGGAGGGGGGAAGAGGTAATTCCCACCCTCTTCTGGGCTGCTGGCTGAAACATTATGGAAAGAAAACAAAGCTCCTTCCTCACCCCTTTCCCAGCACAGGGGCTGATTGCTTCCTCGCTTCCACCCAGGCAAGTTCAAAGGTAGCTAATGAAGGTAGCACGGCACCGCGCCAGCAATCAGCTCGCAGCAGAAAATTGCAGGAGCCAGATAAATTGGGTGCCTTTCTGTTACATCTTCCTGTGCCAATTACAACAAACAGCTACAAAACCTCTCTCTGCAAAACAAATTGTTTGTTATTTTGCTACAAATGTGGGGAGGTTTGACTTGCAGTTGAATGAGCCACGTTTTCCAAGGAGGCACAGAGCGATCATTCCCATTCCTTTGATCGTCCTATGAAGGCAACAGAGAAAAACGCCGACAGTCGCCTCACCATTTTCCAGCTTTGCAGCTGAACTAGGAGAGCTTTGTGAAACACTGTGGGGATTTCCTTAAGCACCTGGCCCATCAGCATCTGCACAGGTGGGTCAGTGGTTTCCACCCCAGAGGAAGGATCAGGAGCACAGGGAAGGGTGGAAAACGACAGAAGTTCCAGTACCAAATGTCTGCTCAGCTGAGGGGCTGATGGCTGAACTCCTCCTGCTGCGCTGAGCAGCCAACTACTTGTGATGCTTCTGGTGTCCCCCCAAAAAATTAACTCTCTGTACTTTCAATTGTATCGTAAGTTCCACAAGAATACTATTCTGCACCGATATTTTGGCGGACATGGGTGCAGCACATTGCTTAGGCACCATCATCCTTTGAAGACAAGATGATTTTATAGGATCGAGGCACTGGCTCCCAGGCACAAATGGGTCCCACAAAGCCTTAAGAATTGGTCAAGAGCTGGTGAGAACTGTCTTCCAAACAGAGCTCTCAGCTTGAAGCTGGAGGATCAGGGTGCAGCAGTGGCAGCTCATGGTGTGTCTGGAAGATTGGCAGTAACCCAGGAAACCTCATTAAGAAATACTTATGTCTTTTATAATTTCTGTTTTAGGTTGGTATATATTTCTAGTTACTTTCATGTCACGCTGCAGGTTTCTGACTTTCTGTCTTTTGTAGAACTTCAGAATGTCAAATGGACTTGCATTTTAAAGTAGGATGCAGATTTCCAACACGAACTGTACGTTTATTCTCATTTCTCCCTCAATTCCCCGCTTCGAAAAGCAATAGCTTAGTGCTGCTGGAAATTTCCTTTAAAATCCATAAAAATATAAAAATCCAGGATCAAGGAAGGAAACCAAAAGCTCTCTGTAGCCCTTCAGAAATAAAACCACATCTAAGTGTGCGAAATCAAGTCAAAAGGCTCCCAATCTTCATGAAATTGGCTTGATGTCACGGGATCCAAAAAAAAAAACAAGAGCAATGCTAAGAACTTTATTTTCTTTCTAGAATCAAAGTCTTTAGGATTGGTGTTTTAAAGTTGGCTGCAAGCAGAGGGTTTGGAATAGGAGTATTTTATATTGCTTACTCACATTGTTCATGCTCGGTGCAAGTCTAGCTCTATATTGCTTTTCTGGTGTGGTTTTGATGGGAGATGTGGAAAATGGACTTTATTTCAGGGCCGCATTATCAAATTCTAGCTATGCTGAGCTCCACCGATCCCCCTCCCTCTGCATCACACACTGCAAATGTATCTTAGAGGAGCAGATGCTGGAGTCTGGTCTGGAAGGAAAATATTCCCCAGGAGAGTAAGAGTCAAGGTATTTTTTTTATTTAGCCAAAGGCCTCTGCTGGGCTCAGAAGACCTTTGCTTTTGGGGTTGTACTTGCAGAGGCACAGACAGTTCTCACCATCTGAGGAACACAGAGAGGAAGGAAAGCATTCTTGCCCCCATTTACAGGTGGGAGATGAAAAAGGAGAGTTTGGAGGACAGGCGGGGCTGTTTTAGGAGACAAGGAGCCAGCGGCTCCAGATATTGGGTACTTGTGGAGCCTCTTCTCCAGTTGCAGCCCACAGCAGGGGCTTGAACTGTAAATCCAAGTGTCCCCACAGGGCCAGCACCCGTGCCTAGGAGCACAGGCTGGGACACAGGACTTCGACCTGCAGACAAAGGCAATGAGGATGAATTCAGTGTCTACATAGGGCTAGTTTTCATTTTTTTAAATTATTTTTTCTGATTTATGTGGGATTGCTTCTTTTGGCACCTTGCAGCTCAATCTTTCCTTTGCTGTTATTTTTGGTCTTCCCTTTCCAGGTCCCAGATGAGAGGTGAGAGCAGATGCTGCCATGTCTGCCCTGGGCCAGGAGGAGAAAGTTTTCCATGGAGCAGAGATAATTATCCATGTTACTCTTCAGACTGCAGATTTTTGTCACCTGGTTCTTCAAGCCTATGCAATCCCAAGCCTGGCCATTCTTCACAGCGGGATTTCTCTGGCCATTCCCAGTCAGTCGTGGTAAGGCAGCCAGCTGCTGCCCTGGGACACTCTCCTTTGATGTTCTGGCACATCCCTGGTGTCTGCTGAGTGAGTCTGGGGCTCACTCCCCTCTCGCTTCCCTGATGTGCAATCGCCAGCTGCCTCCCCGCTGCCACAGCCCCCCGCTCCCCCCGGCTCCCACACCGAGCCGCTGCTTTTCCGCAGAGTGGAGACGCTGGTCTGCTGGCTTTTATTCCTCAGTGATTTGCCTGTTCTCCTGATCCAGAGCCCTTCCTCCAGCAAAATAACACCGTATGTCTGCTGAGCCTTGTGGACCATTTCCACAGATACAGCCATGCCCAGCAAATCCCTGGGGTTGTGGGAGGCAGCTGGGAGCCTTGGGGCAGCTTCTCCACTTCTGGCTGCCCCACCACTGGGCCAGGACTTGCGTTCCAACACTTGCAGCGTTTTGCTGTCTTGATCAGACACCTCAGGGACACCAGTAGCTGCTTCCCTTTGGGACCACTGAGTTGTTTCATGGATCCCCCGAATTACGATGTCACCTGTTTCTTCATCACAGCTGATCAGGATTTCTCCTCTTCTGCCCATCCAGGTCCCTCTCCATAGACAGGAGGTTGTGTGTCTGCTTTGCTTCCCTATGCCCAGCTGTGGACACCTGGGATAGCTGCACAGTGTGGTGTTCTGCTGCTGCCTGATGTTTTTCCCTCCAAGATTCAGCTGCTTTCTCCTCTATCACAATCTCTGTTCTCCAGAGATTGCCACACTCCAGCTCGAGCACCAGCAGCAGGCTTCCATCTGAGGGCACGACACAACTCTCGCTTCACTTGCCAGGCTGCCCTGCTTCCTTTTCTTCAGGCTGATGGGGTTGTGACTGCTGCTCTGATATCTTCTCACTGTCAGGCTGTGATTCCTGTCCTGGTACCTGCTCACTTCCACAACATGATTCCCGCTCTGGAACCTGCTCACTGCCCCACTGTGACTGCTGCTCTGGTACCTTCTCGCTGCTGCACCACAACTGCCATCCCCACAGCAGCTCACTGCCCCACCGTGACTCCAGCCCTGGTACCCGCTCACCGCCCCACCGTGACTCTTGCCCCAAAGCCTGCTGGCTGCTGCATCAGGACTCCTGCCTTGATATCATCTCACTGCCACACCATGATCCCTGCCTCAGCCACATCACTGTCTCAGGACATGTGTCTTAGACCAGACTTTCCCCATTTACCTGTTTCTCTCTAATGCTGCTGCTCTCAGATTTTTGAGCAGGGGGCATCAGTACTTCTGCCAGAGTCTTTTTGCTCCAAACTTGACTTGTCTGCTGGCCCCTATTGGTTACTTCTCTCTTTGTTCTCCAGCTGATCCAGGTTGTCCCCTCCTCGCGTCTGTAGGCCTTCAGGATCACCCTCTGCCCTCACTCTGCTCTCTCCCTAGAGTCAGTGCCAAGTGGTGAGCAAGGCCGTGGGGGCTGCCAGTCATTCTGCCACCGCTCGCCCCCCAGGCAACAGCCTGGCCCCAGGGACTGCCAGCTGCCCTCTCTGGAGACCCTCTGGGAGCTGCATGGGCACTGCTGGGATACTTCCCAACGACAGTCCTGCTCCCAGGCACATCTGCAGATATGATCCAGGTCAAAAATCTGGCCCCAAAGTTCCTGATTGAGAAGCGCTCACATCACTGCCATTCTGCTGGACCATGTCATGCATTCTGCTACATGAACCTTCAGCCTCCTGCAATTCTTTGGCCCCTGGTGTTTGGGCATCACATGGTGGTTCTGGTCCCACTGGGTGATAGATGGCTGCTGGGCTGGTGCTCCTCTCCCCACATCTGCTGGCTGCCCCGCTGCAACTGCTGTCCCCATGCCCAGCTGCTGCTCTGTGGTGGCTCCCCCTCTGCTGCAGCCATCTCAGGGGGTGATGTGGGGCAAGAGGGGAGGGGTGGTGTGGGGCAGAGGGGCTCCTCTTCCCAGCCCTGCCCTCCAGAAGCCCCCACCACTGTGAAGTCACCAACCAGCCCCACTGCTGCCTGGCTGTCCCCTTCCCAACCCCACTGCTACCTGCAGACTCTGCCTCAACTCCCCCATCTGCCCCCACCACAGCCACACACCTACCTTTAGCCCGACCTCCACATCCTGCACCCTCCTGCCCATTCGCCCCCCAGCCCACCATCAATCCCCAACCTTCCCCCTGCAAGCCGGTCCCTGCTCCCAGCCACGCTACACTCCCCAAACCTGCATTAATAATCTGCCTTTTTCTTATATGTGTTTAATTGCAAAATTAATTCGGGTTTTAAAAACCTTTAGCTCATGACCCGGCTTGTTTGTTTTGTTCAGCTTGTTCTGGAGAGGTATCTGGTTCAGAGCATTTCAGCAGAGGTGGCTTCTCACCATCTGCAGGAAAACTAATTCACCAGCCAATACTGCTCCTTAACAACCTCATGCTCTTAGGCACATAATTTAAAAAAAAATATTAAGAAATCCGTGGCTGCCTACAAAGATGGAGATGAACTGTGTGCCTCGTTTGTGCTGCATGTACAGCAGAAAATCCCTTTTTAATCTGCTCTGTCACTGTTAAATATTACTGCTCATACAGCATAGAGCATCTTTTATGGCAGTAAGACAAAAAAATAATTTGGATAAAAAGAGGTAGAGAAACAAATTTCCACCCAAATCTCAGCACAAACAAAACCCCACTCTCCTAGTTCATGGTACATAATAAAGGTTTTATTACTTCTAAATCAGCATGTATGAGCAGAGGTACAAGAAAACCACTGGTTAGAAAAAACAGTTTGTAGTGAATTAACAATACAAGAACACTAAGTTACTGGAGAGAATAATGCCACAGAAAGCAAACGAAAACTTAAGATGTAGGGGGAAAAACTTGTGATACCTACCCAGCATAAACTTGAAAATATTCATCAGCCCTGATGGAAGTGACACCGACTGGCCTGGTGAAAATAAACTGGGATTGATGGTGCTCTCTACTCTTGCTCTTTCCAACAGATCTATGAAAAGGAAGAAATTCATGGTAATAGAAAGGTTGGGGTTGTAATCAGCAGTTTTCTTCCAAAATTCGTAATATTCTCCGGCTTTTTCAATTTTTTTTGCAACAGAATCACCAAAACATCATGGTTTGAAAAGACCTCTAAGATCAACCGTCAACCCCAAAAAACCCCCACAAACCAAAAGAAACCCAAACAAAGCCCCCACAAAAGTTGCTCATGGGCACCATTCCCTGATGGCTTTGTGCTGGATGCGTTCAGAGCAGCAGCTCCTGGCATCCAGGCTGTTGTGTGTACATGCAACTCCTTGGATGTCTCCTGTGATGGATGCATGCTCCTAAACTGTCATCTGCCCCCCCCACACACATAACCCACCTCCACAGTAAAAAGCTTGGTAAACCCTCTGTGCCATACTTCCAGCTTCCTCTCGTTGCAAAGTCTGGGTTGCATGAGGAAGCCTACACATAGAAATCACCACGTTCCTCCAAGAGTTAACATCTCAACATTGCATCGCTCTTTCTGCTGGTGTCCCTCATCCAGCAGCCTCAGCCTCTGGCATGCGGAGGGTGAAAAGTGGAAAAATGATGAGAAAGAAATCTGCGCTCAAGTTGTGCTCCCCATAAACTGCCATAATTGGATTTGCGAATCCAATTACAACTGGAGAGCAGAAGGGCACTGCCGAGCTCTGCACTGCGTTTGTGAAACCGTGCAACTCGGGTATGAAAAAAAGCGGGCAGAAACAAGCTAACTGCTTTTAGCTTGAAACAGCTTGAGAAAATACCTCCTGACTTAATTCTAACCTCACCGAAGTCAACAAAACCAGAGCCTGAGGCGCTTTGGTTAGAAATCCCCAGAATATTTCAGGCTGGGCTTTAAATAAGAGCAAATTCTCTGTTGGCGCAATTGGAGATCTCACATTGTAAAGGAACCAGCCCAATGCCCAAAAGACTTATGTCATTGGAAATAATTTGGCTGAGTTACAAAATTTCACTGCTGCAACAGGTGACATACAGCAAACAACACTGGGGAGCAGCAGGAAAACTGCCAGCAAGTGAGCAAGGTGGGGAAAAAGGAACCAATGAAAATAAAATAAATTGTTAAAAGGAATGAAATAAGTAGGTTCATGGCACTACAGTAGAGGAAAGTTATGCCTCGAGAGCCCGTTGCAGCCTCTTGGCAAAGCCAACACCTCTGTGCATAAAGGTGGGTTGGTCAACATAGCAAATTGGGCATTGAAAACATTTGTCATCAAGAGCTTTGGAGAAAAGAACCTATTATAGGTGCTTTTCTATCCTATTTGAGGTCATTATTGGGCCCAACGCAGTTTAATATCTTCATAAGTGACCTAGATGGTGGGATCAGGCGTACCCTGATGAAGTTCACTGAAGATACCAAACAGAGCAGGGAAGTGGATACTTAGGAGAGAAACCCACTCCGCAGGAAGACCTGGATAGGCTTGAAAAGAACCTGATAAAGTTTAACAGAGGCCAGTGTCAGGTCTTGTACCTGGAAAAACGTGATCCAGGAGTGCAGCACAGGTGGGAACATACCTGGTTGGTGAGTAGCCTTGGGGAAAGTGGCAGAATCCCTAAAATCGAAAATTTGAAGATTTGTCTGGACAGGGTGCTGGGCCAGCTTGTCTAGACCAGACTTTTTCTGGGAGAGGCTGGGCCTTGGAAGCAGAGATGGACTTTGGAGATGCCTCATCACAGTGCACAGTTTCTTGCTGGGTGCCCAAACAGACCAGTTTCGCTTCATTCAGCCTGGAAAAGAAAAGCTCTGGGGATGGGACATGAGGGAGCAGGGAGACAAGCTCTGGGGCTTGGAAGGCAGAGAGAGCGAGAAGAGTTGTTCATTACACAGGTGAGAGGTTATCTTGTGAACTTATTAGGCATCAAGCCAAATATAAAGCTTAAGGGGGTGTAAATCATGTAGTACATAATTAAGTTGTGGAATTCACTCCCCCATAGACTATTGCAGAAGCCAAATTAGTAGTTTCAAAAGACCTAGACAAGCTCAGGGAAAATAGATTCACTGATGAATGTTAAGCATGATACAAGTGCCTTTAAATCCCAAGCAGCTGTGAAGAAATGCCAGAGGAAATATTTTTTTCTGCCCTCATGGCCTTTTCCTAGAATTTTTTTTTTTTTTAGAGTTCTGCCTGCAAATATCTTGTTTGTTGAGTATTTTCTCAAAATATTTGAGATACATTCAAAATACACCCAAAATATTTGTAGGGTATATTCTCAAAATAGTCTCCTGTGGGATGGGAAGGAGAATTGAGAGGAAGAAACAAGGCATGACCCCAGGGGCTAAGGACAGTTTAATTAACCAACACAAAGAGAGAAGAAAACACCAGCACTACTGACAGCACAAACAAAATGAGAGACAAAAAGAGTGACAAAAGCCAGGAAGGCTTTACCTGTGCTTGAGACACCACCTTCCCTGCTCCAGCCACACTGAAGTGAGGTGTAAAGAGGCAGCCCCAGCCCAGCCCTCCCCTTATATAGGGGTGTGACTCAGTGTGCTATCAACTCTCCCATTGGCTGGTTCAGTTGTTCATCTCAGCTGTGGCCCCTCCCAACTAATTGCACCAGCAGCTGCTGCTAATTATCCCAAACCCAACGTGGAAGGGAGTTGTCCTTCCAAACATCTGGTAGAGACGGAGAACTTCAGAGAAAAAGAAAGGGCAGAGGTTTTTATGTCATTTGCTGTAGTGCATGTGGTTTAGGTATTCCACAGTGTGTTAGAAAGAAACACTCAGTTGTGTCACTTAAAGAAAATACCTTTTTCTGGGCATATTCATATTTCAAATATGAGTATGGAATTATGCGGGACCAAAGGAAAATTGCAATGGGTTCTTAGAGATACACATCAGTAGATGAGAACACTTGTTCCCCTTGCAGCAATACTTTTGTGTGGAGGGAGCCGGACCAGCTGCAGATCTGCAGGTGACGGCTAAGGGGGAAAAGGACTTCGTTGTGTTCACACTGGGGACATCTGTCAGGTCTCACCAAACTGAGGGAATCAAGGGGAGGATCTGCTCCAGAGCCATCTGACAGAACTGTCTGGCACAGAAGAACTGGTGGTTAAGGGGATATTTTAGTTATCAGGCCATTCATTAGCAAAGGTGAGCAGACACGCCACCAACCTTGCCCGGAACCCGGCGCAAGCACGGAGCTCTCCCGCTGCCCGTGGGGTTCGCGTGGCACAGGCTGCGTCCCTGCAGGTGTTCTGGAGGACACACGGAGGTTTGGGTTGCTTATTCCGGTTTCCATTTCTTTTGCTAACAAATGGCTCTTGCCTGGCACGTGTTTCAAGCGATAGAAGATAATCCTTAGAACACTGAAGCCTAAAGAAGGCAGAGGCAGCACGTGGTGCTCGCAGAGCTGGCCGGGCAGCAGGCAGCGTGTCTGCTGGGGCTACATCCCTGGCACAGAGGAGGAATTCATTACGGTGAGGAATGGGAACCTCCTGGCATTTACCGCTGAAAAGCGAAACAAGCAGAAACAAGGGAGGCTCCATCCTGAGCACGGCGCCACCAAGAAGTTCCCACAGGCTCAGCCTCTCGGCTGCTGCGGGGATACGGGGAGGAGGGAGGGGGAGTCAGGCTTCACCCAACCTGGGACCTCAGGCATCCTCAAAGGAATGCACATCCTGATCAGATTCTGTATTTCTCGGATATATTTGCTTGCAGATGCACTCAGCAATCTCTCTTTCAGAAAATGAAAAAAAAACAAGGGCCAGGAGCAATCTGCAGCGTAATTCAAATTTAGGCACAAAAAAGGAGAAGCTGATACGTTTTTTTCTGTGGTGTTGACCTACACAATCTGTGCGTGTCCAACCCCGGGAATACCAATGGCTTCTTCGACAGCCCAGATTTCCCTCCATCGGACCATACTCTCCATCAGGATTTTGAGTACAGCACCTCAATTTTTAGGAGCAGATGGAACAAAACCAACATCCAGAATAGGGAATTTTTCTAAACCAAAATGGTTGTTCAGTACAAAAGGAGAATCTTTGACAAGACAGTCACAACTCAAAGGAGTGGAGATCAGGTAGAAATGCAAAACTTTGATTCACACCTATATATTTGAATCCACTAATTGTGCCCTCTGGGAGCCGAGCCTTTTGAACACAGTATTATTTCATCCATACATGAAAAAATTCTTGAATGTTTCAAGCATAGTCTTTATGTATAGAGTAAACATATGTTGATCAGTTGCTTTTAGAATAATATGCCATCTGCTATTTGACAGCACGGCCCTCTGAGTGCAGTGATTAGTGGTGGGCGAAAGTGGAAAACCATTTTCTATGAAATTTTGCTCACTTGCAGACATTTTGTGCAAGTTAAAATCTGGGAATACAAATTTTGAAAAATGATCAAGAGGTTATTTAGTCCGACAAGAAACGAGAGGTTGTTAAAAACCAAGAGGTTATTTAAATCCGCAAGAACACCCCACCAGATGTTTTCTAACCGGTTCTTGCTACCAGTGGACACACCACAGCCTCCCTTGCCAGCCCCTTGGCTCCAAAATTTAAAAAGCTTTACCCATTCTGAATCACTTCTGTTGAAAATGCAGTTTGCTTTATTTTCCAGATTATTGTATTGAAATGTTATTGTCATGAGGATCAGCTGGGAGCTGACAGCTTATTTCAGTGCATCTCCTCAAGCCTCACTGTGAGGACTCACCTGTGCTTGAGCACACCATGAACAAAGTCCCCCCCAACTCTCATGGTACACAGGATATACTGTGCTTCGCATTCTTGAAGCAAGATGCCTTTTAAGGGTTTTTTTAGCCAGTAGGTTTGTCTGTAAATAGCCTGCCCTGAGTAGAGCTGGGGCAAAGCTGTTTATCCCCAGCTACGAGGCCATTTAGCACATCTCCATTCAGGAGATAGGAATAGTTTGCCCTGAGCTTGTCAGCGCTTCTCAGAATTAGACTTTGATATTTATCCGGTAATGTACTGGGCACAAGGATGTGCAAGAGTATTTGTTGGATTTCCTGAGGAAACGCAGCGCTATTTTCAATGTGAGCAGTGCCAGATAAAGGGTGGTTCTTGCAAAAGCAGCTCTGCTCTGGATGTTGGCAGGCTCCATACAAATCCACCCCGAGCCCACCCCATCCAGCACTGACATCCTCCCCACGCACAGGAACAAGCCAAGAGCTTTCTTCTCACAAATCCAGAGCATGCTGGGGAGCACAAAAACCAGCAAAGCAGAAAAAGAAATATTTTCTGGTTATTTTTCTAGATGGTTTCACACGGACCTGCAGAGAGGATTGATTCAAAAGAGGTCAGCCAAGAGACTAAAGATAAAATGTGAACATTTCCAAAAATCAGTCAAAGTGAATGACTGCCTTTTTTTTTTTTTTTTAATGGTCTATTTCAGCTGGAAGGGACCTGCAACGATCATCTAGCCCAACTTCAGGGCTGACCAAGCTTTAAAGCAGGTTATTAAGGACGTTGTCCAAACGCCTCTCAGATACTGAAAGAGTTGAGGCATCGCCTGCTTCTCTAGGAAGCCTGTTCCAGCATCTGACCACCTCAGAGTGACCAGAAGAGACTCAGCAGGTCCACATCTACTATATCAATACTTAAGAGTTTGCAATATGAGTCACGTGGCCATAAATCGTGCAGGGAAATAATAAAACTCGAAGAGTGTCCTAGAAAAATCCGGACAAAGGTGTACCAAGACATTTAAAAGTGGGCAGGACAGGCATTAATGGCAGGCCCAAAAGATTGCTGCCAGTTACTAAGACGACAGTATAGAGCAATAATTCCTTAGTTACTCTTTTGCTCAGTTTCCTTGTTTCCGCAGCGAGTGAATGTTCCCATTGAACACTTACTGCGGGGCTCACAGAAATACACGTGCAGCACTTTTCTCCCTCTAATGACACTTCTCGGGCTCCTGGCGGCCGTCAGCGTGCGGCTGACGAACGGCTGGAATAATCACATTATATATTACAGCCATTTCGTTGTAGAAATGAAGCATGAAATAAACACTTTAGTTCATTAGCCCTGGTGAGGGAGCACAGGGTGAGCCCGCTGTCCGTAATCACCGGTAATCCCTGCTTAACCTGCTGACACGCTTTATTACCAAACTCCTCAAGCGGATCAGGATCTCCTCCTGCAGAAATGGTGCTTTTTTTTGGAGGAAAGAGGCTGTGTTTTATTCATGCTGTGCCTTGTTTGCCCTCAGCTGCCTGCCTGCCCTGCCCACCATGTGCTGCAGGGGCTGGTGGCCACATCGGCAATGCCAGCAGCCTCTCCTCACCCTGGGCAGGCAGAATTACACCGGAATGGGTAGCCCAGGGAAGCTGTGGATGCTCCATCCCTGGGTGTGTTCAAGATCAGATTGGATGGGGCTTAGAGCAACCTGTTCTAGTGGGAGGCGTCCCTAGACATGGCAGGAGGGTTGGAGCTAGATAATCTTGAAGGTCCCTTCCAACCCATTCTATGATTCTATAAATTAACACCTCGAGGTCTGGCTGATTTAGTGCCTCAAAGAGCTGGTGTGGAAGGGCAGGGGAAGGGGCCGCTCTCCACAGATCAGGTGATCTGTTCCTTAGCAGATGCAGCATCCCTGCCATTTAATGCAAATGCAGCTCCAAGCCAGTGCCTGTGAATGTGCCTGGGAGAACCGTGGCACTGAAGCATCAGCCGGGAGCTGCTGGATGTCCCTGACAGGGATGGAGGAAGAGGAAAGTCCTTCTGCCTTTATGCTCTGGGCAGCCCCTACCCTTGCTGAAATGTGATTTCCCAGGCTGAGTCCTGCTTGAGGACCACAATACAGGAGCTGCCACTTCCACAGCAGAGGATTTAATGTTTTCCTGGTGTTCAAGTTCTGCTTCAGGAAAAAAACAGCTCCGTGTTTTGTCCATGATTAGGGCCTAGCTATAGCCCTGTTCTGGGATGTGCCGTTTGAAAAACTGAGCTCTGATCCATCTCCGCAGCCTGATCCGCGAGGCTTCCAGTGGCACTAGAGCAGGTTCAGGTGTCCTGAGATCCCCAGGGAGAAAGACCACCAACACTGCTGGTCTTCAGAAGAAGTCAGCCTGGTCAGAGATTGTTCCTCTACCCTGAGTTTCTGGGGTCTGAAAATGAAGACTCTAAAAATGAAATGCAGCTGGAGAAGGACCCCACGCTCCCCGCAGCCCCCGAGGGAGAGAGAGAAGGTGGCAAAATAGCTCTGACACACTTGACCAAAGAGGCAGCTTACCTGAAAGCCTTGGCTTTTTTTCTTTTTCTTAATCATCTCTTTTTAACAATAACCTGGTAATAATGTGAAAATGACTTTTGCCACAGAGGAGCAGAAGGCTGTTGTAGGCATTCCAGGACAAGAGACTATTTCAAAACGTATTCAATAAAGTACATGCAAATTATCTACAGCTCTACTCTGTGGGTCAAACTGCTCTGTCTTCTTAGGGGAAAAAAAATTGGTTTCCATTGGAGGGCAAGAACTACGTCTCCTTTCATGATTTCATGCCAAACCACGTAAAGTACAACTCTTGTTCCAGTGTTCTGTCAAAACCTGTAGAGTAGCAAATGACCAAAAAAAAGTGTTTAGGAGAGCTCATTTTCATGCTCTGCAAGCTCTAACCTTGTCTCCAAAAGCCAAGGTTGACGTGTCCCATGCCAAATTAAATCGAAGATGTATGCAGTAATGAAAAGGGTAGCATTCCATGAAAATCCCCACTTTTCAGTAAAAGAGGCCATGGTTTATTAGCTATGCAAAAATTACAATGTCAGGGTAATTTTGCAAGTTAAGCTTTTTTCCCCAAATGCTCGACTATCTCACTGGAAGGAAGAAGCGAGCTCCAGATTTTCATAACTTGTTACCTGGACCCTCTACTTCAAAAAAAAAAAAAAAAGTACTCCAGCGAAAATTAACCATTTGTCTCTTAAAACATGAGGGAAGCATCCACTGATGGGAGGGCACATGGAGTATCCCTGGATGGGGGGCATGAGCCGAGCGGGATCCCCCCCGGTAGCAACCCCAGAGCACAGGAGCTCACAATGACGTGGTGAGGCAGATGCAAAGAATTCCGTATCCTTAAAAGCTGTTGCTTCCCGGCACAGAACAAAGGCCCCCGACTTCCAGATCTGCGTGTGAAGTTTGACCCATTTGGCTGAATTCCCCCACTGCCAGCACGCTCCCAACCAGCACAGCACCCTTACTCAGCTGCGTAGCCAGAGGAGGACCTGAGGGAAGGCTGGACAAGCAGCTCCCTGGGGGAGGGGGAAGCAGGAATTAACAGGAGCCACTGAGGAATTCGGGGTGATCCCACTGGACTTGGTGGGGTCCCAGCCCTGGTCCGTCCCTGTGCAGCTCCGGTCGCTGCTGCTTCAGAGCAGAGGGCAGAAGAAAGGAAAAGGCAAGCGATATTTTATTGAGTTTGTAAAATGAAGCTGTGCCTGAAGAAATAGAAAAAAGAAAAAAAAAAGAGCCGATTTGAACTCATTGCAGGGCACGATGAGCTGCAGAGAGGACATTTCATCGTGATTTCCTTTCCGAAGGGAAAACAGTATTAGAAATCTGCGAGGCCCGAGATTTGCATCTGAGGCCGAAACGCTTTCCCTTTCTTATCTCCATCCCCTTTAAATCTTTTATAGGAGTCATTACAAAGCGCGGCGCGCTGCCGCGGCCCTCACAAATACACCGCCGCCCGTTAAGCGCTGCCTGGAACGCGGCGGGAGATCGCAGCTATATCAGCTCCCCCTGCAAAACAAACCTGCCTCCAGGAACAGCGGCGCAGTTTCCTCGGCCCCTACCAGTGAAGGGCTCTCCAAAGGAAACATCCTTCCTCCTCCACGTGCTCCACGCTGCCCCACGTCCCCGGCACCCCCAGCTCAGCTCTTTCACCCCCCAATAATTGCATTAAAAAGTGGATTCGAGCCCCCCACCCAGCACCGGCAAGTGTGGGTGTGCAAGAAACCGGTCCTCGCCCCGTGGCAGCCCCACGAGCCTGCAGACCTCTCCTGGGAGCAGCCTGCTCACTGTTGCAGGGCCTGTGCAGACAGGACAAGGGGGGATTGGGTTAAACTAAAAGAGGGAGATCTAGGCTGGAGAGAAGGAGGAAATTGTTGCTGCTGAGGGTGGTGAGAGCCTGGCCCAGGTTGCCCCGAGAAGTGGTCGCAGCCCCATCCGTGGCCCCATTGCAGGGGAGGTTGGATGGGGCTCTGAGCAACCTGCTCGAGTTGCAGATGTCCCTGCTCCCTGCAGGGGGATTATACCAGATTATCTCGAAAGGTCCCTTCCCACCCAAACCAGCCTGGGATTCCACTGATACTGTGAGGAGCAGCAGTATGGTCCCTGGCCATGCCTCCTCCTGCCCCTGGCTCTGCAGACCACAGGCTGTGCTTGGAGTGTGGGATACTTCCAAGATTTGAGAACAGTTTGTGAGCCACGAGAGGTTGGTATAAGCCACTTTAGCTCCAAGAGGAGCTGGCTGAAGCAAACCAGGGGCTTTGTGCCTTGTGCTGGTTTGGTGTGTGCTGCCCCAGCGGTGTCAGGGGAAGTGCCGCTGTGATTTATTCCTATCCTAGCAAACAAGTCTTCATTAACCACCAGAACCTGCATGTGGAGAAAGCACATCAAGTGCCGGGTGCTGTTTAATGAAGAAAAACGAGGTGGCCACCAAATGCATGACAGTCGGAGATGGATCTCATATTGACTTTCTCCCCTGGGCACTTGGTCCCTCCTCTCCCATTCTTGGTGAACATCTTAAGCTTCCTGCAGCGGATCCCTGCTGCGAGTCGTGGCCGGTCTCCTCTCAGGACGCTGCCCAAGGCTGGTACAGGAGATGCCCATCAGCCCCAGGGACTTTGTGCTATTCCCACACACACATGGCCTCATCCTGCCCGTGCCCAGGCCCTTCACCAGCACAGTCTCAGGGCTCTCTGGACCTCTGGCTTGCCTCCTGAGCACAGTAAAACCATGACGTTTTAGTTAGTTTAGCATCTATCATCCAGAATAAAGAAAAAAATCACGGCATTATCTTTTCCTTATTTTCAGCGCAGTCAACGAGAGTTATTTCTCTGCTTTGGGCCGAGCAAATTACACAGGATACAGGATTGCATATAAAATACTAGGCTGCTTTCAAAATTCGCTTTCAATTTTAATGCATTGAGGTTTATCTGGCTGTTCATGGGGAAAAAGCAATACAAACAGGCAGTGTGGTTAGATGGGCTTAGTGCAAACCTGCAGCCTGAAGGACAAACAGCTTGGGGGAGGGAGGTTTCCCCTGCTCCCCCAGGTAGGACCCTGTATGGGCAGTGGGGGTACAAGCCCCCCACTAATTAATGGACATGCAGTAAAAAGATGATTTTTAGGTTTAAAAGGTTCAGCTCAGAGGAGCGTGTCAAGGGTTAGGGCTGGGCTGGCCACTAGGCAATGACAGACCCTCGCTGTTAACCCCTCTGCCTTCCCAGAGGGGAAGAGAAAGGGAATAAGGGAGAGAGATTGATGGCTTAGGAAAGAAACTAACACAACTTCAATGGAAATAACAACACCGAAATGGAATGTATACAAATATAGACAAAATCAGTGTCAAACCCAGTCCCCTGATGGCAGTTACATCACCCTCACCACCGGTGCTGAGGAGCAGGCACTGGGGAAGTCCCAGACTGGACTCAGCAGCAGATGGGAAACTGATTCAGGAGCTGGATTCTGGAACTGGATTCAGGAACACACGGATCAGGATCGAAGGCAGAAGGGACAGACCCCTCCTTGGACACCGGCCAGTGAAGAAGAGGCTTGGCCCTGGTGCCCCCTCAGCTTTCCCCTGCAGACACCATCCACAGGCTGGATCCCTCGCTGGCCAGTTTGGGGTCCCCCGTCCCAGCTTCTCTGTGCCCCCTCTGACTGACTGCCCCCCAACGTGGGGCACGAGACCGAGCAGGGACCTTGGGCCGCCCAGGAGCCAGGAGAAGCAGGAGCCTTTCTGCACCCCCAGCCCTCGGCGGGGACTCTGACCATGGAGCGTGGTCCCTGCTGGGAGCAGAGACTGGCTGGGAAAACCTGCCCTGAGCTTCAGGCAGAGCAGGGGCTGGGAAGAGACCAAGCTGGGAAGTGAAACCACTGCACAGAATCAGTTCTGTTCCAGCTCAAACCAGGAGAGAGCCAAGACCAGTCTGGGATATTTCCTCGTGGATGAGATGAACCGATCACTCCACACGTGGTGGGACACCCATGGCATCGCTGTGGCTGAGGGGCTTGGTCAGCACTCGACGCCTGTCCCACAGCAGCACCGGGGCTTCGAGCAGCCAGGCTGGGCAGAGCAGCCCCCCCTGCCTGCAAACATCCATTTGATTAAGTGTTCCATGTTTTTTAATTGAAATATTCCTCATGCCTGCTCAAACACCTCTTCAAGAGTACTGATATTTATCTAACATATTGAAAAATTATTTTAATTTTCGGGATTTTTTTTTTTTGTCTCTCTCCCTGGCAACCTGGCAGAGATAACAAAGCAATGAACAATTCTCATTCGTTTCATGCATTTCTGAACATCGTGGCAACCACTGTCAGAAAATTTAATCATGTTGTTTTCATAACATTTGTTTTGCGTATTTCCACAGTCGCTCGGCGGAGCATGGTGGTGGCAAACACGACTTGCCTAAAGTCATATGCGAGAGAGAATCCTGTCGTTCATCAAAATTTGATCCTGAAAAGAAATAAAAGCTTAGAATGTAAAAGGGAAACGTTCATTGCACCCTTCTCGTGCTCTTCCCTGCACTTAATTGAAAGCTCGCTGCTGGTGAAGAGGTCGGAGTTGGCTTTTCCTGGTGGCGTAGGGAAAGGGCAAGTGAATCTCAAAAACTGCACTTCACCCGAAACACTTACTTATCTTTAAACTCATTCCACGGACATCAGATGTGAAACTGCCTCTGGGTTCATATATCTTGGCTTCAATTACCTGGATTTAGCAGATGATACTGAAGGAAATACTCTGTGCCTATAGCACCATCTGTGCACTTACACTGCTCAGCACCACTAATTAATTCCACCTTGAACGGCCTTCTGGAGACTGGCCACAGGGACACGCAGGTACCGGTCACAAGTCCCAGGCCACTTTTCCTTCGAGGCACTTCATTTGCCTTTAACATTTCAGAGCTCTCCAGCTTCGGAAAATTTATTTCTGACTTGTTTCATGTAAATCAAATTACACGAGACTTCAGCCTTCAGATTATAAATGATCACATTAAACCAGAAGATGCTCTTGGCCACAGCAAATCTAAAAATATGATTTTGTACAGTTGCTGTTCTTTTCCTTTTTCCTGGTGATTTCATTTTTTTGTTAAACAGGCAACTTTATATATTCAAAAATCAAGTCATTTGCACAGTTGTCTGGAGTCCTCATCCCAGGAGAGACAGAGAGCTGTTGGAGCGGGGCCAGAGGAGCCCCAGCAATGCTGGGAGGGCTGGAACCCTCTGCTGGGAGGCCAGGCTGGGACAGTTGGGCTTGTGCAGCCTGGAGAAGGCTCCAGGGAGACCTTCTGGGGGCCTTTCAGGACCTCAAGGGACACTCACACCGTGGGGGTACAAACTGTTTCATTTTCAGTGCAGCCTCAAACAGGTCATGAAGGTGCACCCTTCCTGATGGCAACCACCCTATCGCTTCATTTCCAATAGAAAGATAATTATTAGTGTGAAAATAAATCATAGGAACTCAACGAATAGTGACAATAAGGTTGTGCTTCCTCTTTCTGTTCTCCTCCCCACCCCAGCTGGCTGTTGCAGAAGCTGAGCACTGCAAAGCAAACAAGAAACCGAATGTGTAATTAACCACAAACAGCCAGGGAAACCTGCCAGGGCATCCACGGAGACGCCAATCCACTCAGTTATGCTAGAAGACCATTTTTCTACTGATATTAAGGTGCAATATAGGAAGATATTAATGGGATTCCAAGGGCTGCTGCTAACGTCCTCCCAGATACCCACAGTTGGGATAGGAAATGGTAAAATACAATCCCAGCAGCTGAGAATGGTTCTGGGAGCTTAAGCTGTGGGTACAAACCAGTCGTTAGGTCACACTCAACGGGGAAACTCCTTTGCTCAGGCTCAGAACAAAATCTCCATCCCTTCCCAAGAGCATTCTGCAGGAGGGATCACCTCAGTGCCCCCATCTTGGAGCCGGTTCCCAGACCCTGGTGGCCACTGGTCCATCCCCTGCGGCCCCAAGACGGGCAGGCAGGGAAGGAGAGCGAGCCCAGTCGGCCCCAGCACCACTCCCATCGCTCTGGTCCTGGCTGCCTCAGGCTGCTTTCTTGTTGTTTCCTTTAATTAAGAGGGAAAATATCTCCCTGAGCTGAAGGTAATTGGCAAAGCAGCCTGGGCACTCGGGAACTTCGTAAAAATAAATGCTAGAGGCTAAATTACTTTCTGGATTTTTAAACTGCAGAAGTGCAAGGGCAAAAATAAATAATAAACCAAAAACAGCAGCAACAACAAATATTCCCACTGAACCCAGTTTGCTGGAGAATGTGGGGAGGGAGGAGCGAAGCTCGAGCTGGACCTCAGCCCAGAGGGTCCAGGACTGGCAGGTTCCAGCTGGGTCAGCCAGAGCCAACAGATCTCAAACACCGAGAGTCCTCTCGCCCCTGGGCACCTGCAGCCACTGCTCCAGTCCCACCTGCTCTTCGGCCACCTCCGTTTTCAGGACTGACCCGCGTCTGGGCGTAAAACTTGTGACTTGGATGGGTTTTGGTGCCTCGTCTCAGTGCTCCCAGGGAGGATGTCAAGCAGATGATGCTCCTGCTGCGTTGCCATGGAAAACGAAGACCTTCAGGGAAATATTTGGACTCACTGGTGCAACGGGACCAGTGGCACAGCACCAGGACACTTAATCTTGGAGCCATGGCATCCATCCTTAGGGGAAAACAGAGTGAGCTGTGATCAGCCTCTGCTCAACACCGTGCCATGAGCCCACGAGCAGGAGCAGCTCCAGACTGCTGAGGAACCAATAAAGAGCTCTGCCAGTTCCCCTGGAGGTGGGGAACAGTGGGATGGGATGGGGACTCTGGGCTGGCAGGGCTGCTCGGCAGGAGATGGAGCTGCAGAAGGGAAGCGGTGCCCTGACCAATGGTGCTTTAAACGCCCAGGACTGCAGCTCAGTGCACGGGGAAGCGCGAAGCCGAAGGCTTTGCTGTAAGAAATGTGAAAGTAAGGAGAGGAAAACAGCCACGGCCCAAGCACGTGTGCCCTGGAGCCACCCTGCGGCTCCCTGTCGATTTAACCACTCGGCCCTGGAAGCCAAAGGGCTCTCCCAGCCATGACTCACTGCTTGGCCACAGCCCGGAGCCCTTCTTCCGTATCATCCCCTCCCACTTCCCAGGAGAGCAGAGGATGCCTTCACCCTCCTAGCACCAGGACACCTCTCACTCTGCCCCAGCTCTCCAGTCAGGTCACCCCATGTATAGGATCCCAGACTGGTTTGGGTGGGAAGGGACCTGTCGAGGTCAACTGGTCCAACCTCCCTGCAGGGAGCAGGGACATCTGCAACTAGAGCAGGTTGCTCAGAGCCCCATCCAACCTCCCCTGCAATGGGGCCAGGGATGGGGCAGCCACCACCTCTCGGGGCAACCTGGGCCAGGCTCTCACCACCCTCAGCCTCAAAAATTTCTTCCTTCTCTCCAGCCTAAATCTCTCCTTTTTTTTTTTTTTTAAGTTTAAAACCATTGCAGATGGTGGAGGAGGACACAGCACCCAGAGGTCTCAGCAGCTGGCACAATGCAAGGTCACGCCTTGGCTTGCACCATCAGGCTGATGCACACAAGCGTGTTGCCAGACTCCCAGCACCACCCTGCAGCCCCATCCTTCCGTAACAGCCGTGGGAAGAGGCTCTTGTGACTCACGTAAATCACCAACAACATTTGTTTCCTGGCCTGACACACCAATAGCTGCCTCATCATCAAACTGAACAGACATTGTTTTTTGGTTCTAATTTCCAGCAGATTTCCTATGGAACTGACAGGAGTGGTGACACTGATTACTTGTTACATCATTAATATTTAATAGCTTGCCATAATAAAATATTTAAACTCAAATACATTGATTTTTAGCACGGTAATACAGCTGCAGCACAAACGGGATTAGCAAAGTCTCATATGCAGCACTTTAATTAAATCCATAAACCACAATTTTTTAATAAACTTGCACGCGAAACTTAATTTCAAATAAATGCTTTAGAATAGACAGGATGCTCAGGTGAGCAGGAGGTTGTGCAGGACCTGGGAGATTTGGGTTTGACCCAGATGTGTCCCAGGCTTACTGGTGGAGACCTCTTCCAGCTGTGGGACCTCAGTTGATATTTCAGTCCCCTCCAAACAGCGACCTAAATGTTGCCCTCAAGAAAGAAATTATAAGAGTTTTATCTAGAAATAATCACAGAATCATCGTAGGATCAAGGACTGGTTTAAGTAGAAAGGGACCTTTCAAGGTCATCTGGTGCAACTCCCCTGCAGGGAGCAGGGACATCTGCAACTAGAGCAGGTTGCTCAGAGCCCCAGCCAACCTCCCCTGCAATGGGGCCAGGGATGGGGCAGCCACCACCTCTTGGGGTAATAAGAGTTTAGATTGAGGTTCTGTGTTTTGCTGCCTCAGGGGGATAAAACGTCCCTGCTGATCCCTACACAGGGAAGAAGAAAACAGCAGCAGATAAGCCCCCAGGGCTGAGCTGGGAAAGGGGTGGTGGGTGACACGTTGGCGATTTGTACTCTGGGGAAACCAGCTACGGCAAATAATTAAATAGCCTTGCTGGAAAAGTCTGGCTAAGAGAGAGAAGCCGTTGCAGGCTTTGACAAAAGGCTCAATACGGCCTCTTTCAGTTCAGCCTTGTTGAAAGCAGAATTGAGTGGTTAAAATGACACCCCTGCAGCTTGTCCCTGGCTTGGCCTGTGCCCCCCAACAGGCGTGGGCTGTGGGGGTGCCTGAGAAACACTGGCCCAGGGTGCCCAGAGAGGTGGTCAATGGCCCATCCCTGGAACCATTAAAGGTGACATGCAATTGTCATTGTGGACCTTCTTGGGGCAGATGAAAGGTGTTTTTTTAGCACATGCCATTCGTCAGGGGCAGCGGTCTCTGGCCTGATGGAAATCCAAAGGTCGCAGCCAGCTGCCAAAGGACTTTGGATGCTTTACACCCAAACCTTGTGCCTAAAAGACACAACTCTTAATGAAGCGTCTGCTCAGAGAACGTCAAATTACACCGCACAGAGTGAATCGCAAACATGGGGTTTGTAATCACATTTTAGAGAGATCTGAGTTTATTAATATACATGATCTTGTAAACCCGGCTCCTGCGGAAAGGCAACGAAGGAGCCAATTTGTTGGTGATCAAATTCTAATTGTAGAGTAAGTCAATCATCTTTTCTGCCCTGCCACCTGGCAGGCAGCACATGGCAAGGATGTTCCTGCCCAGGACGGCCTCTCAGCCCTGCCTTGCTCCCGGAGGAGGCCGGCGGGTGCTGATGTTCCCAGGGAAGGATGCAAAGTACTGGGAGAAACAACAGTCCAGCTCATGGGCTCTGTGGACCAGTGTTTTTTGCAGCACTTTCCATGGCTGACCACTGTGACTTCTGTTTAAAAAGCCCATCCTAATCAAAAGAGGGATGGGAACTGTCTAACCTCCTGTGGACATGGGCCATGCAGATAGTGCCAGCTGAGACAGCCTGGTCCTGCTTCCCTCACCCCCTCAGCCCCCAGAGACCCTACACCCCAGGGGGCTGCTCTGCCAGTGGCTGATGAGCACCCCACTCAAGGTCTGTCAGCGCTCGGTCACACCGTGGGAAGCAGCTGGACACGGGGAGCAACCTCAGGTATCCGCCCAAAGCAAGGAGGACACAGGGATCATGAAACTCTACCTGTGGCACGAGGCTGGTGGGAGCAACACCAGCCTTGGCAGCTCTCTCTGAAAATGGGGGGTCTTCCCATTTTAAAGGGCAGATCCTGAATCATGTGGCTATGTCAGATTCCCAGTTCCCCCTGCGATATGAAGACACATCTCCAGTGCTGTGCCTGGACCCCAGGGACCTGCAGGTGTCCCTTTCCCTGCTCACCCATCCTCAAATTTAGCATCTTCTTGCCTGTTTCATAGAATCACAGAATCCCAAACTAGTTTGGGTGGGAAGGGACCTTTCAAGGTCATCTGGTGCAACCCCCCTGCAGGGAGCAGGGACATCTGCAACTAGAGCAGGTTGCTCAGAGCCCCATCCAACCTCCCCTGCAATGGGGCCAGGGATGGGGCAGCGACCACCTCTCGGGGCAACCCAAGTTTCCTCTGAGAGATGTTGTTTACATCCTTCCAGGGATATTTATGCACCGAGTCTCTGACACAGACTTCAGCAGCACCGTACATCTAATTTTTAATCTGACTAATCAGGTTAAAATGTCACACTAACAGCAACTCCTGCGCTTCATGGTTTTCTCCTATCAATCAATCTTTCGTTATCGGATAATTGGAAATATTCATCTCATCCTGCATCGCACATTTTTTCCCTGAACAAAACCCACGCTAATATTTCCAGGGTGTAATAAGGCACTGGGGATGGAGCAGTGGAACGGCCCAGCATGGGGACGGGGTCTGGAGCTTCCTCTGGGCTGGGCACTGCCCAAGGTCAGGTTGGGGAAGGTCTTCTCCTGGGCTTCGGATCCCCATCTCTCCTCTGGACATGCCTCATCCAGCCACTCCTGTTCTCAAGGTGGGATCCAATCTCGGTTGCCTTGCTGGAGGGCAGCACATCCATAGCCGGTTCCAGCCCAGTCCAGAGACAGCGGGGAGCCCTATCCCCCAGGTGGGACATGGCAGTGACTCCCTGAGCAAAGCCGAGGTCCATTCCCGTGTTGTGCATCCCACAGGGAGCCAAGGAAGCCCCAGAAACACCCCTCTCTGCTGGAATGGGAATGGAAAACTCTGACTGTGGATCCTGAACAGGACCAAACGATTGTCACCAAACCCCCAGCGACTGCAGGAAACTTCAGTGGCTCCTCCTGAGCACACAGAGTTGCGTCCACCTAGAAGGACAGGGATGGGAATGCTGGTCGAGGGACCATGTCAAGGAGAGGCAGTGCAGACCTCTAATCACATCATTCTGCTGTTGCTTCTTCCAGAAATGTTATTTCTGCATTTAAAGCTGTGATTTTCAGGGTTTTTTTTTCTAAGAAAAACAAAGGCTGGGGAAAAAGCCATTTTCAGGTTTTAGATGTTCTGGAAAGAAAAAAGAAAAAAAACTCACAACAAAAAACCAACCAACAAACAGATTCTGCTTTAAAAGTCATTAAAATGTTCAAACAGAGAAAAATCAAGTATCTGTAATTATTACCACTGGAAGCGGTTATTTTTCCTACCCTTGTTAGAACCTTCTTCAAAACTAATGGCATCCTTCCTGCCAAATGAGATCCTCTTCCGTTACCCTCATTTTCTTGCCCTAAGGAAAATCGTGTCTTTGCAATTCATTCCAAGAGCTGTACCCCCATTCCTGACCCATGCACGCTCTCTGGGTGTGCTGAGCTGAGCCCCTCGGCTCCGGACGCAGCCCGGCTCCCACCGGTGCCCCGAGGAGGGCGGACACATCTGATAGCACCCCCTGCCCCCCTCCCACCGCTCCCCCAGTGGCAGGTTTCGTGGCCGTGCCTGAGCTCCCAGCTCGGCTCTTGGTTTCCCCCCAGGGCAGCAGGTTCTGTTCGAGCATCCTCAGGAGCCACGCTCCACGCTCCGCGGAGCCTTATCGGTGAAACCACCACTGGCTGAGCTTGCCGGTGATTTTTGTCTGTACAGGCTGTTGCAAACCCTAATCCCTGCTGCACTCAGCCCTGCTCTGTGTAGCTCCCTGCAAGCACCACGATATTACATCACAAACACCTCCTTACCTAACACTGTTGGAAAAAGGCAGGAGAGTCACGTGCTGCTGGAAATGCCTTTTCGTCCTGCTGTGCTTCTGGCTGCGGAAAATCCCTGCCCGTGTTTAGCTGCTGAGTTGTAAATCTGCTTTGGTTGGATTTAAGGGAGATCAGGAATTCAGGAAATCATAGGATCATAGGATGGTTTGAGTTGGAAGGGACCTTCAAGATCATCTGGCTCAACCCCCTGCCACTAGAGCAGGTTGCTCAGAGCCCCGTCCAATCTGGATTTGAACACTTCCAGGGATGGAGCATCCACAGCTTCCCTCAGCAACCCAGGCCAGTGTCTCACCACTCTCACAGTAAAGAATTCCTTCCTTCTCTCCAGTCTAAATCTCCCTCTTTTAGTTTCAAACCATCCCCCTTTGTCCTGTCCCAACAGGCCCTGCTCCAAAGTCTGTCCTCATCTTTCTGACAGGCCCCTGGAAGCCCAGAAGGTCTCCCTGGAGCCTCCTCTTCTCCAGGCTGAACAATCTGAATAAATTATTTAAATTCCCCTGAGTGATGCCTCCAGGTAAATCCCAGCCACCCATCAGTAGACAGTGCCATCAATCCTGGATCCACACCATGGACCTCCTTCCTCGGTCCCGCTCAGGCTTGCGCTGAGACCGAGAACATGTTTATAGGGGAGGCCGAGCCTTTACTGGCATCTTCTCCCTTCCAGACGAGATGTGCCAGAAGAGCACCTGGGAGCGGTGTGCCCCAAGGCACCGAGCTGCTCTGCAGCCAGGGACGCAGAGCGCTGACGGGCTCCAGAAGGAAGAGCTTTGCTACCATCTGCTGGGCACCCACCAGGCTGCTCCGCACCTTCTAGGGCTGAAGTCTAAGAGCCCATGAAGGGAAGCTTTGCCCGTCCCTCGGCTTCATTTCCAAGGGCAAAGCCACGCCTCCCGTCAGCCGCTGTCCCGACGGAGGGTCCCCCACACGGCCCACCACCAGCACGGGCAGCTGCCCGCAACCCCTTGACCTGTTTTAAGAAGGCGCAACCACCAGGAATCAAAGGCACTGTCTTACTGATGCCCACAAAGCAAACACCGACGCCAACACAGGACAGGCGATGAACACTTCTTCAGCTCTGCCCCTTGCGGGAAGCACACACACTTCCCCCAGCTCCAGGACCCTACAGCTTCAGGAACCCGCCCAATCCCAGGAACCTCCATCTCCAGGACCCCTCAATTCCAGGACCCACTCGGCCCCAGAACCCTCTAGATCCAGGACTGCTGCACCCCACGGTCCCAGCACCAGCATCGACCCCTGGCACAGGATGAGGGACCACCTCTAGGAGATGGAGGATGTCATGTCTGTTGTGTGCCCGCTGCCTGTCCGCACATGGCAATTCCCATGGCAACGCCCTGCCAGGGCAAAACCGCTGGATAAGCTGCAATGGAAACGGCTAAAAGCAAATCCCATCGTCTGCTCCAGTGACGGAGCCAATATCGGCGCCCATCTGCCTGCAAATATCCCCCCGGGACTCGGGGAGAAAGGAAGAGGAAGAGAAAAAACGACAAAGCTGAATCTCGGTTCAAGTGAAAACTGCTCCTCCCTCCTGCCCCGTCCTGTCCTGCGCAAGGATCCCACACCAAGCCTCCCCCGAGCCCAGTGATGCTGGAGGACGCAGGACCCCTGCCCCAGGCAGCGGGACTCATCCTGCCCTCGGCATCCCCATCACCTCCCGGGGGCCAGCACCTCGACCTGGCCGCCCTCCTCGGGGCAGGTTTGGGTGTCCCTCAGGAGCCAAACCCTCCATGCATGTGGCAGCACCGGGGAGGGGGTTTGGGGAGCTGCTCCAAATGTCTGGAGCACTGGAGGAGCTGTAGCTCCCCGCTAATTCCTGCCCTGTCCTCCTCCCATGAAACCAGCAACTCGCTGCTGGATCCTTCCGAGGAATCCTGTGGCTCGCATTATTATTCAGTACAATCTCATCAGCTTTTATCCTTTAGCAATGACCTTATGATAGTAAGTTAAGCCTACAGAAATAGCATTTGTAATTAATCTATTTCCATAAGATTAGCATGTCAAATGTCGCAGCCATACATGTAAGATCCCTTCGGAGCTTCAAATCCTTTTGTTCAAATTGCTTTAAAACTGTCACAGTCTCACCAGGAAGAAAACAGCCTGGCCAGGGGTTGTGGGAGGGATTCTCCATGGACCCCTCCCAGCCCGCTGCAAAAACCAGCGGCTCTAGTTGGTGCTGCCAAAACCCACTTTCTGCCCCGTCCACTCAGTGTGGCCGAAGCCAAAGAGCCGCTGAACTCATCCCGAGCAAGGGGCAGCCCCTGCCCTGCTGCCACTGCAGGGGCTGAGGCTGGAAGCTTGGCATCCTCACCCCCTCCTCTCCTCCCAGCATCCCAGTCTCAGCTCCGACACGGCTGCTGCTGGGCGAGTCGGTGCCATCATCCACCTCTCCCACTTCAACACTGATGCAACACTTAAAAACAGTAGAAAAATAATGCCAGGAGATAGTGAGGGATTGATTTTATCTTTCTCTCACATGAAAACACTCTGCACAAAGTCCTCCTTACCTGGAAGGAAAATCCCTATTTCATTCCAGCACAAGACATTTTTTCCAGTTTGATGCCATGTGTTCTCCTGGGGGTTGTTAGAAAAAAGAAACTAAGTCCCTTCAGATCTCTGTTGCTGCTTGTTGCACAGCTCACGTGCTCCCTGAAACAGGGGTCTGCATCCCACGGAGTGCCCAGCGCCCTGCCATGGGGGTCTGCACCCCACAGGGTGCCCAACACCCTGCCATCCTGAGCTATGGGGATGGGGTTGGCACAGGAGCAGGCAGAAGCAGGCAGCGTGATAATTTGCTTTCCTTCTGGGGATGGAGGAGTTTGCCCACGCTGGAAGTTTTCTTTTGAGCTTTTATACTGTTGCCGCAGAGGAAAAATCTCCTGTTTTCTAAGCACAAACTTCTTCCTTCTCAATAATGTTCACCTTTAATCAAGTTCTCTGCTGAGTGATGGTCTTTCTTGTTTAGCAATTAAAAAAAAGGGTATTCTGTGCCACCCCAGCTCTGAACTGGGCGGCTCAGCCACGTGCTGACACCGAGCAGAGCCTGGCGCTGGCTCCACGTCTCCCAAATTACCCCTGTGTCACAGCTCATCTTACAGCATCTCCAGGGAGTATTAAATGATGGGTTTCTTCCATTTTCTCACTCTATTTCTCTTCTTCCTCTTGGAAATACAGGATGACACTGCGTGATAAGGTCTGTCACTTTAAATTAAACCAGCTAAGCTGTTTGGGTTTTTTTTTATCCTACAATAATCTGAATGCAGATAAAATGTGATACCCCTGGGAAGAAAGAAGCCATCAGAAGGAAGAAAGGGACCAAAAGCCTGACACCCAGGTGCCTCCCAGGATTAACTGTGGGCTCTTCGACCCTACAGCCTCCCAACAGCTTTTTAGTAATGCATCACAAATCAGACTTCGCTGCCTTCAAATGCTCAGAGCCCGGTCTCCGCGGGGTCAGGGGTCCCTGTGCAGAAGGGGTGAGGTCGGGGGGCACCGAGGTCCTGCCAGCCCAGAGCCCGCTTGCCAGAGCAGGTGACAAGCACTTCTCCATCACCAGCAGCCCCTTTTGCTCTTTAGAGAGCCAGTAGCAGCCTTCGTAAGGATGGAACCTCCCGCAGATACTGCCAGCAAGGCAAGAAGCTCAACGGGTTTTAAATGTCACCAGTCTGTTTCAGCTTCTCCCAGGAATTATTTCCCATTAATCCCAGTCTCTGCCTCTAGATTTACCACCTCTGTGACCGCTCCAGCCTCTCTGACCCAGACTTGCCTCCCAGGCCCAGGAGCGGCGGCAGCTCTGTGGAGCACAGCACCATCGCTGACGCACGCTCGCGAGGGACAGGGATGACAACAACTGCAAATGACCAGAAGAAGCGGCTAAAACCCGACAAGACACATTTCCATGTGCTCGTTGGTCCTCACATATCCCACGCTCCACCTCCTCCCGGTCGGGACAGTCCTGCTTCTGCAGCCGGATGACTTCACAGCCTGCACAGCAGAGCCACAGCCAGGCTCAAATTAGGGACTCGGGATATAACTCGTCGTTTGGCTTCTGGACACCACAGCGTGGTCCAAGCCCACCTTACACAACTCCCTTTTCCTCTGAGATCTCACTGGTGCGGGGCATTATTTTTCCCAAACTCACTCCTACACCCTCAGAAAATGAGGTGCTTGTGGGCTTGTGTCTTTGCACCACCCCCAAGACCCCTTTTCAAGTCCCTTCTCTTTCGTATTTCACTGGGGAAAAACAAATCCTGGCCCAGAGGTTTTGGGCCCCGAGAGGCAGGTCTCTGGCGGCAGACCTCGGCAGAGGGGGATCCTGCGAGGCACTCCTGTCGGGAACAGGGTACTTTTCCCGGCAGCACTGGCCTGAAGGACTCAGCCACTGGGGTTTGTTGGGATGGCTGGAGCTCCACATGCCACCCCATGTGGGTGGGATGGCAGCAGCCTCTCCAGGAGCAGGCTGTGCCACCAGGGCTGCTCACGGATTTAATTCTCCCAAGTAAAAAACCCAACCCCATATTGCTGGAGATTTGAGGTGAGGATCTGACCGCCTTCACCCCCTCCCCTGCTGGGGCGCAGTCCTTCTCTCTTCAGAGGTGGCTGTAACTGGAGGTGGTGGTCGCACGGCTGCAGACCTGCCCAACCTCTCCTCGAGGTGCCAGCCTACACTGCTTCCCAGCCTGTTTGGGAACAGGAGGGACACTTCAGTGTCCACCTGAGGGGCTCTCCCGGCTCCCACCACTGCTGCCCGGGCCGGTTCCTGGTGCCTGTGGAAAGACTAAAGCTTTGCAGTGAAGGCAGAGGAGGGTTGATGGTGCTGGGGAGGACCCACCTGGGAATTGCCATTCTCCCGGCCTCTCCAACTGTCACCGTTAATACAGGCTGTGCTCCTCGCCGCTGTCAGCACTCGCTCCCTGCTGCTTTATTCCCACTGCCGGAGCCTCGCCAGCCGCTACTCGGCTCGCATGCTAATGTCCAACCACGGTGCATTACTCATCCTATCAAAGGCAGGACAAGTATTTTAAAATGCTGCAGTGATTCATGGTAATTAGAGAAATTCTTGCAAATACTCACCCTCTTCTCCTCTTTCTCCCTCCACCCCACACTGATGAGGAAATACAAAGCGTTCGCTGTTGAAGATGATGGGAACAGGACCACTGGCAAAGCTGGCACCCCCAAGGTATCCCTTTAGATGCTCCCTAAAAGAGTGGAGTCCCCGTGATCCCCGCAGGGGTGTCCAAGGCATGGAGATGTGGTGCTGAGGGACAGGGTTAGTGGTGCCCTGGCAGGGGTGGAGCAACGCTGGGACTGGATGATCTGAAAGGTCTCTTCCAAACAAAATGATTCTATGATGCTAAGTGTCTCCTAAACACGCCATTCCAGCTTCTCCTGCATTCCCATGTGGCTCTGGCAGTCAGAGTCAGCACCGGGAGGTGTGCCAGCGAGCATGTTAAGTATGTCTTGAGTTTGCACTGCTTCACTGTTTATTTTAAATCCCGAATTGTCCTAAAAGTACTTACTTGTGCAGATTAATTTGGAGAGATAGAGATAATCGTATTTCATAAATTTAGCCTGAATTTCCCAAAGGGTTTGCAGTTATTCAGATTAAACTCCCTCAGCTCAGGCTGGTCCCCAACTAGGAAACAAACAGCCTTTTTTTTTTTTTTTCTTCCTTCACAGTCCTCACCAAGCTCAGCGAGAAAGCTGTGAAAACAGAGAACAAAATTAAATAGGCGTGAAATCCTGGGAGAGGGGAGGCTTTGTGGAATGAACACACCCAAACCCAGGGGACCAGGATTGGGTCCTCCTCGTCAGCAGGGTGGGAAGGGGAAGGAGATGGGAAAGACATTAGGAAAATTTTTTTTCACGGAAAGGGTTGTCAGGCGTTGGAACAGGCTGCCCAGGGAGGTGGCTGAATCGCCGTCCCTGGAGGTGTTTAAAAGCTGTATAGATGTGGTCCTTGGGGACATGGTGTAGTGATGGACTTGGTAGAGCTGGTAAATGGTTGATGATCTCGATGGTCTTTTCCAACCTAGATGAGTCTGATTCTGTGAGAGGAGGGTGGCAGGGGAGCGGGCTGTGCCCTGCAATGTCGTGGTCCCTGTGGTGGTGGTTTGGTCCTCCCAACTTGAGAAGTTCTCCCCAGAGCCTTCTCTTCTCCAGGCTGAAGAAGTCCAACTCTCCCAGCCTTCCTCCAGCATCCTTGTGTCAAGGTCAGGGGTGCTGAAGAAGCCCTGGCTGAGGGAGCAGGTGGCAGGGGGAGCCCCACAGCATGACGGCTGCTCATGGGGGGGCTCAACGAGTGCCGAGCTCAGCCCTGGACCCCCGGGGAAGCCTCAGGTCTGAGACGGCGGTGACAGGGACTGCCCAACAGCTGTGCCCATGGCCTCGGGAGGGAATCGCGCAGCCAGTGCTGGGTTGAATCCTCCCCCCCAGCCATGCAGGGGGGTCTCGGCTGGGAGCAGGGCGTGGGAGCTGGGATGCCTCGAGGCTGGAGGGGTCGAGACCATCCCATCCTGCGCCAGTCAACACTGACCTCCAGTGCTCACCCAGCTCCACTGCAGGTTCCTGGTCCCCGCCATCGCTCAGAGAAAGGGCTTGCAATTGAAAAAAAAAAGAAAAAGAAAAAAAGAAAAAAGAGAAAAAAGAGGCACGATCAGTTAAAAACCGGTCTGGAGGTGATGCTGGGCCCCCTGCTCCGGGTGACCCTGCCGGAGGCAGGGCACCAGATGAGCTCCAGAGGACTCTTCCAGCTCCCATCACACTGGGATTCTGTGTAAAGCCGACAAGAAGGCGATGTGCAGCCTCTGACTCCCCATCCCACCGCCGACGTGCACAGCAGCCTTGGCACCACATAAACGCCCCTCTCACCCAATATCGTCTCCCATTCCCATGTTCAGGGACCAGCCCAGGGACAAGGGATCTCTCCTGTCCCTCCAGCCGAGGTGGCTGTTGAGGCAGGGGAGCAGCAGGAGGCTCTGCCCGGTTTCCTTCACCTGGCAATGGAGGAGCTGAACTCTCCTCCATGTCCCCAAAACATGTCCCTGAGCCTGTCCGGCTGTCACACCTCCTCAAAACCATGTCACCAAGTCTTCCACAGTGCCCCCAACGCAGCCGCAGCCACAGCCCCGGGNGAGGCACGATCAGTTAAAAACCGGTCTGGAGGTGATGCTGGGCCCCCTGCTCCGGGTGACCCTGGGCTCGGAGGCAGGGCACCAGATGAGCTCCAGAGGACTCTTCCAGCTCCCATCACACTGGGATTCTGTGTAAAGCCGACAAGAAGGCGATGTGCAGCCTCTGACTCCCCATCCCACCGCCGACGTGCACAGCAGCCTTGGCACCACATAAACGCCCCTCTCACCCAATATCGTCTCCCATTCCCATGTTCAGGGACCAGCCCAGGGACAAGGGATCTCTCCTGTCCCTCCAGCCGAGGTGGCTGTTGAGGCAGGGGAGCAGCAGGAGGCTCTGCCCGGTTTCCTTCACCTGGCAATGGAGGAGCTGAACTCTCCTCCATGTCCCCAAAACATGTCCCTGAGCCTGTCCGGCTGTCACACCTCCTCAAAACCATGTCACCAAGTCTTCCACAGTGCCCCCAACGCAGCCGCAGCCACAGCCCCGGGGCTCTCGCAGCATCCTCCCCAGCATCCTCCGCACAGTAGAGCAGAGCCTGAAGCTCAGGGGCGGTTTGGGTGCCTGTCTGAGAATGTCAGGAGATGAGAAGCACGAACAGGAGTATGAAGTGGCCTCCTCTGCCTCTCCTGTGGCCGTGCTGCAGGCACACCAGAGCCACCCTCCCTGGGTGACACGTGTCTCTAAGGTGTCTTGGAGCTAAGGGATCAGGCCTTTCGGCACCCCCTGATGACTCAGATGTTTGTGCTAGGAGCAGAGGAAAGCAAACACTTCCTCTCATTATCTTTTCGCTGGCAAGAAACATCTTAGCAATTTGAAGACACTAACTTGTTATTTTGGGTATTTAGGAAAACACATCCATCTGCTCATCCTCTAAGACACACAGGGAGGGATGCCTGAAGCTGCAGGTGCAGTTTTTTTAGCTCTATAGCTGAGCTCCCACAGCACCCCCCAGACTCTCCCCAGCTAATCCAGCCTAAGCACCTGCAGGCTTCAAAATAAACGGGTCCCCTCGGGGCCACCCTGTGCTGGGAGCTCCCGGTGCCGGCGCACACCTGGAAGCAGCTGTCGGCTCCCCACGGTGCCAAACCTCGGGCCATGGCGCTCAGCGTCGGTTTTAATCAGAGCCAAATTTGGAAGGGAATTAGTCTCAAAGGGAATCCAGTCTATCCAGGTCCTGGAAGGCAAGAAGTGTTCAGAATCCCCCTGGCTGGTGACAAAAGAGCAGTTCCAGTGCCGGCAACCCCCACGAGATGTGATTCAGTGAATGAGCTACTGCTGCTTCGTGGCGAGGTCCAGCGGGGAACCACTGCTCTCCCGAAGCCAATTATCCAGGGGGTGATGGTCAGACTTGAAACCTGTACTGCTTGCCCTTGCTGTTTTCAAGCTTGACCCCTTTTAAAGTCCGAAAATTTCCCAAATAACAGGCTACAGCTGCGCTTGACAGGTACGGGCTGCTTCTGTCATGTTGAAGATGTGCACGCTAATTCCTGCTCTTAACTATGGGGAGAAAAAATGAGCCATTTCTGCCTGTATTTAGATGAAGAGAGAAAAGAAAAACCAACAATTCCAGAGCTGCTCTTCTGCCGAGGGAAGAGGCAGGTAAAGAACGAGCCACATCTAAAGTCCTCTTCCAAGGGAGCTGCTAATACCAGTGGGGTAAAGTCCCAGTAATGGGGTTATCGGGGTCAGGGTCTTCCAACCAGCTCCCCCCTGCCCAAGAAGTGGGAGCCTCCTCCTGCTCCACCTTGCTGAGATTTTCCTACTTGTGAAATAATGACTCCCTGAGATGTTCCCGTGTAAGGAGATCGAAGGGGTTGCAAAAAGTGTAAAAATAAGGTGGTGTGTTTTGTGTTGTTTCCCCCCCCCCCAGGTTTATTTACTAAACTGCTTCACATTCAATGAAATAAGTACAACGATACTTAGAGAGCGTTGTCACAGGAGCAAACACACTGAGTTAAGGACCGAGAATGCAGGTTACGCTTATTTTGCTGTTGAACTCAAATGCCACTTCTGTAAACAGTAACAAAACCAGAAAGGGTTGCTGCTACAAACAAACAACAACAAAAAAAGATGTACACATAAAAACACGCTACGTACACAAAAACTACACATCTCATTTGATACTCCCCCCTCCCCCCCAAGGCAAAGCACTCTGGTCAAGTCCGAGTTGGTGCTCTCTGTACAATTATTAAATCCTGCTAAAAATTCTAGTTATCCTTGGGTTTAAAATACAGCACAGCGCATAAGGCAAAAAAATAGGAATTATCATCCAGTTCTTTGTGTTTCAGTTCAATAGCAAGACTTTAAGGCAAGTTGGGCCGTTTTGCATTGTTTCATACAGTGAATGGGGACTGACGGGTGGCAAATTCACAAGAGCAGATCGGGCATTGGCCCCTCAAGAAATTCCAGCTGGATTTCCTGAAGGAAAAAGCATTCCTAGGAGGAGAGACTGTCAAGAAGCTTACACATGAATAATTCTACCTAAAAAAAAAAAAGAAGCAAGCAGCAGAAATCAGGAACTGTATGCAGACTTACAAACTCATACCCATTCTAAAGTGCTTCAGAGAGTTTTGAGGGATGGAGGAGGAGAACTGGATGATAATTTATCGTTGTGACGTCTTGTTTGAAGGTCCTTAAGTTTTCAACTGCATGGTGGACGTTAGAGTGAGAGCATCGTTCTTTCAATGAGGATTGAAACGGATTGTTGGGTCTGATCTTCCCGGAACCAAGCACTTCAGTGGACAGGACAAGCAGCACCCAGAACAGAACATGAAGATTTGAAGTGATTTTCACTGACAGGTTGATAGACAGCCCGATCCATTTCCAGCTGAACGGCTCATCTAATGCCAGCAGTGTATTTATGAAGCATTTCCCCCCCATTTTTCACACCAAGGCTACACACGAGAAAAAAAAGTCATTTATGCTGCTGTCTTAAATTCAGCAATACCACCTGACACAATCCAGGATCAACCCCTGTGCCCTGACTGAACATTGCCACCGCCTCCGTAAAGCCAGGAAAACGTTTTGGAATTTTAACTGCTTTGACTTCCGTAAACAAAAGATGTTTCTGTAGATCACAGAAGGATCGGGGTTGGAAGGGACCTTTAAAGCTCATCTAGCCCAACTCCAATAAATGCCGAATAACCATCAACAACCCACCGATCTGTTGCTCTGATTTCTGTACCTGGCAGCACTTTGTGCTAACTGGAGAAGGCGTTTGCTAACCATGCCGAAGAGAGCGGGCGCGGGAGCGCCTTCATCCTCGGAATCTTACTGCAGTTAAACTCTCGCAGGTACAGTACACGTCTGACTGCGTGGACAGCCTCATGGCAATAAAATGCAGAAACTTCTCTCAAGTACGGAGTTTTTCTTATCTTAGCATCGCTCCGTTGTGTATCGGAAAACGCGATAAATCAACAGCGTGCCTGGGAAAGAGACCGGGAAGCAAAGCAGCTGGTGCAGTCGCTCAGACAGAGGGAGAAGGCAACGGGCAGAAATACCTCCCTCCACCCAAAACCTGCCTCCTCCTCCTCCCCACACAGAAACACGTGGCACCTCCCTTCCCCGGGACGTAGCTACTTGTGTCCTAGCGACGGATTCCCTGGAGTCGTTAAACGACGCTATTATTGCTTTGGAACCAGAATCCTTAGTGGGTCAGAGAAACGGCATCGGAAACGCTGCAGCTGCGTGTTTTATTTGCTTGTAAAGTCCTGCTGAATCCTACCAACTGTGAGGAATACACCAGGGTTTTCCAAGCTGTGCAAAGCCCCGTTATCTGGGACGTGACGGTGGAACCAGCCTGGGCTCCTTGCCTCTGCAGGACCTGAAGGCCGGCGCATGGAAGAGCGCAGAACCCGCCGCTCGCCTGGCTTTGCAGGAGCTTCCGATAAACCAAGTGCACTCAACCCCCTCTGCTCAGCATCCCTACAAAGAAATGGCTTTTAAAGCAACTATTTCAAATATTATTGCACCTTTAAAAAAAATATAATACTATGCGGGCTTGAAAAACAAAGGGGAACAAATGTTAATTTAACACGTGAAAATGAGAGGAAATAGCTCTAGAGGCAGAAAAATTCTTCAGTACCAGGCCTGGCAATACACGTACAGACATCAAAACAGAAAATGGAGATGAACCTGACTCCTAGTTAAAAAAAAAATATCAGAAGACAAAGCAAAAGGAGCTAAAATTCCTATGTATTCAGTCCTCTCTTTTAAATAATGGTCAGAACCCATGGCATCACCTTCTCGTTACCTGCCCAAACCACCACTAAATTCAGGGCTATCAGAAAGCTGCACCTCTGGAAGTTGGGGTTCACCCCAGGAACTCCGCTGCTCGGTCACACAGGGCACGAGCCGGGGCTGGGAGCCACGGCCCCCACCTCCCACCCACCGCAGAGCAAAGACCCCGAGCGGGGATCTCACTGTGAGCTCTTCATTTACAGATCGGTGAGAAGGAGGAACAATAAACGCAGGTTTTCTGGCAACAAAACTACCCTGACAAACGTGGAGCTCATTCAGCACGCGGTGTAACTCTTGTCAGGGTCGGTAGGCACGGCTGTATCGAGCAAGTAGGAAATGAGAGCGCTGGAACAACCGAACTGCACCAACACCAGTAACAGCCTCACCGCTGAGCCTGACATTTAGCACCATTTTAAAATCCGAATGCTCCCAGAAAGGACTCACATGTTCTTTTAAAAAAAAGGGGAGTCGTAGGGAATAGGGACACAAGGGCGCTTGGGAGAAGGACGGGATGGATTCATGCTGGGGCATTTATTTGGGATCACGCTACGGATGCTGCTGTGGCGCCTGCCGGGGCGTGACATCGGAAAGGACAGCACGGTGTCGCTTTTCCTTGCGTTCCGACGGCAAAGGCACGGCAGCCTCGCAAGGCTAAGTCGTTTAACCTCGGACTTGTTGACCCACAAACAGGAACCACCACAAGGGAAGTTCAAAATGTGATTTCTCCTCATCGGATCTACAGGTTTTGTCAAGAGGCAATAAATGTGCCCGGTAACTGTCTTTGAGTGGTTACTAATCACCATCCCAGCCCTCCTACCAGAAAGCAGGTAACACAGGAGTGCACAGGCAACATACTATGGCAAGTGTTATTTACAAACCTTGAGATACGGAAATGAGGCAGCCCTTTAGTTACGGTTCATACAAAAAATGATGAAGCACTGGCGCTGCTGAAGACACGACCAGACGCCGACCAGCACCCCGCCCAGTCACACCACGCGCTCGCGCGTCTCGCCCCGAGCACAGTAAACTTCATGTTTCAGAGTAGGCAGGGGGAAGAGAGGAAAGCTCTAGAATGAGAACGGGTTAGATGCAGAGTAAGTTTTCTAACCACATCCCAGGGGCAGACAGTCCTCTCTTCAATCCACCGCCATGACCAGGACGCTACCCAAACCCCGCCGGGAACGAGCTTTGGCCGGGTCGCTACAGTAACCAAGGCCGATTTTTGGAAGAAAATAAAAAAAATCCTTCCTCATTTCAACCTCAACTTCACCACGCTCCTCCAGCTCCAGGAAAGGCCGCCCATCTCCTCTGCCAGCAGGGTTTGTTTTCAAGCAGATGAAGCTCCATCCTTGCATCATCGGGTCCGTGAAGTCCTGCTTTTCATCAAAGCGCAGTCAAGCCAAAATTGCATCGACAGTACATCATCCCCGCAGAGTCCAGCCAGGTGTCCGAGATGGGATCGTACTTCTGGACAGTGTTCAGGTAGGAGGAGCCCGAGTGCCCCCCGACTACATACAGGTAGTTGTCGATTACAGCTGCACCAACGCCTGTGGGGAAGGAGAAAAAAAAAAAAAAATGAACCATGGCATGGTTACCAAGGGTGAAAATAAGGTGTCTTTTTGTTCCTACTTGGAACAACCCTCCCTCCACCTGGAGGCTGAATGGACAGAACTTGTCTGTTCTGTCCACAGCCCACAGCCTCCCCTTCTTGGGGCTGTCCTTACAGAAGAACAATCTATAATAAAAAGGGGTGTACATGAAGAGTAGCTCTTTCTTCAGCTCTTACACTCCTCTTTTCACTATTTTTGCACCCTTTCTTATGACAAAGCAACACTCTTCTGTCCCAATCCTCCTTGTGACGGAGACAGGAGAGAGGCTGCACTACTGAGTCTCAAAGTAAACCAAAATACAATAGAACGGCAACCACAGAATGGCTGAAACTCACTCAAAAGCAATGAAAAAAATTGAAAGCAGAGTAGAAAATTATTACTTTGTATTATTTTCGTTCCAGCTCGGTATTAATAAACTGGACTGTAATTAGAAATAGAGAAAAAAATACCCCTTCCTGCCCAGAGTTGATGAAGTGCGATGCTCTGCAGCCAGGTTATCGTGCTTTATTGCGGTTTTTCTCAGGCGGAACACCAGTTTCTCTCTGGCAGGACACCCGAGGGAGCTGCCGAGTTTTCCATATCCCTACCTGTCCTGGGTTCCTTCATGGGTCGACACACGGTCCACTGGTTTTGGTGAGGATCGTATCTCTCGATGCTGGCCAGGTGGGACACGCCATTGTGCCCGCCCACCACGAAAATGAAGCCCAGCGTGACGCCGACGCCAAAGTTTATTCGCTTATCGGCCATCGAAGCGACCGCCTCCCACGAGTTCTTACTCGGATCGTACCGCTCCATGCTGCGGATACAAACAAACAGCTCGTGAGGCTTGGGGTTCGGCCGCATCGGAACGTCGCTCCGCGGGAAATCCGCGTTTGTCAGAGGTACATCTGGTTCTGCCAACCACAACCATCACCCACAGGAGCAAAGCAGCGCACAAAGCGCTGGAGCAGCCGGGGAATTCTGCGGTGCGGCTGCTCCGGACTGCCCGGCAGCAGTGTGGCGGGAGCCGCGGCAGCATTAGCGGCTCAGCAGCAGCCGGCGCATCCCCCCCGTCCTCCCACGACACACAGCAGCCGGGGGCTCTCCACGGAGCGCCGCCAAAAAGCAGGTTTAAGATATTTCACCCTGGCACAGCGAGCCCAGCTGGGGGCGCTTCTCTGATGCCCTCGGGCCACCCTGGACCATCAGGTTCCACAGCGGAGCAAAGCAGGAGTTTCCAAAGCCGGCCTCAGACCGAGGGCTCTTTCAAAGAGGACTGCTACTACTTAGAAAAACAGCACCTTGTGAAAAACTGAATACAGCGCAGATCTGAAGTGGATCTATTTGGGTAACACATCGACCCAAAAACTTGCCGGAGGCTTTCCTGAAAATTACAGGCCGAGAGGAAAAGGTGTGGAGGCACCTCCCTCGGGAAGGGCTGGGAAGAGGCTGCTGATCAAAACACTAAGAATGGAAGAGGCCTTCTGGAAAAAAACAGGAGATGGATTATCAGAATTATTATTATTTTTAACCACTAGAGCTGCAGAGATGGTCAGAGTCAGTAACACGCTCACGCCACTTGGCCACCCCCTGTCCAAAGTTTAACTGCAGTAGCATGAGGGGGTAGGAAAGAAGGGGAGAGAAAATCAGCAGCACTACAGAGTTAGAGCAAAGGTGCTTAATTACGCAGCAGTCAGCTCCCTTTTGGTGCCAGAGCCTGTAAGAGCCTAGTGACTGCATGGCATGGCATATTGCTTTCACACTTGAACAATTAATAAGGCCAAAGTTATTCAATAAAAAGCAAATCAAATTAAAAAGTGCAAATAGTGAAATATCAGATCCCAGTAATCTTGCAGGAGCTTCTGGCAAATCCTTTCTGAGTGTGGCAGGGAGAAGACGTGGTACAAGGAGTAAGGCTGCTGCAGGATTTTATTGTTGATAAAAGCTTTTCCTCCAAAGGTACCAACTTGATAGAGACAAAAAATGGTTTGCATTTTCCAACTGAAAACTACTTAGATGTACTTTCCTATCTGGGAACTAACCCTCTGCTTCACAAGCTGTTTTATATAAAAACATATCAAGTAGAAAAAGTAAGTACAATTAATGACCAGTGCAACGTTGTTACACTAGACTATTAACAACCAATGCACCCCTTTCCTGCACACAAGGTCTTCGTTCCCATTCTTATTTCAGCTATTTAGGCTTGTTGTTGATTCATTTGCTTCCTGGCAGGACATACACCTGATTTGTTCCCAGTTTAATGAAGGGAAGAGTATGAATTATTTGTGTGCATAACTAACGCCCCCATCCATCCACCCACCCGGAGCGATGTGGAATAGGACAATGAAAAAGCACACTGGTATCGGGAAAGCTCCTTGTGGAGCTAAGGTCTGAAGCAAACCCACTGCTACCCAGGAGCTGGACCAGTAACCACCACCCTGAGCTTTATTTTTAGCATTAAGACTGAGGTATTTATTTATTTTGTGTATATTAAGCACGTGAAAAATCCTATTCTTTCCAAATCGGAGTTGTAAATATTAAAGTTCACCACACATCCCAGTGTTTTGTGGGCTTGAGGTCCAAGGCTTCATGGAGCACTGGCACAGTGCTGAGCAGCCTCTCCCGAGAGCTCTGCACAGTGACACAGACACACGTACACGACCTGGGGGCCTGAGCAAACGATCCCACACCACAGTGACCTGCTGAGTTCACCAGTTTGGGTGCCCACAAGGCCAAGTGTCTTGCCCCACCTTGCTCAGTAACACGTGTCTACGTCTTGCGCTTTATTATTTACCCTTCTGAAGGATTTGGAGAAAAAAAAAGACAATAATAAACCACCAATAAACCAGCTCAGAGCTGAAACATGTAGAGATAAATTAAAACAAAGACTTCCCATTGAACTATCACTGATACAGCAGGAGGGGGATCAGGGTGCCCAGAGAGGTGGAGGAGTCTCCTTCTCTGGACACTTTCCAACCCCCCCTGGATCTGTTCCTGTGTGGCCTGCCCTGAGGGATCCTGCTCTGGCAGGGGGGTTGGACTTGATCTCCAGAGGTCCCTTCCAACCCCTGCCATTCTGTGATTAACGAAGCCCACTGTGGATTCCCAATCTACCTCGGGATAATTTTTAATCGGCTGCCGAGCAGAAGCTCAACGGCGAGTTTTGCCGGCCCCCTGGCGGCGCGGTGAGGTGCCGGCGCCGAGCCCCCGTACCTGTTCATGTGGGCAGGGCCGTAGCCCCCGATGGCATAGATCATCCCGTCCAAGACGGCGGCAGCAAAGCAGCTTCTGGTTTTGTTCATGGGGGCCACCAGCTGCCACTCCTTCACTTTGGGGATGTACTTCTCGACAGTTCGTAGATAGGACTGCCCGTCGTAGCCGCCCAAGGCGTAGAGCTCTCCCGCCAGCACCGCCACGCCCAGGGTGCTGCGGCTCTCAAACATCCTCTCCAGAGACGTCCAGGTGTTCGTGTCCGGGTCCCAGCGCTCCACCGAGCTCTCGTGCTTTCGGTAACTGATGCCCTGACACACGTGGGTGGCGATCCCTCCGACCACGTAGATCTTCTGGTCTAGGACGCAGATCCCAAACTCATAGCGGGGGATGTTGAGAGGGGCCAGGCCGATCCAGGAGTCGTTCTGGGGGAAATACATCTCCACGCTGAAAGAGAAGAACACAGGTTATGGGAGCAAACCTAATTTTCTGAAGCTCTACGTGCAAAAGAGTATCAAGGAACGCACATCAAGGATTCGGTCTGGAGAAGAGAAGGCTGCGAGGAGACCTTCTAGGGGCCTTCCAGGATCTGAAGGAGGCCAACGAGAAAGCTGGGGAGGGACTTGTTAGGATGTTGGGTAGTGATAGGACAAGGGGGAATGGATCCAAACTAGAGGAGGGGAGATTTAGATTGGATGTTAGGAAGAAGTTCTTCCCCATGAGGGTGGTGAGACCCTGGCACAGGTTGCCCAGAGAGGTGGTGGAAGCCCCATCCCTGGAAGTTTTTAAGGCCAGGTTGGATGGGGCTCTGGGCAACCTGCTCTAGTGGGAGGTGTCCCTGCCCGTGGCAGGGGGGCTGGAACTCAATGATCTTGAGGGTCCCTTCTAACCCTGACAATTCTGTGATTCCCTGATTTTCTGTGTCCAATCTGATGTTTGAATTCAGGGAATGCAAACCAGGAAGAGTGTGGAGGGGGCAGGACAGGACAATGTCATGGGTGATGCTGAGGCCACAGCAGCTTTGGGAGGTGCTGTGACTGGGGTGAGCTAAAAATACAAACCATGGGGCTAAGGATAAACTGAAAAAAACTCCACACACACAAAAAAAGCCAAACCCAAGGGAAACAGCTGCAGAAAAAAGGAGAATTAGTGAGGGGGACACATGTATCTATACATACATACACTTAGAAAGTACAGCTTCTAGTTTTATAAATATGTATCTTACATGCACTGTGTAATTTAAACTAAATGTCAAAGTAGAAGAAACTAAATTGGAATATCTGCTTTCAAAACACTGCTTATTTGCATTTTGTTTTGCATAATTAGAAGTTATACTCAACGGTAAAATACGGTGGGTCTCGCCCACCACGTATGGTCTAGTCAGTCTACCTAAAGAGCTAATAAACGACTTAAACGATGTAAAGGAATATCTAGGACACAGGAAATATGAGCTGCTCAAAAAAACATATAAAAAAATGAAGCCAGCAGAGAGGTGATGGCCACTGGCTAAGAACCCAGAAGCAGGGACTGTGGACAGTCCAAACTGGCTGTTGGGAGCAGCAGCCCAGGCAGCAAAGAGCAGTATGGAATAGATCCTAGAGAATCTTGTGCTGATGAAACAGCGGCTGCTTGTCAGTGACAAACCAGCCTCCTGCGAGCGCACGTGAAAAGTACGAGGAGAGCAGCAGAATTCAGGTTTCCTACTTCACACGAAGGAAGGCAGCAACTGCCGTCCTGCAGACCACAGCTCTCCAACCATCACCTCAACCCTGAGCCAGGGCAGTAACGGTCCCAAAATCCCAGCCTAGTGAGGAGGTTGGCAGGGCCCTCTGGAGCTCCTCTGGTGCCACCCCCCTGCTCCAGCAGGGTCACCCAGAGCAGGGGGCCCAGCAGCGCAGTGTCCAGGCACCTTTGGAATCTCTCCAGAGAAGGAGACTCCCAAGCTCTCTGGGCAGCCTGGACCAGGCTCCAACCCTCTCCCACCAAAGAGGATTTTCAAACACACACGAAATGTCCCATCACTCAAGTGCCCCCACAACTTTCCCTCGGCTTACCTTTCCAAACAGGCAAACAGTCCGGCTTTTCCTCCCACAGCGCAGAGAACTTTAGGAGCGCAGCGGGGTCGTGTCATCAGCATGGTCTGGTGGGAAAGTCTGTGCTCGGGCATGAAGTGGTACTTGAGGGCCTCGTTCAGCAGGTGTTTACAAGTGTGGTCGTCACGGATGAGGTGGTTTGCTTCGTACAGCCTGGTGAGGAACTTGACGCTCAGCAGCGGCAGCCGCACGCAGTGCAGCAGCTGCGCCAGGTACTTCTGCCGCTCCTGCACGTCGTACTTGATCCAGGACTCCAGGGCGTAAAACACGGTCTCTTCCGTCACGACGTTCAGGCAGTCGTTGGAAACTATTTCATCCAGCTCCGAATGCGTGAGCTCAAAGAACTCTTCCGTCTGACAAACCTCCTCAAAGTTCTGACAAATGTACTTGTTGGCGGCCAGGTAGAGGTCGTGGCAGCCGTAGGTCTCCGCAAAACGGGAGATCCCGATGCAGTTGCCGGGGTCCAGCTGGCTCTCCAGGAACGCGCAACACTCCTTCACCACCAGCTTGATCTGGAGAAGGTTGGCGGCCGGCAGCAGCGACTCGACGGTGTCCTGCGAGATGAAGACGGTGCCGGTGTAGGCGTATTCCACGATGGCCTGCAGGGCCGCCTCGTCGACGCACCGGAACTCCACCTCCGAGTTCTCCTTCTCCGACAGGTTCCCGGTGAACATGGCTTTGAAGTAGGGGCTGATGCTGGCCAGCACCACTTTGTGGGCGTGGATCTTGACATCGCCGACCCGCAGGACGATGTCGCAGAGCTCGCGGTGCTGCCGCAGGAGGTTCAAGCCTTGCAGGAGCTGCTCCGAGTGCAGGTGGGTTAAGCTGGCGAGCGCGTAGGCTGGAGACGACCGGTCCATCTGCGACAAACAGGATTTTTAAGGCATTACTCAGGGCTTCACTTCAGCAGCTTCATTACTCATGTTACTTAGACGTGCCACGCGGAACACTGGAAAAAAACATTTTTCCGTTTTGGCTTTTATCTTAATGAGGCTTATCCCTTTCCATTCTGCTTTTCCAAGCCTTACCGCTACACTCTTCACGCAAGCAAAATCCAGGACAACCAAGTGTTTATTAATAGTGCCTTGGCCTTAAAGAAGCACCCGACAACCACCACGGTGGGGTTTTGGGGTTCTGGAGTAAACCAGATGTCATCTGAAGTGTTGAATACAGGACAGGATTCTGCATGGGATATTGGAAAGATCTGAACAGAGAGACTAAAATAAAAATAAATAGGGATAAATAAAGAATACAACTGGCTTATTTGAGACAAAGTTTGAGAAGTTCTTGAACTACTTTCTCCTACTTGCCTTGTGGCCCACTCAGTGCTGCTGCGGTGCGGCCGAGCCCTGCTGCGGTTCCCACTCCAACCAGTGCTGCAGGCAGGGCCCCACCAGCCGCGCTCCCCTTCTGCGTTCCCACTCCCTCGCTCAGCACTAAACAGCCCCTCTCTCTGCACAAAGAGGTAAAAAAAGCGCCCCCTCCCCCAAACCCCAGGCTGCAGGAAAAGGGGTGCTGGAGCAGAGGCTCCTGCTACTCGTTCCTACCTACAGCTCCACCAAACCCCCAGACCCTTCTGGCAGCAAGTTCTGGCTTGCGTCGTGACACTTGGAGGCACCTGCTCTAATTTCAGGATCATTAAAATTCCAACAGCGCCGCCCACCACCACCTTTGGTGCTTTATTGTAGCGGTGAGAGGGCGGAGGGCGCGAGTGTGTCAGGATCCCAGGCGGGAGGAAAGGTGGCTCTTGTTCTACAGAGAACACCCCAACCACCCAACTTCTGAACTGAAAAGCCGACTGCATTGGGATGGGCCAAGTGACCACGCAAACTCCAAGAGCTCGCTTCTTTTGTCATTATCATTTAGAAGTTCCTCGCTTTTACAGCTCCATAATTATGCCTAATTTGCTGCGAGCCTACTTACAACCGGCTGAATCTGAAAGAGGAAAATTAGTTGCCTCCGTTTGAATAGAGAACATAACAGAACTGACAGGAGGGAAGGTTGAGAGCAGGGGGCAGAACATCTTCTACCCATCACAAGATAAGCAAACTCCTCCCTCTGCTATTACAACCCTAGGCTGGAAAGAAAACATGCTTACAATGCTTGCCAGCATATCTGCAAAAGGTAAGATTTCATCAACAACCTCCAGGTAACAACAACTTTGCAGCACAAAATATATGGGGGGGCTGGGTGGGAAGAAAAAGAGCTGCTCAGCAGCTACACCGCTTCGTTTCCCTCCCGGCTTTGCGCTCAGTTCACAGTCGGGTTGTTCCATCAGGAAGCCCAAGGTGACAGGACACGGACGGACAAAGGAACGGTCGCAGCTCAGATGCCAGCCCCGCAAACCCGGTTATAAATAACTACATTTAATTTTTTCTGCAGAAATAAAACCTTTTGCCTCAAGTCGTATCCCACACCCCTCCCGTCTGGCAGCGCTCGCCCACGCCACGGATTCCACGGATTTATTTGATTATCGGGCAGGAAATCCAAAGCTGAAGCGTAACCCAGTGCTAAAGAGCGCTCCAGAGTCCAACAACCTGTGCTCCCAACCCAAAGGGTTGCCCTTGGGCTCTCGGCAGAACTTACCTTGAGTAGCAGAGAGTTACTGGAACTAAAAAGGTTAATCAGAAGTGTATGTTCTTAGCGTGCTACTGAAAGCTGTTCCTCTTCCGAAGCCCTGGCTACGTGCCCTGCAGAGCACAGCCTGGTCTTTATGGGGAAAGAGCAGGCAGAGCTCCGGGTACTTCTCTGTTTCAAGGTGGTGTTTAAGTACTCAGCAGTTCCTCATTTAGCCTACAAAGGGCTGGAGCCAGCGAGCAACTCATTACTCGCTGGAGAACATAAAACCTCAACAGCAGCTGCCCCGAGCACCGAGCCAGATAGGGGATGTGTTGAAGAACCAAACACCGCTTTCGTGGTGCAGGAAAGAATGCGCAACCGTTTGCAATATTTTTGCAAGTAAGTTGCCAACTGTTTTGTTTATGACATTTTAAGCTCTTCACGTCGCTGAACGCCAGCACCTGAGCTGCGAGCACGGTTTGAAGGGGCAGAGGGACGCCGGGCAGGGGCACCGCATCCTGCGGACGGGCGCACGGTTTCAAACCCCAGCAGCGCGATTCCCTCCCTGACAGGCAGTCCCGGGGAAGCCCGTGGGACGGGGATCCGTCACGCCGCCGGGAGCTCCGGGACGGAGCAGACGCCCTTCCGCCACCGCTCCGCTCACACCAGCGTCTTCCCGGGGAGAGCGGCCGCCTTCTCCCCGGGTACCCTGAGGCCGCTCTCAGCCCGCGGCACGGCACCGCTCCCTCCCTCCCGCATTACCCAGACCGAGTCGGGACAAGGCGG
>VWZK01001557.1:0-15258 GCA_013396935.1 Baryphthengus martii
GGACACACCATTTCTGATCCAGGCCAGGAGGCTGTTGGGGTCCACCAGCTTCCCCAGGTCCCTTTTCACTGGGCAGCTTTCCAGCCACTCTTTCCCAAGCGTGTCGCATTGCCAGGAGTTGTGACCAAAATGCAGGGCCCGGCGCTTGGCCTTGTTAAACTTCATCCCATTGGCCTCAGCCTGTCAATCCAAGCTGTCCAGATCCCTCTGCAGAACCTTCCTTCCCTCCAGCAGATCAACACTCCCACTCAATTTGATGTTGTCTGCCAACTTGCTGAGGCAATGCTCGATCCCCTCACCCACCGTTGATAAAGATACTGGACAAGACAGGCCCCAAAACTGAGCGGCGCACACCATTCTCTGTCACTTGCAATGACAGTCCTCTCTTAGCATTATGAGTGCAATATACTCTTCCCACCATTCTGTATTACATTCAATTTTTTCATCGATCTAAACATATATATAAACATCTTCTGGTTTTTGCAGTCTGAGTGAGAACCTAACAAGTGTGTGGACAGGATTAAAGCGTTACTCCTGACGTTGGTTTTCCAAAAGCAGCCTTTGTCCTGATGCTCCTCTACATGTCTCATTTATAACCTACTGGATTTAATACTCGAAAATATGATTTCTGTATTCAGTATTCATGCTTTGCCTTTTGTCTTCAGCTGGTCTGAACTAGGAGCTTACACTTTATTATCTCCTTAGAAAGAGATTAATATTAAAGGAATATCTAACTCCTAAATATTCACAAAATTCGTAAAAAAAAAAGAGAGATCCATGTTACCATGCATTATGTGGGCATAATTAGAGCAATAGAAAGTTTAGCTGGCTATGTATCAGCACTTTTTTTCTGCATTTATTATCCTGATTTTCTGCAAGGGAATTCTCTGTGACTCTTAAGGGTTTATGTTTAATTAACAACTAAAGAAAAGCAAGATGTCTTCATATCCTTCTATTTTTTTGAGTTTGAATGGTAATTAGGGCTTTATCCTAAACTAGAATTGAGTATTCATATGGTGAAAGGGGAGAACCTGGCATGTTGTTGATTTCTTGGTGTGATAGGGATACCTGATGGCTGAAGAAACAAAAAGCCCGTCAGTTTTACAGTATTTTGTAAAATAACATTGTCGCTGCAAGAGAATGATGATCATTCACATCAAATATTTGGGTCGGACATCATGTGATGTTCTAAGTTTTCACTGCAAACCTACAGAGTGTTGAGAGCATCTGCTTAACTTCCAAAATGCTCCTTAGCTCTTCCATTTTTTCTCTGCTAGTTTTACTGGCCTTCCACCTTTAGCAATGCGAGCGATATAAATCAGAAAAAAAGGAAGTACCGTTGAAATAAATACAAAGTAAGATTTTCTGGTAGTTTTGACCATTTGTGCCAATTGCTTCATGGCTATGGTGGTTCTGTGGGGCAAAATTTTTGGGGCTGTATGTTGTGTGATTCCCTAATCTCAACTGATGTATCCCACCATTGAGCAGGGAGTGGGCAATGGATTGATAGTAACGAGTTCTCTATTGACGTGCTTGTTCTAAGGACTAGTTTAAAGTCCATTAAAAATTTAATTAAAAAGTTCTTTTTCTTTCAGGTGGGAGATGAAAGAAGGCGCAGATCTTGAAGCTGAGGAGAAAGTTATGGTGGAACACTTAAAAAATGTTTATTTGACACAGAGCACTCCTACCTCAGAGGATAAAGAAGAATAATTACCTTGACAGGTTTCGGGTAGCACCTTTTTCTGAATTCAACATGATTAACTTAATGGCTTAGTTATAACTGACAGGACTAGAAAGCTCAGGAAAATATATCTTGAGTAGGAGTTTTAAACTAAAGAACGTTCCCCTGTTATTGTCTAGTCACCCCATCCAGGCAGCAATTGTTCACACATGCCTAAGGTGAGCAACCGTAGATGAAAATGTCAGTGTCACAAAACAAGGAGGGTGTATCTCGATACTGCGGAGGCATCAACCAAAATGACAAACCAAGAACTTTTAAAAGTATAAAACTCACTGGGAAAACAATGCCATCTGGGACACGTGCTAAGCCAACACCGATGCTGGGTTTCCATCGACCGCGTTGGAGTCAAGAGTCAGCCTGCCCCCGATTCGTGTCACTCAAGGACCTTTTCTCTCCCTTGGTGCTTGTGGTCTAGTTAGTCCTGCCATTAAATCACCAAAATGTATGAAAAAAGGACAAAAACAGGCCACAGGTCTGCAGTCCTTCCTGAGTTGCTCCAGAGTGAGTACGCTCGGCTGTTATTCGCAAGCAAAACTACGTCAGCTTTATTGACCTTGCAGATCCTAACCTCCCACTCAGTGTGTCTTGTGGCTTAAAAGATGCATTATAGAGAAAATTGTTAGCGGCTTTTAAAGTTTTGAGAAGTGTCTTTTTGTTTAAAAGAATGATTCTTTTAAATTATTGTAGAAGAATTATTCTTTTAAATAAAGGCAGTGCTCAAAGGGCTATCTTAACGGTGAACCGAGAAGAGAAAATGATAAAGGATGCAATATTTATTTTTGACATATAGAGTAAAATCTCATTTTTAAAGTAAGCCCCGTCTGATACTTGGATTTTCCAAATATTAAATGTTTTCCTTTTCAGTAAAAGTTCTTCATCAAAGACTGAAAATAGTTTAAGTTAGAAAGGCGTCTATTGTGACAATATTTTTAATACGGAAGGTGTGGTTAGAATTTCCTTAGCTCCACAGAAAGAATCCATCATTTTTCAATTTATTTCTTGCATTGGAAGTCCAAGGGAACTGTTTCCTCTGCCTGATGAAGGACCTTGGCAAGATCTTGCTAAGGCTGCAAGCTGAGCAGCTATTCCTGTTCCCACCACATCTTCTCACAGACACTATTATGGACATAACTCAGATCACTTGAGTAGGAGGGAGGCTTGGGTTTTTTTGGAAGACTTCAGCAGCATCATGGGTAACCACAGCACTAATGCTGCTGCAGGGTCTAATCTGAAATGCAGTTTTTCCTCCTTTTAATTGCTCTTTTGTTTTTTTGGGTTTTTTGTTTTTTTTATGTTTTGTATCGTGCATGTAAAATATCAGACCATTTAACATCAAAATATCTCCAAAGATCTTGTTACGACACTGTAAGGCTGTGAGACGCTGGTGCTTCAAAAAAAAAGCAAAAGATGGGGTTTTTTTTGAACGATAAAACAGACGTTTTCTTCTGCTGCCGATATATAGTAATTTCAGATCATAAAGAAGTGAGGAAGTGTAAAAACAGTTTGTCTTTGCTTTGTATTTCACCTTTGAAAGTTAGTTGTGGTCCTAAGGCTTAGAACGTGGCTACAGGGATTTGTTGGTGACGAATGAGGCGCACGTGCTCCGAGCCGTACTAGTAACGCGTTAGCGCACACGGAAGCCGGAGTGGAGAAAATTTTTCCCTATTTTATCAAAATCTATTGTACGTAATTAACTTTTTTTTCGTATAGTCACATAAAGTGAATTTCTGTCTGCGTGGTGAAACTGACTGAAATACTTTTGGCGAAAAAGCTCCCCTTCTGGGAAACACTTACTCTGAATAGTATAAACTTTGCAAGTGAAATAAGCTAACCCAGAATAAAAACCTCTCGCTTACTCTGAAATGGGTATGTCCATTCGGGGAGTTATTCCAGCCTGGTTATTATCCTTTAAAATTCACAGCACACTTGGTTCTGGAATAATCTGTAAACAGTCATGTCAAAAAAAAAAAAAAAAAACATTCTTTATGCCTCTTCTTCCCTTCTCTGGCTGCCAAATTAATTCTGCAGTAACCCACTGGGTAGCACTAGGACAATTTTGTCTTTCTTAGCAAGAGTGTATTTATAATCTTTACCGATGTGGAGCTGACAAGACAGAATAACTACCCTCAAAAAAAGCTAAACCTCTGTACAGTGTTTTATTTGAATGTTTTTCTTCTCCAAACTTCTCTCTCTATATATATCTATATCCTTTAGAATATCTAAATGTAAGCAAATGTGTGTTTGAAGCTGAAGTTGTGTGGTGAGGAATAGCAGGGCTCAGTTTGTTGGCAAGGTAGTGATGCTGTTAACTGACCCTCAGGGTATAAAAGAAACATCATCCTGGCAGCATCGCTTAGTGCTGAATAGATACCTTGGCAACACTCGCGTTCGTTCCACAAAATTACAGTAATAATAAGAGCTGTAGAACTAAAATTGCTAAATAACATGCCATTAATTTATCAAGACTGCTTACTTTAAACTTAAACCCTTAATTGAAGAAAAAATGAAAGACACTTGAAAGAGCTGATCATTTTTACGTTGTAAGGTGTGTAAAGTTAGGAGTACTTGTAGAAGAGATTGCTGCTGTCTGTGGCTTTTCCTAATCAAACAATAGTTCTTACAAAATACAATATTCTTACCAAAAAAGTTCTGTTGATTCCAAAATTGACTTAAGATTCATTTCATTTCAGAGGGTGATGGGTTCATAAAGCTGCAGTGTTTTGCTTTTGTATTCTATGACCTGGCTCTTCGTTGCTACTTCTCGATCCAAAACTCACATCTATGTTTAGCCTCAGTAGGTGAAGGCAACGGGACCCAGATTTGGCTGGGCTCTGTGTTCCATGGCTCCTGCAATCTGACCACATCAACTGCTCCTGGAAGGGTCGTCAAAATTAAGGATTCAAGTCTGTTTGTTGTGTGCAACAGACCTTTCTGAACGGGCAAAAGCTGTGGAGTTAGGTTAAAAGGCAATTATAGAAATGAATTGGGTCAGATAGCAGCACCCAGGTAACTATGCATTATTGTTAATGCTTACACCTAATTCTCATTTAAGGTTTTAATACACCTAGCCCTTTTTTTATGAAACAGGCTTAAATGGGAGATTTCGTGGCGCGGAATATCTCTAATTACATTTGTTTAGTGCCCAGTTCAGCGTGCTCCAGTTCTTAACATCTCACTGCTTTTGAAAGGCAGTTAATAAAATTAGAAGCAGGGCAAAATTGAGGTGGTATTAATAGTAATGAAAGTGGAGAAAGAGGGGGAGAGGGAATTTGGGGAAAAGACAGGCATTAAGACATAGCCCTGCCTTTTAGTGACTGCTGTCTTGACAAACAATGTCCCGTGGATCGTGCTTTATTCCAGGAGAGGGCTTTTGTAGAAACCGCAGGCAACAAAGCTGTTTGTTCTGGAAGTATGCACGGCGGCAAATGGATGTTCTGTAATTCATCTCTACATCCTCACAGCAGTGCAAGGTAGGCACGAGGCTGGCTTCTTCCAATTAGCCTCCTCTGACAGAAATATCCCATTTCCCTCTCAGCTGGGAGAGCTTCACAAAATACTACTAAGTCTTATCTACAGTCAGATACCAATTACGTGCTGATTTAAAACTTTTTATGGAACTCCTTAAAAATATGTGTGATCGTTTTCAGTGACAGACACTATTCAGACTTCCAAGGCAATCATCGAAAGACTGAGGAATCGGACCCGTTGCCCAATTAGGCATGAAATGAGATGTAACGTGACAGCAACAGGGAGATTTCTAAATGAAGATCATAGAATCATAGAACGATAGGAGTTGGAAGGGACCTCTGGAGATCATCTAGTCCAACCCCCCTGCCAGAGCAGGATCACCCAGGGCAGGACACACAAAAACAGATCCAGGCAGGGGTGGAAAGTCTCCAGAGAAGGAGACTCCACCACCTCTCTGGGCAGCCTGGACCAGGCTCTGTCACCCTCCCAGCAAAGAATTTTCTCCTCCTATTGAGGTGGAACCTCCTGGGTTCTTGCTTATACCCATTATTCCTTGTCCTACTACTGGGCACCACCGAAAAGAGTCTGTTCCTTTCCTCTTGACCCCTGCCCCTCAGATATTTACAGACATGAATCAGCTCCCCTCTCAGGCTTCTCTTCTCCAGACTAAACAGTCCCGGTTCTCTCAGCCTTTCTTCATAGGAGAGACATTCAAGTCTCTTAATGGTCCTCGTAACTCTCCATTGGACACTCTCCAGTAGATCCCTGTCTTTCTTGAATGGGGACGCCCAAAACTGGGTACGGTATTCCAGTTTTGGCCTCCCCATTTCAAGAATATAGACCTTGAGGAGGACCTGGCTGGTGTAAAGCCACTTCTCTGTTGTAACAATCCTTCTTGTAAATAGTGATTTGAGTGGAAGCAGAAGCTCTAAAGCTCTTTTCAGTATAAGGCCCAGAAAACTCACACAGGTGAGGCTGCTTTTTCCTCCGTCTTTGGACTCCAACATCTGGGAAGCAGACTAAAGCAATGGATGTTGTCAGGAAGGCAGGACAAGAAAAACATGCAAAGTCTTGAGCAGGCTGGATATCACTCAAGGCCTTGGAATACCCTTCAGTAAAATGATGGTGGAACCAGATTATTCCTCTCCAGCAACAGCATTTGAGAATAGAGCGTTAGATACTATTGCAGCAAGTGAAATCATGATGTAGAACTGACAAAAAAACCCCCACACTCTAAAAAGCAAGGAATCATGCAAACAAACAAAAATAAACCCAAATCCTTTTTTTTTTTCTTTTCCTTGAAAAAGTGATTCTATAACAAGTGCCTCAGGAAGAACTGGAAATTATGAAGTACTAATGGCATGAAATGATAAAATCTGAATTAAGATTGTAAGTCTAAATTTAATTGAGGACTACCCCGAAGCTGACAAGGAGCCACTCAGGTCACGGCTAGTGCAAATTTGATGACTACCACATAGAGCCCTTTAGATCTATCAAAGCTTCCGCTGTTAGTAGGTTGCAACCATCTCTGAGGAGGTGCTTTAGAGTATCTCCTACTGAAGAAAGTGTTTTAATGTTAAAATAGTTCATTATCCAGTTTCTGCAGTAAATTGATCCAAGCTCCAATAGAGAACAGTCTCAGTGTCTGCCCAACCCTGAGTCACGTCCATTCTCTGTCTAGAAATGAGGAAAAAAAAAACCCACATCATGGTGACCACGTTCAACAGGTATGATCTTCCCCAAGCACTAACTCAAGGATCATGTCATGTCTACCATGAGAAATTCAGGTTTCAAACTTTGTTCTTGGTGGAGTTTTGCTGGAACAGCACATAACTTGGTCTCTTTCTTCTCAGTTCTCTCAATAAGTAGGTACATTGATTAAAATCACTCCTGTGAAACAAGCACTCAAGTCATTAGAAAACATCTGATGAATGATTAACAACGTCCTCCCATGTGTGTTCCTCAAGATAATGACATGGTCATACACATTTTGTCCCCGATTCACTAGAGGACAGAAATATGGTGATGCAAGCAACTTTGGTAAATTTGTAATTACCTAATATTCAACTACCTTTTTTTTTTTTCCTTTTGTTTTTGTCCCATAATCTGTGTTTTCTGTGTAAAAAGTCTAGAAACATTTTGGATATTTGGTCTCCATAAAGAAATAGTATCACACAGCCCGTCATGTGTCGCCCTGACTCTGTTTTGTTTTCCACCTCAATATTGTCTTTCAGGCATCCTTGAAAAACTTATTGATTAATGTTTGTTATGATTTAGAATGTGGATCCTGCTGGCACTCAGTTATAGATGGGCAGATAGTTTATGGGTAATTATTTCAGGTTCAGGGTCCCCTGAGCAGTTCATGTTCCACGTGCATTTCGTAATATCTATGCTTTCCCATTGTTCTACGCTACCTTGGAAACCTGGGATGATGGGAGCTATTTGTATGCATTGCTGTTTGTCAATTATTTGTGTTTTTTTACCTAAACCAATGTATTTTGCCCCAGGTTTTCTTTCCTTTAAGATATCTGAACTTTTCATTTGCACTTGGAAATCCATAACGCATCTGTTTTTGCAACCTACAAGCACCTATTTACATATCAATAAAGCCTACACCTTCTCAAACCTGATGCAGAGTCCTAGAGGACCAAGAATTTAATAAATATAAACTTCAAACCAACCAGCTGCAAGGTTATCATTGTAGAAACGCCGTAGCCTTTTTCACTTGGAATTTCACCTCTCTCTATGTTCCAGGAATAACAACTTTAGGCTGCTGCTCGCTTGTGTTCTGGGCTCTTGATTGATATTTTCCACTCTATGTAAAAAAATATGTTTAAAATGGGTTTTGTTATGTAGATTAAGATCATGCTTCCCCTCTAAAGAATGGAACACACATTGGGGAGGTAAGAGGTTGATATGGCAGGTGGTTTTTGTTCTGGCATGTGGGCCAGCAAACAGATTACTTTATACGTTGAACCAGATGTGGCTTTGGGAGTGAAGCAATCTTGGCAGGAATCCTACCTGCAGGTACGTATTAACTTCAGGAAAATGATGGCTGAACATGTGCCACAAAGACTTTCTTCCGAGGCAAATGGATTAGGCCTCTTCAAACACCAACAGTTTCTAGCTCCCTTATTCCAGTGAAGGCTCCCAAATTTCACACGTGCCCATCTGCTTTATGAATGGACAGGTCGATGGAGGTTGTTGCATTAATGGAATGCCAATTGCAGTGCTAATTAATCATCCGGCCTCCTCTTCACTCCTGACAAATAATTAGCCACAACATGGTAGACTGTTCTCCGTGTCCAACAACTATCCAGGGACCAGGTCAATATTAGTGAGCAAGACCGTGCCTCTACCAGAATTTGGTGTCAGAGCACAGATAACTTCCAAATTAACATGTCAGAGAATGCGTTTTGATTTTTTTCATGTTTTAAAGGTGCTGTATATGTCAGGTCCTTGGATTTGTGAACCAAACTCAGCTGCTGCAACCCTTTCATTTCCCTTCCATCCCCTTCTCACCGTTTCCTGATTTTGGCTCAGCTGCCAAGTTTTATGACTTGTGCCATTTCCAGATGAGGCTGCGACCACATCTTAAGGCACAGTGCACAAAATGCACACAGGGCGATTCACTGTCTCGAAGAGCATCCAGTGCATACCAACAAGTACCTCTCCAGGCCCAACAGCAACACGCTTTTTGGTTAAATCTTCTGCATTTTAACCCGACTACGCCCTCTGAGATTTGGACAGGCCTCCAGTCTGAGGAGCTTCAAGGTGAGACACATCTAGTTGTTTTGCAGGAGCTTGGTGGCTTGGTTTTGCTTAAAGGAGTGGACAGGAAGGAGAAGGGTTGGCTTGGGTTTTTTTGCTTATTATTAAGCTTATATTGTTACGTTAATTCTATTGCTTTTGCCGCTGTTTTGGTTTCTTTCCATCTGGACTGATGATAGGTCAATGCACGACAGCTACAATCTGCTTAAGTAGTTTGGGCATCGATAAAGTCACTGTAGCGGCCGGTGGCAGAAGTAATTTGTGAGTTTAGTCTTTGTAAAAAGTGTCTATCACGGCAATAGGCACTACAGGAACTAATTCAATCTAAATCTCTCCACTTAAAACAGTCGATCATCAACGTGATTTCCTCGTTGGGCTTTCTCAGGCCTCTCCCTGATAAACCACCGTTTTCCTTCTGTGGTTAGAAGCGAGAAGCACAGGAAAATGCTGGTATCTTATGTGCTGTGTCCTTCTATGAGGGATCTCATTTTTTCCAACTCTGGTTCCAAAAGGTGCCCTTAAACTACATAATGGAAAAGGTACATGTGTTTGCTTTTCCATTTTATGCGTACACAAATTGTTTAGATGACAGTTGTACAATTTTATTTTTTTTTAAGAAAAAAAGTTATATAATATAATACCCTGGAGCAGTCATCTGCTCTAACATGCATAATTTATTCAAACATCGTTTGTGGAGTTGAGGGATTGATAGTTGGGAACAGAAAAATTATAGGTATGCTAAGTACATTCCTGCAAAAATAAATCACGTAATCATATATTGAGATCCAATATTTCAAAATTCAAAGTACAATTAAATTGTTTGCACATGTAACAGCAGTGAAATAACTTTGCAAGGTTTGTGTTGCAAACCCATGCATCTACAGAGCCAATAGTAGATCACAGACCATAAAGTTCTGTCAGTACTGTTGCTTTCAATCTTTGTTTCATTCCACCGAAACTTTTCATATCGGTTCAGCATGTTTTTTTTAACTACTCTATACAGGACCAAAGAATTAAGAGTTGTAACTTGAACTATAGATCATATACATTTAATCTGTACAACAAATGCAAAAGCAGTAAGTGAAAAACAAAGACATAACAGACTGTAAAAACTCTCAAGAACATATAATGAAGCATAAGAGTGAATGTCACGACAGATTTATGTATGTTCGAGTTTCAGCGAAAACTGCCGAAGACAAATTTGAGAATATTTGTGTATTATACTTTTGGCACAATAGCAGGAACCAAAATAAATTATCCAGGAATAAGACATAAGAAACAGATTCAGGGTGTAAACAACAAGCCAAATAAGAATTTTGAATTAAAGGGAATTTTCAAGCCAAGAGAAAGAGAGGTTTTTCAGTGTTGCAGAGCACTCAAGAACAACATTGGTTTTTCACGGGTTTTCAGTATTTCACTTTTTTTTTTTTTTACAGTTTCTAATTTCATTCTTGTGAAAAGTGTTTCTCAAAAGGTAACACATCATCTCTGTCAGGAAAGCTAACATATTTTTATTTTTCATGAAGTGCATTCTCCATATTTATGCACTGTACACGGTACACAGAAAGACTATTCCATCGATGTCAAGCCAAAAGAACAAATGAAAAGAAACTGCAAAGAGAATTGTAAAGAGATTTTTTTTTTTTTCCTTCCACTATCTTTTCTTTTGGGCTTAGCCTTGGAAGAAATTTTTATGTCCCAAAAAAACACAGGATAACTTTTCCCCAGAATCACACGTCCTAAAAGTTGCTATTCTTAACTGCAACTGCTAGATAACAAGTCTATGCAGGCTTGTTGGTGTTGGTGTTGTCTTTATTTTATTGTATTTTCTTCACCTCTGGAAATAGCAGCTGTTACTGACCAAAAAAAAAAAAAAAAAGTTTAATTTTTAAGATTGAAAAAAATTGATGTGTTTTCCAGATCTGCCTCTGACAACAGCTGTGTTGGGGGTGCTCAGCAGCGCGGCCTCTGTTGTGCACGACGCTTTGCTGGGCGTGAAATAAAACCTTGTGATTTTTGTAGAGCAGATGACATGAGGTGGTCAGTAGGAGAGAGCAAAACCATAACGCTTTTTTTTTGGTTTTTTTTTAAATTTTATTTTCACATGATTCTTCACCACCCTGATGCATCTTATTCGTCGCAGAAAAGGATTCTTGAAGTGGGCCACGTCGTTCTGACGGGGAACTAAAGATGTTAGTACTTCACGCTGTCAGGTGCTGAAAGCAGGAACGTGGGTACTTGTGCAGCAAGGGCTGTGGTGTTCCACCAGCGCTGAACCACGGGAGGCTTTAACAACTGCTTAGGAAAGTTGCGTTGCAAGATAGCTATTAAAATCAGACATCCTACTTGCTACAATCATCTATCAGCTGCTTCTAAAATCCTGCCCACCTTCTGTGTGTCATCTGGAGGAGATAAAGCTTTAATTGTGAGCGGGTGGTATATATGAAAAAAAAAAAAAAAAAAAAAATGGAGAGAGAAAGAAAAAAAGACAAGGCGCCTTCTGTCATTCTTGTCCTGTCATGCTTTCTGTTTCAGTGTCTTTGTGCCGGTGGAAGTTCTGCAGGCAGCTTTTAAAAAGGTGAAAAATATAAATAAAATCAATAGATACAAATAAAATCCAGGACAACGAACGGCGCACCGTAGAGAATGTATTGCAGAGATTGGGAATAAGAAAAAATACCGTGTATTGCAGCTTTTTCCCTTTTATGCTTTGGCTCTTTTCTCACCCAAGTTTCAAATAATTCCTACTTTCCGTGGTATCCATTACCAAATTCCCTTTTCGTTTGTTTATTCTGCATTTATATGTACGACTTTAAGAGCTTCTTCCCCGTTGCCACTAAGCTGCAGCATTAAACATCAGAAGCTCGCGTTTTGGGGTTCAAAATGGTTTCATTCATAATATTTTCATTCAGCTCTTCTGTTCAATTTTTTTGAGATGATGAGACTTGACATTTTTTTCAGCCATTTGAAATAAGCCTTGTTAAAGCAGTATTTATGTTACTGTAATAAGAACTGTCGTCAGACCATGATCACTTGTCATAGACGCGACAAATATTTGGTTCCCTTGGTGTGCTCCTCTTTAGATATGGTGATGAAGTCTTAAAATAACTTCTCCCATCTTCAGTACAGTTCTGAGTTACGCTTTTTGCTTTTTTTTTTTTGCCTCTAAATTAAAAATAAAATAAAAAAAAAATTGGCATTTTCGTACCGACAGCACTGAAAATTTCATGCTGCGTCATGCAGGCTGCAGTCCTTGGAGAGATCAGCCTTTCTCCTCTCCGTGCTGCAGGCAGACACGGGTAGAGCCACTCGACCAGCTCGGTACCTCCTTCGTCAACCGGCTGGCCTGATGACCCCATGTTCTCAGTGCGTCCCCGGCCTTTTTCTTCCAAGGTATCATTAGTTCAGTGGCTTTCTTGAAAGTCTCAGGGTCTTGTCTCTGAGCTGGATTTTTTAAATTTTTTTTCTCTCCTCTGTGCTGTTTTCGGTGCAGTGTCGCCGCTATCGCCCATGACTAGCGGTTGACAATTTTTCTCTTTGAAACTCCCTCTCTTTCAAATTCAATTTCCTAATTGTTTCCTGGGAAAGAAACAGAGTCTACGGCCTTTGTTTTATTATTTATATTTTGGGAGGGTAAAAAACAAAGGCACGGTAACAGAAAGGACTCCTTTAGGGATCAAGTCCAGGCAAACACATGATAGATGTCTAGTTCACACGAGAAAAAAGAGAAATGCCTCTCTCCTGCCAATCCGTGACCATCTGACTGTTGGCTTAACCATCACAGCGAGACACAGAAGATCAGGCTTGTGGCATCTTCAAGAAATCTAAATGTCCCTAGAAGAGACATCTTCCCTCTTCATTTACCCTGACTAATGAGTCCATAGCAAAGGTTTTCTGTTCTTTCAGTGCCTGACTCTGAACTTTTTGCTGTTAAATTTCTCCCCATTTCTCTCACTTGAGTCAAGATCATTACTTGTAATACCTTTCAAGTCAGTGTCATCTGCAAATTTCATGGATGCACATCAAATTCTTACCCATCTCATTAATGACCATATTGTGCATATTACAGATGAGATCTGAGAAAGGGTTTTTTCACACTGAGGGTGGTGAGAGCCTGGCCCAGGTTGCCCCGAGAGGCGGCCACTGCCCCGTCCCTGGAACCATCCCAGGGGCTCTGAGCAACCTGCTCTAGTTGCAGATGTCCCTGCTCCCTGGAGGGGGGTTGGACTGGATGACCTTGAAAGGTCTCTCCCCGCCCAAATCTTTCTATGAGTCTATGATTATGTCCACAAACTAATCACAGTCCCCAAAGAGTGCTCCAGCTCTTTTCCCTCCTACCTGATACCTGCCTTTCAGCTGAGGCTTTTGCAGTCTCCTCCTCAGCCACTCAACATCCACTTTACCAGGTAATTCTGGACTGAATTATCATCATCCTCACCTTCATTAATATTCTCCATGGAGAATCAGTTCCTTTACTTCACTTTCAATAACATAGAATCATAGAATCATAGAATGGTGGGGTTGGAAGGGACCTCTGGAGACAATTGAGTCCTACCCCTCTGCCAGAGCAGGATCACCCAGGGCAGGACACACAGGAACATACTGAAGAGCACCTGGTCCCTTCTACTTGACCCCCAATCCTCAGAGATTTGTAAACATGAATCGGATCCCCTCTCAGGCTTCTCTTCTCCAGACTAAACAGCCCCAGGGCTCTCGGTCTTTCCTCATCAGAGAGATGTTCCAGCCCCTTCACCATGCTTGTAGCCTTCGTTGGACTCTCTCCAGTATTTCCCTGTCCCTCTTGAACTGGGGAGCCCAGAACTGGATATAATACTCCTGAGGTGGCCTCCCTGGGGCAGAGTAGAGGGGGAGGAGAACCTCCCTTGACCTGCCGGACACACTCTCCTGAATGCCTCCCAGGAGACCATTGGCCTCTTGGCCACAACGGCCCATTGCTCATGGAGATCTTATTGTCCTCCAGCACTCCCAGGTCCTTCTCCATGGAGCTGCTTCCCAGCAGGTCCGCCCTCTCCTGTCCTGGTGCCTGGGGTTATTCCTGCCTAGATGCAGGATCTACACTTGTACTTAGTGAACTTCACGAGGTTCCCCTTTGCCCAGCTCTCCAGCCTGTCCAGATCCTGTTGGACGGCAGCACAGCTCTGGAGTCTCAGCCACTCTGCCCAGTTTTGTATCGTCAGCAAACTGGCTGAGGGTCCACCCCATCCTTCCATCCAGGTCAGTGATGAAGATGCTGAATAAGACTGGACCCAGTAACATCAGGGAGTCGATTTACTTGCGCGTAAGATTCCGATGGTACTGGAATGACGTGATCTGCTCTGGGTAGTGCCGCTCTGCAAATTACCACGCTTTCTATTGGTGTCTAGGTTCACAAGTTTGTCAAAGTCTAGTCTAGCTCTGCATAGTACTGGGTAACCGAGTAGTCTAAGGGGAGTCATCCCAGTTGGGTAAGAGTTGGTGCAATCCAGCTTCTTTGGAAATCGCAATTTATACAAAAATTATGTTTTTTTTCGATGCGGTTTTAGCCTCTTCATGATCCCTGTGCTTCAGGGAGGCTGTCTTGAATTTGAAGGACAACATAACAAACACAGAATTCACCCATCAGTTTAACCAGGCCTGCAATGTCACTCTGGCAGTCATTAATGACATGGTAATAATCTTAATTTTGTGACCACAGGCTCTTTTTGCAGGGGACTGTTGTTTCACACACCACACAGGGTGAACAATGCTGATGTAATAACCAGCAGTTGAACGTCGTGTTTTCTCTGTGTTCTTTGAAATGCAGCTCCATTCGCCAGACATGGGCAAAATCCTCGGTCTTTAAGATATTTTATGGAATTAATTTCTACTGCATCTTGAATGTTTCAATTTACCTTCACCTAATCCATATAAGAAAACGATGTATTTGCTTACTTTGGGAACCGAATTTAAGACATTTGGGTGCTCAACTGAAGATACTGCAGACTTGACTTTTAGCACGTGCGACGTTCTACAGCACCTTGTGTAGGCAAATCACACCTTCCATATATTTTGGCCATAACTATTCACACTTCTTTATTCTGAAAACTGAACTCAAGAATCTTACTGGACATTCAACAAACAATAAACAAACAGGTCTAAATCACTGGGAGTAAGTATCTGAAGTGTCTGAAAGAGCTACAGGAAAGATGAGGAGGGACTTTTTATGGGGGTGTGTGGAGATAGGACAAGGGGCAATGGCTTTAAACTAGAGCAGGAAGAAGTTCTTCGCTCTGAGGGTG
>VWZK01001558.1:1324-17120 GCA_013396935.1 Baryphthengus martii
TGTCATGCTGAGGGAAGTGGTAGGGGAGTGATAGAGCAACTTGGTGGGTACCTGGTGCTCAGCCAAGGTCAATCCACCACAGCTGCCCAAAGAGGTTGTGGAGTCTCCTTCTCTAGAGACATTCAAAACCTACCCGGACGCGTTCCTGCACGACCTACTCTACGTTCCTGCTCTGGCAGAGGGGTTGGACTTGATGATCTTTTGAGGTCTCTTCCAGCCCCTGATATTCTGTGATTCTGTGATTCTGTGAATTAAGTGTTAGAACAGCCTTAAACCCAATTTTCATTCTCTGTCAGCTACTTTGACACATGAGCATGAAGTGGTTTTGCCAGTTTTTGTTGAGGTAGGCCAGTGTGACCTCCTCTTTGAAGAGTAGGCTTATGCTGGTGGAATGAAATGAAAAAGTCAGCTTTAAATTAGATGTTGGAAGGCAAGGGTCAAGGAGGCAGGATCTAATGAGGAAAACTTTTACTTCCCAGGTCTGGATCTTCAGCAAACTCTAGGAATCCTTGAGGGGCTAGAGGTTAAGGCTGAGACAAAGGACAAAATTTTGAAAAATCTCTATTTAGTGCCAAGAAGTTTTTAGAAGTTTTGAATCTTTCATCCACGTCTCCACCTGGTGTTAATTCCATTGAAATCAAAGGAATTATACAAGGATCTGGAACTGCATGTGAGAAACATTTGTAATTATATTCTTGAAATTAACTTGAGTTCACAGAAATAGAGCATGTCTAGACAAATTAGTAACTGTAAGCAACTAGTTATTGTATTGCACCATAATGTTTGCTGTTGCTTGATGTTGTCAGGGTAACTGCTTTAATTAAGCACCTCTGAATTTCCTCTAACCTTTAGCTTATTTTCAGCTGGATGGAGATAAACCTTCTATTATTGCATATGTGTCAATCCTTGGAGGCATACAAGAGAAGAAGCTGCTAGCTAGAGCATCTGTGACCGTGAGTCCTTTCACTGTTAGTTATGCTAGATCTTTGCATATGCCTATTCATTTATTCAAGGAAACATGTGAAAAATACATTAATATAGTAAAAGAATGACTTATTCTTTTATATATACAAAAATATGAAACTGAACTTTCATGAATTTATTTAGTGTATAATATTTTTAAGCTTTTATTGTCTTTTTATCTCTCCTGTTGGCTCTTTATTACAAAGAAGTGAACAGAGCACATTCTGCCTTTTCAGCTTTATAACAAGAATTTGTATTGATATTATTGTGTCCTAGAGATATTCTAAGGTGTTGGCTTATTTTTGTTCTGTTGGAGTATTTTTTTGTGGTTTTGGTTGGTTGAGGGTTTTGTTGTTGTTGTTTTTTAATTTGTTTGTTAGTTTTCTTCACTTGTGATATTAAATTTTAACTACTCCATTCTTTAGATATCTTCTAGAATGTGCTTTATTATTATACAAAGAATGCTGGGTCCTCCAAGGGAGCAGAGGCTGTGATAGGTATGTGGATTACCTAGGGTGCTGCCAGCTAAGTAGACTGTCTTAACTGAAAACTTATACTGAAGAAGCATACTTGACTGCAAATCTTGTGATTGTGTGTGGGTAGCATTTCTGAGGTGTTGGGAAGATGGCTGCTGTGTGAACTGCAGAGCAAGTTACACACTCTGAAAGACTTGTGTGGCTGCTTGTTGCAGAATTTCTAAGCAGCTATGTAGACAACAGACAATATCATTATACATTTTATGCTATCAGAATGCAGACAATCAGTCTGGAGTGTCATTCTTTGAATGGAAAATAGTCAGGTTTTGATTTTTAGAGCATCAATACTGGAGAATTTCAGCTTGGACAGCACTCCAGAGTCAAAGAAAAACATTTCAACTATGCATGTAACACTGCCCCTAGCTATTCTGTCTGCTGATGTCTTCCTATTCTTAGCACCACAGTTTGATAAGTATTCATATTTGTAACAGCAACAGGAACTGAATAAAGATGCAGTACAGAATGAACTGGGTGTACAGTTTAAAAAAGAGAGAAACAGATCATATTTATAATACGAATCATGGGAAGAAAACTTTAGTCCATCTTCCTGTGTTCTCTTTTTTTTTTTTCCCGATTTTGTGTAAATTTAGAACCATGAAAATGTAGTCTTAAAAATTAAATAGGAAAATAATGGAGTTATTTGAGGTTAACAAAATCCCTCTTGTCCTTATAATCATGTGGATTTATTTATTTGATGATCCTCAGAAAGTATTTTTCCAGTACTTTAGAACTTGTCTTCACTGTTTCACCAGACCGAGTACAAGATACCATGTACTGCAAATAACAAATAACTTACATGAGACTTAATATTTGACTCTAGAGCCTTTATCTTCTCATGCTAAAAATATAGGCCGTTTCCACAAAAATTATATTTATGTACTGTTAGAAGAAAATTTTCTTTTAAGGTCAGAAATATTACATGCACATTCATATGCACATAAACACATGCTGTGACTGGAGGGTTCAGAATATTCAACTGAGAAATAAATTTTCAAGTCTAGAACACCAAACAAAGGTGAACAATGAAAACTTGATTGTTTCATTTTAGGATTATGCGAGTTAGTCTTGTCATAGACTAAGTCACTGCCATCTGAGACATTCTATTATTACACGTGAAAACCCCCTAAATTAATCCATAAGTGATTGTCTAGCTAGAAGGACCAGATGTTTTCTATGTCTTTTGCCCATCAACAATAATGGACAAGTTCTGGAGAAAAGACTCACTCACGGTGATCTTGCACAGTTTTGAAGGTTTTACCATTATTATTTGCATGTTTTACACTATCAAAATGTAAACGATATCTAAGAACTCAAGTAATATTTTCTTTAAAATACTTTTTTTTTAAGTAATTTTCTTTAAAATAGGAAATGAAAATATCATATGCAAATTGTTCAAGGAGCTGTGTGTACTTAAAACCAGACAGTTTAGTGCTGTGTTGGATATTTTAAGTAACTGGCATATCCATGACAAGGTTTGGGGTTGTTATGGTGTTTTACTTGAGTCTTCTAAAGTATCCTGATGTTCAGAGCATGCAAAATGTACAATTTTCTCAGACACTGCAGGACAAAGAAATTGACAACTATTCTACTATATGTTATAATACCTGACAATGTATTTTCATGTAATTTTCTTTGGTGATGCAACAAAAACACAAGTCACAGTAAACAAAAATCAGTCACAGTAAACTTAGCGATCTGAAACAGTGAGAGTGAAGACCTTATACCACAGCTTTCTGAGATATTACTTAAATGATACAACTTTTCAGAACTTTCTCCAAATGAAGAGTCATCCTAAAAGAAACACTATCAGTGGGTAAATCAGTAAAGGCCACACAGAACTACATCTTTAAAGGAGATCTTTATAATAAACTATGATCACTATAAAAGGCTGCAAATCTCAGCAAAAAGAGTGCCAAGTCCCTAACAGTTTGCTTTTCTCTGACTCTACAAAGCATATACTCTAGAATTACTCTCGCGTTCAGTTTTGTACCCACTACTGAAAACAAAGAAAAAGCATTGTGTATTCTTCTTATGAGTAGAACTTAGCTAGATTTCATTAGGTCAAGCACAGCTATCCTGTTGATGGTAGTACCACTAAGAATGTAAAAGCATCTGTTCATGAATATGATCTTCTACAAGTATCTTTTTTTCATGAGCCGTTGCTCAGGCTGGAGTAGTTATTTGCTGTTTTCAGATATAGTGGAGAACTACCTTTGAAAACGAGATAGCACGATTATATCTTCAGTGTGCAGGTAGAGAAGTAGGGAAACGCTTCTGAGGTACTGAGGACACTGATGCTGTTCTGTGTTCCTTTCTCTCGGCAACCTCTGGATACTGTTTTCCCAACACGTGTTCTCATCTGCTCAGTCCATTGCTACAAACATGCAGTTCCTTCCTTCTGGATAGTAGAAGGGTATGTTTATACCTATTGAGTAATTCTTGTTTTCCATTAGTTAGAAATCTATTTTGAAAGTCTATCTCACAGGAACAAATCAAATGATTTATGATTTTCATGTGTAGCAAAGGTGTGTATTATAGTGAGAATTGGAAAGTGGAGGGGAGAAAAGGGCAGAAAGCAAAAGGGAGAGTAATCATGATGGAAGCAGCACCGGCTGTGCTAATAGGTGTATTGACACAAAAAAAGGAACAGTGACCCTGTGTAAGTTTAGGCTAGAAACAGACAGGGTCCATACCTTAGAGGGTTAAGACCCTTGAACGGCCTTCTGATAAAAAAAAAACCAAACATGGGCAATGAGAAACTTCTAAGATGAGGTTCAGTAAACCTATGAAAGGGATAAGACAAATGTAAGAGAGTACACTTGATCACCCACGAGATTAATTCATTCTCATTGCCTCTCAGACTTTTTTCAGAGGATAATTTTACTGAAGATTGGGTACATCACCAAGTCTCATTTTGTTTTCGGAAAGTAAATGTCATGTTCAACCATCATCACAGTAGATTTTATTAAAAATACTCTTGGAAGGGAGAAGTGCTTTAGATGTCTTAAAATGCTCTTCCTATAGTACAGATGAATCTGATCTTGATCAATCACATCTTTTGCACTCCGTAGAGAGTTAGTAGAGAGAAGGCAAGCACAGATTAAGTGAAAGAGCTGTTTATAGCACTAATTCCCCACTTGTATAGAGGAATTAGGTGTATGTACAGACCTCAGTAAGGAGGTCAGAGTGAAGCAACTGCATCAGCTATAAAACAATGGAAAATATTTTTTTTTCTTTCTTCTATGGCATCATTTTGAACAATAATAGACTGTTTCATGCCAGCAAGCATGAGAGCAGCATTCCTTTGATGTAATTTTACAGAGTATAGAATCACAGAATCATTAAGGTTGGAAATCACCTTCAGATCATCAAGTCCAACTGTATACTAAACATTATCCTGACCTCTAAACCATGCCCTGAAGTACCACAGCTGCACATTTTTTGAACAGCTTCAGGGATAGTGACTCCACTATAGAATCACAGAATCACAGAATGTGTTTGGTTGGAAGAGACCTTCAAGATTATCTAGTCCAACCTTCATCCAAATACTGCAAGCTCACCACGAAACCATGTTGCTAAGCACTAGTTCCACACATCATTTAAATACCCCCAGGGATGGTGACTTCCCTACTGCCCTAGGCAAACTATTCCAATGTATAATAACCCTTTCGGTGAAGAAATGTTTCCTAATGTCCAGTTTAAACTTACCCTGGCTCAGCTTGCATCCATTACCTCTGGTCCTGTCACATGCCACCAGGGGGAAGAGGCTATCCCCCTCCTGTCTCCAAGCCCCTTTCAGGGAGTTGCAAAGAGTGAGAAGGTCTNAATACTGTGGGAGACAGTGTCAAAGGCCTTACTAAAGTCTAGATAGACAATGTCCACAGCTCTGCCACCTCCATGGGCAGCCTGTTCCAGTGCCTCTCCAATCTCTCAGTAAAAAAAATCTTTCCTGATATCTAACCTAAACCATCCCTGGTACAGTTTAAGCCCATTTCCTCTTATCCTATCACTAGTTAACTGGGAGAAGAGACCAACATCCACCTTACTACAACCGCTTTTCAGGGAGTTGTAGAGAGCAATAAGGTCTCACATCAGCCTTCTCTTCTCGAGACTAAACAATCCCAACTCTCTTAGACATTCCTCATAAAAAATTTTCTCCAGACTCCTAACCAGCTTTGTTGCCCTTCTCTGAACCTGCACCAGCATCTCAATGTCTTTTTTATACTGTGGTGTGCAAAATTGAACAAAACACTCACAGTGCGGCCTCACCAGTGTGAAGTACAGCGGCATGACTGCTTCCCTACTCCTTCTGGATGCATTGTTTTTGATACAGGCCAGGATGCCGTTGGCCTTCTTGGCCACCTGGGCACAATGCTGGCTCATGTTCACCTGGCTATTCACCAGCACCCTTACATTCTTTTCAGCCAGGCAGTTTTCCAGCCACTATTCTCCAAGCCTGTAGCATTGCCTGGGGTTGTTGTGACTGAAATGCAGGACTCGGCACTTAGGCTTGTTAAGCCTCATACCAGTGGCCTTGGCCCATTGATCCAACCTGTTCAGATTTCTCTGCAGAGCCATCCTACCCTTGAGCAGATCCACACTCCCATTCAATTTGGTGCCGTCTGTGAACGTACTGAGGATGCACTTGATCCCCTTGACCAAATCATCAATAAAGATATGAAACAAGACTGACCCCAAAACTGAGCCCTGGTGAACACTGCTAGTGGCTGGTCATCAAGTGGATTTAGCTTCATTTACCACAGCTCTTTAGGCTCAGCTGTTCAGCCAGTTTCTAACCCAGCAAAGAGTACCTTGTCTTTTATGAGGGGTATCACACTTATTGTAGAACATAGGAGCCTGCTCTTGTGTCTCAAGCTGTTTTGTATCCTTATGAAATACAAAAATGTTTCTCCATATGATTGTTTAAAAAAATAAAATATGTCTAAAGAGTTTGCAATTATATTGGTATTTGGCAGCTGTCAGGAATAATGGAAAAACACCAGTACCTGTCCATTCATTATCCAATATTTTATTCCTTGTATCTTGCAAAGATTACATCAGCCCGCTACCCAATATACACCTGTAGGGCTTTGATCCAATATAATTCTTTATAGTAGAACCAAAATGTAATCTTTTCATGCTGCTGAACTCCACAGTGAGGAGTCTGTTTGCAGAAAACCATAGGCATAGGCAAGATTAAAAGCCTCATTATGTAAAAGCATCCCTATTTTCCTCCTGCACCTTTTTATGCTATTGTTATCTAATTTTTGAAGCATCTCTGAATTAAGATAGGAATCCTGTGTGGCACCATTTTATATTTTTATTATATGGCAATCTACTTCTCAGTGATCTGCAGTTAACTGAAAATCAACTATTGGGAGTTAGGCATACATACACAAAATTCGGAATGCAATACAGAACTTTTTCTTACTCCATACAGTTTTACTCTGACTTTTTGACAGGGAAGCCTGTATGCAGGGTTGGATAAAAAGAGTACTCTGAAAATTGCTTACAATCCATAAGATTAATACATTGTAATGAAGCTGGTGCATCTCTAAATAACTAAAATAGTGTAGTTTTATCAACAATTTTTTTTTTTTTCCCAAGCTGATCTCTTCACATATACACATGCACAGATGGAGAGGGTGTGAATTAATGAGGTTACAACTGCCTTCAATTTGTTAGAAATTAATAACTTGATTTACATTAATGGAGAGAAAAATCCAGAAGTATCTGCTTGACTGAGACTGTATAACGTAAATTTTCTTGTGAACTGTTTCTACCAACTGTTTATGGAGTAATATTTTCATCATTTTGAAGAACTGACTTCGTACCAGTTGCAGTTTTGAGAACTCAATGGTCATTCAGTCTTTTCCACTCCTCAGTTTATGGCATAAAGACAATTTATTTTGATTTTCCTTTTAAAACACACATACACACACTATCTTGCACATCACTAGATGAGAATGTCTCTGAGAATACAGCAGAGAATATCTCTGTATAACATTGCTATGAAACTTATTAGGTAATTCAGATCCTGATGATTCAACAAAAAGATCTTCAGAATTTAGTCTTCCTTCACATTCTGCCGATTTTTTCACAATAATTTTTTTAAAAGATCTTACTTCTGAAACTTGATTTACTACCATGTCATGTGTGTCAGTGTGTTGTATTGTGCTCATATTTAAGGATATTGACCTATTTAAGCTGTTAATGAATGAGCTAATATGGATATTAACCAGAGCAGTTAAAGAGCTCAGTTCAAGCTGCTGAACCTTAGTTGCTTTAATTACACTCACTACAGCATTTCTGTGTGCTTCAGTGAACAGTTATTATAGTTTCTTTTTATTATAACATGAAGCAGTGATAGCTAGAAGACTGCAGATTTACAGAAGGATTTTGAATGATTTTCACTAGTTTACCTCTTCTGTTCCCCTGTTGGTTGTGGGTAACAAGTCTCAAAAGATTTCTGGAAAACACAAATATCTCTTGTGCCCTTACAAGCCTTACTCTTATCATATAACAGGGATTATGGTGGATGCTGAGGAACAGTGATCAGTCATGGCTTTCTCTGCACCTGGAGACAGCCCAGGTAAGACTGATCATCTGGTTAGTGAAACCAGCCTGGCTGTGTTAGTGCAATTCTCTGCAAGACATGCTAACACAGATTGCTTACAGCACTTAGGAAATTAAATTGTTCTCAGTATCTGTTATCACTAACTCTGCTTTAACAGAGAAATGGGTGGTTTCTTATTCTGGGTTTGGCTAGTGGTGCCAACTTGTCTATATCAGGTGAAATTACTTTGTACCTGGCACAACAGGTCGGTGGAGGTGAGACTGATGCAGCTCCATGTCTCTAGGTCCAACCAGCAGCAGGGCTGAAAATGTCTTCCCACTAGGAAGGAGTGTGCACACAGATCAGATGTATATACCTCACATATGCAAATATACATGTCTGGCCGTACATATCACACATACACACTGAGTGCTCACTTGAACTCAAACAGCACCAGTTGTCACATTCTACTCCTCTTTCTGACTGAGCAGGACAGAGGTATCTCCATGAGAATCAATGTGGATTCATCTACAACACGTCCTTGTGTCCCAGTCTCCACAGTTACTGGCACCTGACATAAAAGTCCTTGAGGATATAGACCCATTCCTGTTGCCGGTACAGATCATCTTACTCCTCTACTGCTTTTCTCCAGGATGGCCAGGGCTCCCCTCATTGAATTCGTCTCCTGGAACATGAGAGAGTTCCTCTCCTGGAACAGCTCTGGGAGGGCCTGGACACGGTGTCCTTCCTTCTGAGAACACTGGGTTCCCATTTGCCTTTGTATCTCTGCACTCCTCTTGGTTTGTGCAGATGTGCCTTTGTGGGACCGATGGCTCTTGTGCCAATGGACCTAGGATTAACCTGGCAGGTTGTTACACTTCCTGACAATTTCTCTGTGCTCCTTCGGGGCATGGAGATCAGCTTTTGTCACATGATCTAAGTCTATACTGTTCATGGTTTACCATCCCCAAGCAATCCATAAGTGATACTATTTATGAACCTTTATGGTTTCAGTTAGAAACTGAGCCCAGGTTAGTAAAACACACCAAATCCAGAGAGTGACAACTCAAGATATGGACTACGTGCAGTTTAGTTCTTCTTACCTTGAGGGCAGGAAGCTCTTAGGGGGAAAGTGAAAGATGCTGTGGGTGAATATGACCATTGAAATTACATGTGTGCCTGAAACAATTGCTGATTGAGAAATACTGATAATGGATGTGAACAAAAAGTCTTTTTTTCTAGCCAAAGAAGAGTTACTCTACCACTGGATCTAGAGACTACTTCAGCCTCCATCCAGCTGTGGAGCATTATTCCCACTGCAACAGTCATAAAAACACACGGAAGCATGGCAACATTTTTGGCAGCTTGAGTGTCAGTAGGGAGAACTGATTGGTGGAAAAATTGACCCATGACAATGCAGGGTGCAAGGTGATGAAAGCCTGTCTAGTGTGACCTCTGGATGCTATAAAGTGGGCTAGCTGTGGAAAAAGCGTTGTCAGTGCATTTACTGGCTGTGATCATTTAGTCTACCAGATCTCATTCTCTAGTTATATGCTTCATATTTAAATCCTCCCCTGCAGGGTATGGCAATCACTCTGTTTACTAATGTCTGGTCAGATTAAGATGATTCACAGAATTAGTACCAAGTGAACTGATTTTGACAGCATTTTAGTTTTTTTATTTTTTTTTTCATTTTAGTTTTTATTAAAACTGTGTCTTTAGACAAAGAGCATCTCAACCGCTACAGTCACTGTTAAGGTCCTTCTCTACCACGTGTGGCTTTCAGCTTGTGTAATCCTGCATTTACCTTGCCTGTCTTGCCCAAATTTTTGCCAAAAGCCTACCACTTCTTTTCGCCAAGGGCAGAATGTTGTCTATAAAGTGTCAAGCTCATCTCTGAGTAGCTGAAGAAGGGGAAACTCTGGAAAGCTTTGACCAGAGAACAAAGCTATTCTCCCTGATCCTAGATGCAGCGTATCTTACTACATGAACACATACTCACTTGTAGAACCTGAAAAATGACTGCATCTGATATGCTTCTCAGAGGGAAAAATCTATTTTGCTATTTTATTTGTATTCTCATGTATTGTCCTGAGATTGAGTAATGTCATCAAACATGTCAACACAATTAGAGGCATATCATTTTTGTCCTCTATAATAGCAAATAACAAATATTAGAAGAGCATGTTAAAAAAAAAAAATAAATTAATCACTAACACTTGTCTGTGGTCCTACGAAACTCTTTTTTTCTTCATCGTCATGTTTTGGAGCCCTATATTATGCCTACAGATAAAAGGTAATGTGGAACTTTGCTTTATCTGGATATGTTTGCAGAATTCCACTGCATATTATAGCTGTACAAAGGTATTACATTTCACAGTAATGGGATTATCCCCAATTCATAAAAGCCAAAAGAGATCCATAGTTAACGCTGTCATTCCTTGAGGAATCTGAGCAGGAAGGCATTCATGTGGGATCAGTTACAAAGAGGATCTGGAGGGAAAGACAGATCAAATCATTACAGCCTTTCAAATAATAAGACAAAAAGTCTTCAGACTTCATGATGATTCCTAATTCCACAGACACTTTTTAGAACTAAACCAGTATTCCTTAGTCAGGAACAAACCTATGGAATGTGAGGAAGTTGTGCAAGAAAAACAGACTCTAACTCATAATCTTGTTGCACAATTTCTATACAGAAAATAGGGAGAGAACATGATTAACTTGCTGCAGGCTGAACAGGTGGAAGCAGGTGAAGCATACAAATGTAGAAAAAAATTTAAACAAAAAATTCCTAGTTTCCCTTTTGCTGATAGCAAGATTTTACTAGTTTAATTTTTATTTTTCATGATGAAAATACTGCTTGTGACTTAGTATAAAAAAAATTAGGAAATGCATTATTGATTGTAGACCAATAGAGATGTTATTCCCGAAGTAGTATTATTCCTACTTTTGCTGAAGAGTGACATTTGCTGAAGAAAATATTACTATTTCAAATATTTTTCTACATTTCCAGGGGCACATATGTGACTAAGGTTGATTATGAACACAAAATTAACCACTTCTGGTCAGAAGTTTATATCCAAATTTTCATAAAGACTTTAATTTCTTCCCTTGTGGTTCAAGATGGTTTTCTTAACATCCTCACACAACATAGATCATCAGGGGATTCAGCTCTATTAAAGTAGATCTCTAGAATGAAAACAGCTGTGTAATGTTTTACAAATGTGGTTCAATAAACTCCATATAATTTCAAAAAGAAAATCGTACATACAGGAGTATCCGGGGAATTAGCATAAATACAGTGTTTCACTTGGAGTGATACAGGAAGAACCTCTGGGAGAGTAAGGCACTTTTCAGATAACCTGTGAAAAACCCCCATATCTCTTTCTAGGATCCTAGAGAAAAAAAAATTGCATATTAATAGAAGATTAAAGTGCCCATGAAGTATTCTTTAGCTGTTGCTTTCTCTTGTCTATTTTGCTCTTCACACAAGCATCCCGATAATAAAAGGAGAATCCTGCATCTCCAGTTATTGTATTGAATCACTGAAGTTTCATATTACAATAGCACACGGGATTTTTGTGTTAGAACTCTTTTGAGATGTGCTCTCTGGGTTCTCTACTAACTGATTTTGCTCTCTTTGCATTCCCTTCGTTCTCAAGTTTTACCTGACCTTTCTAACAGGATCTAAACACTTTTTTTTAAGGCTAATTTTTAAGAGGGTTTGGGTCTCACCACACTAATGCTTTCAGATATGAGTCTTACAAATCTATTAAATTTAAATTTTATATTCAACAGCTAAAAAGTGAAAATCTCTTGTTTGAATCAGTCTAAAAGAAGTGTTCTGTTCTGGAATACCCAAACAACAGTAAAAAACAACAGTGTTTAAGCAAGCTAAAGTAGTGACGTGTAGAGTATATCAGTGGAATTTGAAACTTGGACATGAAAAGGTACAGCAGATGATATTGTCAGAGTTAAATATGCTGAATTTTAGAGAGCTATTAAAGTTGATATGGATCTCACTGTGAATATGACAATTATACATAAAGAGCCTTTAAAAATATTTACAATAATTTCAGGTTTAGGTACTGCTACATCTAAAACTTTATCTTAACTGAAAGAAATGTATCAGTTGGAAAGAGGTCATATGGTGTGGCTCTTCATGAATCTCTATATAAAGGATAAGAGCTGTTCAGACAGACTTACCTTTTTCAAGGCAGATAGTGACTTTGAAAAACACTCTCAATATATCAGTAAAAAATATTGCTCAAATAAACCCAGAAATGACTGAATCATTGAATGATAAGTGTCATGATTGCTAAATTCTTTAAATCTGCATACTTCTTGCATTTGTGCAATCTGTAAAGTGTAGATTTCTTGTTAGCAAGACAGACTAAAACTGAGAACCTTAAAGCAAGAATATCTATGTAAATGTTTAAAACTGTTTTTTTGTCCCAGATGAAAGATTGATCTGTTTCATGAGTTTGCTGCACATTGTTAAAATGATCTTTGAGGTGGCAGGAAGTCCTTCAGTTTCCAGAAACATAGCATACGGTATAGCTCCCAAATTTCGAGTCTCATTTCAGGATCAAAATGTTCCCCAGTCTTGTCCAGTTGTGCAAGCCAGAGCAATCTCTTGTCATCCACTGACGATGGTTTCCTGCAGTAGCAGCACCTTCATTCCCATGATCAGTGCATTTTTCTCTAGTCCTTTTACTTTGCTCAATCTCTTGCTTACAGCTTTTCCTAGGGACTCCACAAGGCTTTTCTTGTTCTCTCTCTTACATTGCATTGACTCTTCCTACATCTAGGTGAGAAGGGCACTGAATTTTCTGCTGATTCTTTCTGAGCTCACTTGTTTAACTTTCCCACCAAAGGAGTCACAGTAGGCATGGCGTACAGGCAGAAATTGTTTCCAGTAATTTTCATGGTCTCATGAGTGCAGTTGCAGTCATGATGGATGAATGGAAGTGCAAAATCAGGATTTTTACAGCAAGATGGGGATGGCTTTTTCTCCAGGGACTGTAGTTATGGTGAAGGGCATTATGCAACTTTAGCTGTTTTGCGGGATTTGGAAGTCATCAGAACAGTTTTTGTCACATTGATACCAGTTCTGCAAATTAGATAGTAAAGGAACAACACACCTAGCAAAGGCAACATCAGTTGTTTTCTTGCAGGTCATATTCATTGTCTGAATTAAATTGAGATCAAGACCTCAGAGACAGAATGCGAAAAAAGAGTGTGCAGAAAATATCCAACAACAATCTTTTCAATTTAATGACAACAGAGATTCTTGAAATAAATTACTGTAAAGCCAAGTCCCAGCCCTTTACTTTGAAGCTGAACTTTGCGGGGAAGTTAAGCACCCCAAAAGATGTTTGGTGGAGTCTTCTTTGCTTTGAAGTAGATAGAAAATTTATGAGAGGCAAATATACACTTAATTGGCAAATGTATGCCAAAAGTATGTTCTATAAGGGAGACTATGTGTTCTGCCAAGACAGCTGTTTATGCCATAGAATTGACTCAGTTTGAAAATGGTTGATCAGTCATCAAACCTGTGGGTACTAGATGTATTCACTGGTGTTTCTTATTCTCCTTTTCTGAATGGATTTGCAAGATGGGTTCTGAGGCAAAGTTGTGTTTCTGAAACCTGGACTTTGTCTTTTTCCCAGCTGATGAAATTGTAGTCTCTCAGAGAATATATTACAGCTAATTAGGACATTTCTTAAAAAGTTAAACTGCTATGAACTTTTACAATAATGAAAGTGTCTTTGCTCCTCATAGGACTATTTAAGGTTTTATTGCTTTAACAAAAATGAAAATCTGTTGGTTCAAGATAGTGAGAGTATCTAAGTCTTATTTTCATCAGATTGAGCAGATAGGTACCAAATTACACTGAACAGAGTCCATAGAAACATCAGCTGTAAGAAAAATCCCAGAAGTGCTTTATCAGAAGAGTTATATGTGATTGCTGTCTGGGTACATGATAAAGAATCAGAGTCAGCTTTTTACAATTAATATGATTTCTCCTTGAATTCTTTTTAGATTCCAAAACCACTGGCAGAACTACTAATAGAAAAGTAATTCCAAATTTCAGTCCACGGATTCAAGCCAAGATAGGCTTTTACACTACCACATCATAACTCAATAGGTCTGTGTGCTTTCTGTTTGTACTGCCTATACACTGCAGGGCATTTAGGTAGGCTAGTCCTTCCTAGTGCTACCAATCAGCAGCTCTCCTGTTTGTTTCTGTTGTATTTACATGACAACATTATTTTTAATAAAACACCATAGGCTTTTTTGAGAACTGTCTCACCAGCCAGTCTCACTTTGCGTCCTGATTTGTTAGAACACATCTAACTCTGTTGAGTAATTTTACTTTTCACCCAAGCCTCTTCCAACTAATTGCAATTTCTGAAGTTAACAGCGTATTTTCACAGACAGGGTCTGCTTCTAGTAGTGATAACACCTGATGTTTGGAGTTATTATCAAGAATTGGTGTGTAGACCAAGGTCACTGCTAAATATTGCGTATCATATTTTGCTAGAGGGAGAAACAGACAGGACAGGTGACTGTAAACCGACCAGTGAGGTGTTCCGTCCCATATGTGTCAAATTCAACATAAAGCTGAAGGATTACAAATGTCAAGCTCTCTTCTTTCTTGGCTGGTGTCCAGTAAAGGCTCTGTCCATTCCGCCTTCAATCACAATCCCTGTGTTCCTCAATCCAGCTTCAGAATCCAGCTCCTGACTCCAGTTCCTGTCTGCCGCTGAGTCCAGTTTGTGACTTCCTCAGTGCCTACTCCACAGCATCAGTGGAGGTGATTGCATAATCGCTTGTCAGAGGGTTTCATTTTGATTCTGGTTTTGTATATATTTGCATATATTCCATTTTATTATTATTATTGTTTTCTTTAAAGCTGTTTGAGTTTTCTCTTCTCATCCATAAGTCTCTTTCTCTTACTTTCTTTCTCTTCCCCTTTGAGAAGGGAGAGGGGTTAATAGGGAACAATCTCTCATTTGCCTAGTGGCTGGGATGATCTCTAGACCTCGGCAGATTTATTGGTGACCCACATGGGGCGTGATCAGAGCTCTGATAGTTTGCCCAAATGGTTTGAATTCTAATTCACTTACTTAGTTGAGAGAGTAATAGACTTTTTTTTTGTCTGAGGGTCTTTAAGTGTTGAAAATGAAAATGAACCACTTACATCATGTCATTTCTGAAAGCAAAATTATTTTGTAACTTTTTAGAGTTTACTTCAGAATCAAATGCCATATTGTTCCCTTTGTTGCCTCATGTATTATGGTATTGTTTACTTGTTCTCACTGTTTATCTGAAAGCTATATGTTCTGGGTACTGGGCGAAAGCTGCAGCTTTGCTGTGATGTTTATCACTGATTTATGCTGTGCTGAACTGAGCGGTGAATGTGTCTGTGTATCTATGGGTGTCACATAGTGGATTTGTCTCTAAGCATGCTTTTGGTTTTACCTCAGAAAGTTATGCGTCTCCCCAGTATGCTTAGCGGCCCTCATTGAGAGGGATTTAAACTAGAATTGAAGGGGGAGGAGGACAAACCTGGTATAGTCAGAGACAAGCCTAGTGGGGACATACCAGTGTTGGAGGCATTATCTGTACCTCAGATCAAGTGGATGTATACCAATGCCCGCAGCATGGGCAATAAACGGGAGGAGTTAGAAGCTATTGTGCACCAGGAAAACCATGATGTAATTGCCATCAC
>VWZK01001560.1:0-59812 GCA_013396935.1 Baryphthengus martii
AACATTCTGTAATTCTGTGATTCTGTGATATGTCTAACACAAAAATATTATAGGGCTGACTTTTTTTCTTCTTCTGAATCATGTGGCTAAAAAGTTCAGTAGAATAGATCCATATTTAAAGTATCCACAAATGCAGATTTTCATGGACAAAATGGAAGAATGCACTATTCCAACTTAAAAGTAAGAATACACTATAACAAACTAGAAAGTGTGCTAAATATTGTTTGAATGTTAGTTAATTACCTGTGTCTGCAAACTTAAAGCATGTTAAATATTTGCTTATCTCTCCAGGTAAGAGCTCTCAATCCTAGAGAAAGTGACCTTGGCCAATATCCCAACCAAGGGGGAAGAGTCTCGCATACAGGTGAGATGTAGCATTGGAGAGGAGACTCCCAGTTCCTAAACTGAACCTTAGGGTGCTTATCCTCTGATTTATGTGACTGTGGCAAGACTGTGCCTGATTGGATTATAATATCTGGATACACAAGGTTGTAATCTGAAACTGAAACTGAAAGCCCCTGGATTTTCTTCATCGTACTTTTCTCAGGCAGTGATTTGAACAGTGATTTGGATTGAGACTCAGGACATACTATTTCGTGAGGGATTTCAAGGCTCAGCTCAGGTTTTGGTTCCTTGCATGGTGCAGCACTGGCCTGTTTGATCTGTGGCTTGTGAATAACTCTGGGCTGAGCTATCTACACAGCTCCCCAAGGGTCATCTCTGCATAGGTAGGGCCTTAAGGCGAACCAAGGCTGGGTCGATTTTACAATCCACCTTGAATAACCTGCATGCACTAGACATTACTGAAACTTGTTTAGGAAGTATGAACCGGATGATCCATACAATGAAAGGAAAATTCAAGAATAACTAGAGTTTTGGATAAAGGCATACTTTTCTAGCTTTTTGGTTTTATTACATATTTTTAATCAGCATTGGGGTAATTAGAGAGTCAGAGAATAATCTATTAGCTTTCTGAACAAGGATTTGATATAAATCCTACCTTTGTAATTTTTTCCCCCTAATAAATAGTTATGGTTAATTTTAGTAAAATACATATCCCTTTAAATTAAATTCAGGTTTCTTTCAATCTTGAACAGAATCAAGAAGCAAATTTGTCAGAAATATGGATGTCACTGTTGTGTAACTGGTATCACAAACATTTGCAAACCTCTTCTAGTCAACTTACATGTCAAATGAAAGGATTGATAGCTATGCAGAAACTGTTGCAGGGAGTCTACAGATGGACTTTGGAAAGTCATCTATAATTAATTTTGCTTTGGTTTTCCTTTATACTTCTGGGAGGTTTTTTTGTTGGTTTTAGGGAAATTTTTTAATCATGAGAGCCAATAGCAGGTTTGTTAAAGACACCAATAGATTTCCATTTATTTAAAATGCCATATAGTATTGAGAAGGAGTCAGAGAAATGGACAATAGCTGTTGGCAAGACAATGTTTCTAGTAATGATATTTTATGTTTTTTTCCATGTTTTATTTCCATGTTTTATTCCAAAACCATTGAAGAAGGTAATATAGGCAAAGCATGATGGGAATAGATAAGCAAGTTGAGTGTAACTATAATCTATGAGAAATTAATCATTCCTGATACATTGGTTCCTTAATGGAGATTGCAGGATCTAAAGGTGTTTCGGTGTGTTAGCTTTTGTGTTTTAATTTAGGAAAATAAACAATTTGTCAAATTGATATTTAAGAGAACAAATTATTAAAATTTCCATTTAATATTCATAAGGAACTATTGGGGAAAAAAAAAAAAAGATGAATAGTAAGTCAAATACTTTGCTGTTAGTGCCTAAATGATGTCTATGATGCAAATATTTTTTGTAAATGTCAGAGCTTTGACTTATAGAGTAGCAACCAAAAGGTCCCCTAAAAGCTCATTTCAAAAGTCATTTCCCTTTGGAAATTAGAAATGTGAAATCAGGAAAAGATCTCCCCAGAAATATAAGCATTATTAATTATCAGTTTGAAAATATTGAATATAATAATTACATTCAGTGGATATGGTTGCAAAGTCGTCCTCTGATTTTTACCTGTAGGTAAAAATTGCCACGTTGAAAATGTCCTTAAAATTACACTGCTGTCAGACCAATTTCTTTGTTTCAGCAAGAAACAGGTAAGAGCAAATGCTTTAATTCTAAATGGTGAAGGAAAGAATTTTCCAAGATTATATGACTAGTTTGCACTAGTTCACTGTTTCTTTGTTTTACAAAACAGACTGAAAATTGTTATCTTTTTTCTTTCTGTTTCCAGACTACTTTATTAATTTCTTGCAATAAATTCTTAATAATATACTGCACTATACACTATACAGGTATTTAAATGCACTCTGTTGGCAGGAAAATGTGTTTTTAAAAGCTAAGAATATTTTGATGATTAGATCAGAGATTTCCCCTAGTGGTATTTAACTTCCACCGCATTGAAACTAATAGACATTGCATTTCATTATGTTTTTAGTTTCCTATCAGTTTTCATATTTAGAGGACTAATTTGCAACCAAGTTCAACATTTGCTCTTCCCTCTGTGTTTTGCATACAATTAAATATTTATGGGGGGAATCCCTATCTTTAACTTTTGAAAAACTACTCTTTGGTTGTGAATCTGAAAGGACTTTGGCCAGGATACAGTCTTCCAGTCATATCTCTTCAGAAGTTTGCTGAAGATTGCAGGATTGCAGGGATCCAAGTCTTGTGCCAAAGCTCTGATCCTAACTGAAGGCAGTGAAGTTGAGGTAACTTCCTGGGTTTTCCAGTAACAAAGGCAAGGCTCCATCATGTATGCTCTTTCCTCACCCCAGAGGTTATTTCTGTCACAGACAGTAGGAGGAAAATACTGTCCATGACAGGTGAGTGCCCTGGAGGGGTTCTGTTTGGTGTGAGTTCCCCAGCATATGTGGCCAGCATATTGCGGTATATCACATAGGAGATCATTGGTAGTTCAAAGCAGCTTCTCTCCTGCAGAGACCAAGGATGAAATTGCACATAGGGGTGCAATCCAGAGCACCCTGCTTGTAGTGTGGATGCACGATCTCCCAGTAACGAGCTCTTTATGCCTATTGAGAGCATGCCTGGGACTGGCTGCTGGAATAAGTTTCACTGCAAAGACAAATGATTCTGGAGCCATAGTCTTTCATAGTAAATAAAATTCAGTGCTTTCCACTTTTGCTCTAGACCAGTCATTAACGTAGACACACTGTTGAGTTTGGTTGTATGGGCCAGACTCACCACACTTCAGTTATTGCCAGATATTCACCCTATCACTGTAATGCTGTAGCCACCAGAACAGTGCTTGTTCCCAGCACTTCGCTGCATGTCCTGATTTGAGTTAGAACAGAACAATTCTGGAGTAATCTCCCATGTTAGAGTGTTTTTTGTAGGCTGCCTTTAGGTTGGCTGGCTACATTCTAGTGATAGTTCTAATCTGTTGTTTGAAGCTAAGGATTAAGTGGGAAACTCTTATGCTACTCCATTATAGTTACAACAGGTAAGAAAAACATAGAGATTTGAAAACTCCAGCAAGCCCAGTCATCTACTTCAGTAAATACTTTTCCATTACCATAACTATTGATAAACCATAGAAACATATAATCATAGAATGTCAGGGGTTGGAAGGGACCTCAAAAGATCATCCAGTCCAACCCCCCTGCCAGAGCAAGATCTTCTGGGGCAGGCCACACAGGAACACATCCAGGCAGGTTTTGAAAGTCTCCAGATAAGGAGACTCCACAACCTCTCTGGGCAGCCTGTTCCAGTGCTCCATCACCCTCACAGTAAAGTGCAGGAAGGTTCACAAACTAGATGTCATGTACATTCCAGGAACAGAAAGATTATATCAGGGCTGATGCTGAGGGTGAGGACCCCCGTTGAAGTGGAAATGATACAAAAGTGCTGTTGAATTTCCAAATACAGCAACTGCCCACCAAAATAGATGATGTGTAGTATACTCCTATCCATAGTATTTCATGCTCAGAAAGACTTAGAAGTAATTGAAAGCTATCAGTGTAAGAATTCCATGATGCATCACAAAATCTCACTCTTCAGTGTTTTATTATTTGGGTAGTGACAGCAGAGGTTTTATGAAAGTTGCATGTCCCTGCAAGCCGGAGGGACACACAAGTTCTTTTGCCCTAACTTACTCTTCCTGAAGCTTTTTACCACATCTTATGAAAGTGACGTATTAAATCCACGTGTCACAAATGACACAAATCCTGTTATTCCTAAATGCCACATACTACACACTTCCATATTTGAGTTCAGTATGCTGAAAAATGCAGGTGCAAAGAGTGAGGACTCTTCTGGGAGTGATGAAAGTTGTGCTCTATTAGATATTGGTGATAAATCATTACAAACTAGGGAAAAAATTTTAGTCACTCTATTAAATTTTCACTCACACTGTGTTTTTAATTTAATAAGCAACTATGCAAGGACATAAAAAGTATGTTAATTATTTTGGAAGAGAATGAGAACTATTTCAGAAAATAGTTTTACGTGTTATGTAACATCAATCGTTTTTCTCCAGTTTTCTAGATTTCTAGTTGCTGTACTTGAAATTACTGACAATGGACCTCTGCAAAGGATGTATTTATTTGTCTTTATAGTGTTGTTTACTATAATCTCTGTATGACAATGCAAACACTGATATGAAAACAGCCACTGCATTTCTACTTTTGATCAAATGTGTCATTGATATTCAAAAACAGATAGATAGACTTCGCACTTAAGAAATTATCTGTTTGGTAATTTTAATGACAATTACTGCTCTATGTGGTCTATCATTTTCCACACAGAGTATTTATCCCTGTCATCACTGCTGTGAATTTCTGCACATCAGCTAGATGGAAATGAACTCAATATTTTATCTGCCTGGGAAATATCCAAGATGTTTCCGATTTTCTTCCAAAATGCAGCTGTCTAGGATGTAGTGTGCCTTAAATTAACATGGATTCATAAAAGTGTAAGTGTTATCACTCTAACCCTGTGGCTTTTTCCTGTTGTATACACCTGGTCACAAGCACTTGCCTTATGTTTTCTTTAGAGCATGCCACAAGCCAGCCGCGAAGAAAATCTTTGTGCGTGTGTGTGAGACGGGACTATCCTGCTCTTCTAAGAGCTGGGGATGGACACAGGCACCAGAAATCTATTGAAATGAAGATGTTCAGAAACACCTCTTGCACTGCTTTCCATTTTGATCTGTCTCGTACTTCGTTTTGCGTAACAGATACACATTTATTGTTGTCCAGTATACTTTTGAAGGAAATTTGTTGATACATCATTGTTCATTTAAATTCCATTTTGAAAAAAAAAAAAAAAATAAAAAAAAATTTAAAAAAATAACAAATGAGTTATGATTTGAAATATGTTCTCACAAATATACAAAATCACTTTTAATAGCTTCTGCTCTTGCTTGCATAAATACATATTCCATGTATCTCCTATAGCAGGCCTAGGTATAGTTATATCGTTATATCTATATAAGCTAAGCTGTACGTATGCCTTATACCAGACTGCAGCTTGTCTTTTCCATAAGGTTTTGTGTGAACAGCTGAATGCTGTGAGTGGTGTGACCAACTATCAGCATTAGGAGTTCCATGCAGGGAAAGAGAAAAGACTTTGAAAAAGACTGTACAATAAAATTTCTAATGGAAATCGTTAACTCCAAGAATGGATGCTTCCAATCTAACCCTATATTGTGGATCATTGCTCCTATGAACAGCAGAAATAATCTAAGCTTGTAAAATATCTTTTTTCCTGAATTACAGACATTGGAGGCTACGAGCTAGAGAAACTGAGTCATTCAAATTTCAGTTCAACCCGAGTTCAGTTTGTTCAAAATTAAGAACAGTTTCTGCCCATGAACTTTTCAGTTTATACACTCTGACACTGAAGAGGTAGCAAAAAGATGGAAGAATGTATATATCATTGCTTTGAGACAAAGGTTCTTGAACTAATGTCTTTAGTCTTTAAACTGTGGGCTTCATCAAGAGCTCTATTTTTTTTTTTTTTCTGATCTATGAGTAGGAGACAGAAAGAACAAACAAACAAAAGAAAGGAAAAAAAAAGAGAAAAAAAGCAATGATTCACTTGAATCCGGCGCTCTTATAGAGCAACATCAATTCTTGGCTTATCACCTTTCATTGGGTGGGAGTTGAAAAAAAATACAAGTTGCTATGAGAAAATGGAATAAGAAAAAACAAAGGTAGTATGGGCAGTAGCAGTTTCTGTTTTCATTCTTGGCTGCAAATATTTTATATTCTGCCCAGTCTTCCAGTGTTTTATCCTGCCTGCCTCCTGTTTCTTGTTTTCCTGGCATTCAGCCTTACTTTGGCTGAGCTGATAAGAGGCAGCTGGTGCAAAGACTCATTTGCATCTTTCTCCAGCTCTGCAGTCACTCATTGTGGTAGGTAACAGCTATGGTGGTGGGAAAACTTGGGATAAGCTAAGATCCTGGAGGAAAAGCAAAGAAGGACTGAACAAAGAATTAGAGAGGTGGAAAATAAAGTCAGCATGTGCTTAAGAGATCAATGCTTCTGAAAATACAGGGTGGGGAAAAGGACTCTGCTTGAAACCTCCAGAGGAGGAGACTTTTCTCTGCAAAAATCTTCCAAAGAATGGAAGACTGGGTGTGGTGAAAGGATTTATTTGGAAAGGATTCTTAGGTGGATTGCTTTTAGATTTTTTTTTTTAATTTTACTTAATTAGTACTCATGAAAGCAACAGTAAGATGATGCTCTTATTTTTCAGTTTACATTTGTATTTAACATATAAATGGTAATTCTACTAAGTAAATCTACTAAATATTATAATGAGGGAGGCATCTACAGTCTAGTATATTCATTATTTTAATTTCTTTTTATTTGCTTTTAAATAAAGAGAAATATTTTAATATGGCCACATTAATACTTTATCTTTGGTTCTGTGGTTTACCCCTTACTGTATAAATGCATCTGTGAGTGTTGTTGCAGCTCTTAAATGTATGGAATTTACTAAACACCATGAATTGCAGAGGTAAATGTTTCAGCTTTTAATAAAATACAGCCATATTTCTTACATATTTTAGTGTCATTTTCCTGGATTGTTCATAGGAAGTACTAAGGGCCTGTACTGGAATATTTATCTCTAAATATTCCCCATGAGTTCACTTAGCAAATCATTGCATGAGTTAGAAACTTTACTGATTCCCAGCTGATTGTTAGTGTCCTTGTGCTTATTTTCAGGATAAAAATCAGAAAAGTATTTAAGCAGATACTGAAATTGATCCCTTTAGCATGATTAAGAATAAGCCTTATACTTATTATGCTAAAATACTGTAAGAATATAAGAAATGCTTTTCTGCATCTGATCAGATAGTCCTCTAAGTTCAGTGGCTGTGAGATGTAATGTTATGGAAGGCACACAAATTTGGCCAGTGTCTAATACTCATTCTCCTCATACTTCTCCACAGTCATAGGATTAATGATCCTAACTGTTTGTCTGAGCATCTAGTTTGCAAGCCTATCATTTATGAATTTACCTAATCCCTTTTTGAAGCAGCTGATATCATCTACCTCCACAATCTCTTTAGAAAGAGATTCCCTAAAATTTCCGCTCACCGTGCAAAAGAATATATTCTTTCACTCGTTTTAAATTGATCTCCTTGTGCACTCAATGGGTGTTCCTTAATTCTAGTGTTAGCGAATCAAGGGACTAATGGTTCCATGTTCACTTTCTATTAATGAATTTGAAACCATGATCCTGCCTCATTCTTTTTCTCTGCAAACTGAAGAATACAGAGTTGTTTCTATTTCTCCTTTTAAGGAGGTGAGATGCCCTTCATCATGTCAGTTGCCCTTTTTGTCCTGCTTCTATCTCCAGGATAGCCTTTTTGTGATACAGAGAGCAGTATTACATGTACAACTACAAAAAAACAAAAAAAAGCCTTTCCAGAGAAGAGTACTAGTATTTCTCCCTCTCTCAGGAGAGAAAAAGAACAAAACGGAAAAAAAGAACAAATGTTATTTAATAGTGAGTGTACTTAAAGCTGAAATTTGATGACACTGATTGGGATTTGAGGAAGAGGACAAACTAGAATAGAAATCAAGTTTTTAATTTGCCATAAAACCTGTGTAAAGTATGATTATGTAGTTACTCAATTGCACATAAGCATTCTTTTCCATGGGTAGACAATGCATGATTACTTGCAGAAGAAGCAAAACAGCAGACTTTGCAAACAATACTCTCTCGTTCTGCTTATTCTTTACCTGTGATAACTGCCAGGTTTTTATTCCACAGAAAATTTTGGGATCAGAAACTATCACACAGCAACAGAAAGAGTATCTTACGCTTCACAATAGAGTAGTAGTTCAGAAAAGAGTGCAGATTGCCAGGATATTAAGAAAGATTTTTAAAGTTAGGAAAGACTGTTCTCAAAGACAGAGATGAGTGTTTCTGAGGCTCCAGTATCTTCAACTGAAGAGTGAAAAAAAAGGCTGATACACTAGTCAAAGTAATAGTTGCTGTTATGGAACTGTCATTGACATTCTAGCTCCCCTCTCCCTCCCCCACACAAATAAAGTGTGCCTGATAATTTTAATTAGATGATAAATAATTTCTAGCATGAATAAAATATTCTGTGTTGACATAACCACATGAGCTTCTATTTGTGCAGTCAGTGTAAATCTGAAGAAGCAAATCATTTCGCTCATAATTACGTGTTTTAATTTTGTCAAAAGAAAAAAAAAACAACCCTCACAAATCCCACAAAAACCCACAACCTTCTCCAAAGTCTTTGACTTTCTGTGATCCAGGACTGAAAGAAGGAAAATAAATAAATAAATAAAAGAGGGTCCTGAGGTATTTCAAAAGGCTTTGCTTTCATTTTTTTCTTGTAAAAGTATGAATTTTTAAAAGTATTTTGAAAAGTATTGTTACTGTATTCAACATCTTCTATGGACTTTCTTCCTGACTGATATTTTCAGCAAGGCTTCTACACGATTGCAATTCTCTCGAATATATCAATATGTATGTGTTCCTTGCAACATACCTTTAGCCAGTGTGTTAACAGGTGAGTGCTGAGACTCTTGTTGGCTGAAGATGATGTGTAGTCTTGTTATGTGACAGAGACCAATGTGTTCAGTTTACTGAGTGCATTTTAGCTATTTTACTTCTATATGGATCTTTTGTCTTAGCTAATCTGTTTTTTATACTTAGAGAGCTTTTATTGGCTTTTATATAAACTTCATATGCTTTCTGACATACATTTTCCTCAGTCTGAAAAAGAATCTTGACACTTACTGTTTTAATATTCTTCCTTTCATCTTCATTAGTATTAATAGGATAGGTTGTGATTTTTCTCCTATGCTGAAGAAAAGATGACGTAGGGCTCACTCTTCTTGTTTTTTACCTTGGCTCCTGAGAGGAGTCAATTCTGAATCATACAGGCGACTGACAGGCAAGGCCTGAATTGCTGGTCCACCTCACAAAAGGTTAAGATAAATGACTTTCAAGGCTATGTAAATATTTGTGATTTGCAGTTCCACTCTTGAAGTGTTCAGTTAGTTTTATGTGCTTGGTAGAAAGGATATTCACTTCCAAAGTGAAGTGGTCAAGGGAAATAAAGAACTGCTCCTGAGGTGTGATATCCTTCATGTAAAGATGTTAAAAACAATCAAAAAAAAAAAGAAAGATTGTTTTTTTTCCTTGGCAATTTATAACACAGTAAAAGATGGATGTGTTTGATTGTTCAGTCAGTGGATTATTGGTACAAAATATCTCCGGCTACAAGTACTGTTAAAAGACAGACAAGCCTTATGCTTATATTTCATATGCATTGACAAACTAGTGGCACAGTTACTACTATTCTAACTTATTATTGATCTGGAGAAACATCATATCTTTGCAGCAGAAATAAGCAAAAAGAAGATCTGAATGTCTCTGTATTCCTGCTCTTTTTTTTTTTTTTTCCTTTAAATATACTTTTTTTTCACAATTTTAACTTCTATTTGGTGACCTGTAACCTCATCTGTTTTCAAGAGCATTTCAATTTAAGAGAAGCAGTAACAGCAACAGGAATAGCAGAAGTAGCAGCAGCAGGGATTCTGCCTGTGTAGGTATGAGAAGTATTTCAGTAATGAAAGGGATAATTGTGGCTCCCTGCCTCTGCGGTAATTGAAAGTCTAGTATAGTGCCTTTTCCATTTAACATTATTGCTTGAGTTCAAATCATTGTACAGGAGGGAAAGCAACTCTAGAATAATGTCTCTAATGGTGCTTTCCTGTCCATTCACTGGTTTGAAACCTAGCATTAAAGTTAAAAGGTAGAGCAATTAGATATATTCAATTATGGAGGAAGGAAAGAACTGCAGTTACAATTATCAGTAATAAAAAAGTACTCTTACCAAATATTTACTTACTAGTTCTATCTACCAGGTTATCTCCAATGAGCTAGAAAACAAGTAACATGTTAACACAGTGGTCCAGGTAATTTATGCTGAATTGCAATGGAAGACATTTTCACTATAGTAACTGCAAAAGCATGTAAATAAAGTGGCTAAAGTTGTTCCATCCACTGACAAAGAACAATCTTAAATCTGCAAAGTGTTGAAGATTTTCATTTCCTATGGTCTTAGCTGCCAATGAAGGCACGTAGTACATCGCATACTTAGGTAATAACTGTTCTTCTACAACCTGATTTTCAAACTTTCTTAGCTTTCTTCTGGTGACCTGATAACTGAGTTTCTGTAATAGCATAGATATGAACAGAAACACAATGGGTTTAATCATTCTAAGTACACCTGAAATATATGCTCATTATTTACAGTCATTTGTATCACTCTGAAAAGAAGAGCAATTCTGAAAATAAGTACTAACTGCGCATCTGAACAGTACTTTTACTGCTTTATAAGAAACGGTAGACGCACAATATCCAGTCTTCCACCTACTCTGACATGGCATCAGTTGGCTTGTTTTCAGAGTAAAACCCATGCAGATATTCTGCAGTGATCAATCTACAAAGTCCAGTTTTGGCCTTGTCAGTACTGACTTCCATGTATTTCAAGTAAATTTAATGGAGCTGCTATGTACATATATCCTTTAAAATGAGAGAAAAAAATGGCTTTGTATTTAATGCATAGGAATAGAGAGTGGTAGTTGATATTTTGCAGGAGAAGGCAAAATAAGAAATGCAGGGAAACAGTCTTCAAGGGCATGAAATAAAAAGGATCTACCAGCAATCATACTCATCTTCTGCCTTAAAAAAATGGCAAAGCCCTGTTTATTTTTTGTGTTTGTATATTTTATTAGCTCTTCAGTAAAGGAAATGATGTTTTTAATAGGTGGATGTTTCTAGTATGTGTAAGGAGATGGAGGCATTCATTTAGACTTTCCATTCTAAATCAATTAGAGGTTTTTTGGGCCATCCATACAAGTCTAATTCACATCCTGTGATCCAATCAGTCATTGTATGCTAGTGGTAAAAAATGTCATGGAAACACAGATCTGAAGACAAAAGAGCAGGACAAATTAAGGTCTTGGTGTGACATGTGAGGGAGAACTGTGGCCAAGATAAAACTGTGGAGTTTTCATTATTATGCAGTCATTAGTTTAGTCAAAACTAGAGGTGTGGATTTTCTTGGAGTATAAACAGAAAAGGGAAATGGGCAGTATTAACAACTAACTACTTATTCTGTAACAAAATGTTTCATATTCTTGCAAACTATTTTACCTCTTTTCACAGCTTTCTGCAGATGGTTCCAGTTAAATAACCCACTTCTGCTTGGATTATACTTTGGCGTGGGTCAGTTGCTGAAAGCATTCATGGTTCACTAACATCAAAGGCAATGGCACCTGTCCTGAAGCAACTGCTTCCTAACATCACTCAACAGAGCACACAAAATTTCAAATTATTGGACAAATATGCACAGTTGACTGCTAGTCAAAACTTTTTGCTAATGCTGGTAAAAGGATCTGTGATAGTAAAAAAATTATATGGTTGTAGTTGCATTTTATGTGTACTCAGCTCTATTAAGCTAAGAAAGCTGGTAAAGAATGACATCAATCCTCTAAACTTTATTTCTGTCCTAGAAGACTAGTGCTTTGTTGCCACATATCGTAAAAATGAGGTGAGACTTTTGACACAACTTGTAATTTTTACCTTATATATCCTAGAAACCTACTTAAATGAAATTCACAAGCAATTTTACTGTTGAAAGATCTCATGATATTTTTTTTTCATTCACCTAATACACAATTTTTTTCAAGTTCATTCCAGGCAGGCTAAAGGAAATAATTTCCACTTCTACCAGAAGGTAATGTCCTGCCTTTAGTGTGCTGTACAGCAGAGAATATTTTCTGCAGTATCCTTACAGATGGATATGAAACACAAAATCTGACGTTTAGTAGCTTTATTTGTTGTTTTGTCTCCAGCAGAATAAATAAAATTGAAAATTATTTCAGTTTTCTGTCCACTGTATTTTCTTGAGGTAAGATCTAGAGACTCAAAGTGGTTTGTACAGTTGGATGACTAAGTGGAAATTGTATAATTGAATATTGCTCAAGATTTTCTTGAAAAAAAAATTCAGTTTTCCTGGATGTTGCCAGTTTTCATTAAATCTGAAAAAAAATATAAATTGATGACTGCATGATTAAAAATAGGGACCTGAAATATGGTTATGTATCAGGTGAATGACAACGGTCTCTGTTTTAAAAAACAAGCAGATGAGCAAATAGTAGAAACACTTCCTGAGTGTTCATTAGACTTTGAATTGTTGGACCCAGGCTGACCCCTAGGTAACAACTGCTAGCTGCAGGCCTTCGAGTAGACTCTGCACCACTGATCACAACCCTCTGAGCTCTATCATTCAGCCAGTTCTCAATCCACCTCACAGTCCACTCATCTAACCCACACTTCCTGAGCTTACCTATGAGGATTTTATGGGAGACAATGTCAAAAGCCTTGCTGAAGTCAAGGTAGACAACATCAACAATCTACCCAGCTAGTCACACAGTCACTGATGACTATCAGATTAGTTAAATGTGATTTCCCCTTGGTGAATCCATGCTGACTACTCCTGATGACCTTCTTTTCTTCCATGTGTTTAGAGATGACCTCCAGAATGAGCTGCTCCATCACCTTCCCAGGGATGGAGGTGAGGCTGACTTGTTTTCCAGGGTCCTCCTTCTAGACCTTTTTGAAGCCTGGGGTGACATTGACTTTTCTCCAGTCCTCAGGCACCTCTCCTGTTCTCCATGATCTTCTGAATATGACAGGGAGTAGATTAGCAATAACATCAGCCAGCTCCCTCAGCACTCATGGGTCCATCCCATCGGTGCCCATGGATTTGTGTGTTTAATTTGCCTAAATGATCTCAAACTCAATCCTCATTGACCAATGGACAGTCTTCCTTCCTCCAGACTTTCTTTTTTATGGGATTCCTGAGGGCTGGTTGTATTGATAATGTCTGAAGCAAAGAAGGCATTCAGCAACTCTGCCTCCTCTGCATTCTATGTCACCAGGGCTTCCACCTCATTAAGCAGTGGGCCTATATACTTTCTTTTCCTACTGACGTACTTGAAGCACTTCTTGTTGTCTTGTACGTTATTTTCAAGAGGACCTTGACATTCCTTGTTGCATCTCTACATACTCTGACAGCATTCTTGTATTCCTCCCAAGCAACCAGTCCCTTTTTTCCACATACTGTGAACTTCCTTCCACATGAGTCTTTTGAGCAGCTCCTAGCTCACCCATGCAAATGTCCTGCCTCCTCTGCTTGATGTTTTGCTCAAAGGAATGGACTGACCTTGAGCTTGAAGGAAGTGATGCTTGAATATTAATCAGCTCTCTTGGGCTTCCCTACCTTCTAGATCCTAGCTCATGGGATTCCTCCAGGCAGGTCTTAGAAAGAGGTCAAAATTAGCTCTCATGAAGTCGAGGGTTGCAATACTACATATTGCCCTGCTTCTTCCTCATATGATACTGAAATGCACTCTGAACCTTGACTTCTTGGCTCCCCCACCACCTCTGTCAGAGAGTTATCAGCAATGCACTGCAAGAACATTCTAGTCATTGTGTACCTAACTGTGTGGCCTTTCTAGCAAATATTAGAGTGATTGAAGTCCCCCATGAGCACCAGGGCATGTGATCACAGCATTTGCATATCGAATTAGCTGAGGAGTATGAAGTTAAGCTATCTGTAAGGTACATGAGGATTCCTCTCCCCAACAGGCAAAATAGAAGCTATCTTGCCACCATTGTGTCAAAGCTATTTTTAACCACAAAGAATGTATATTCCAGGTGCTCGGTAATATTCTGTGCATGTTGTGGGAAGAGTCTATCAAAAAAATGACAGAAATTATGAAATTGTGTTCAGTACAGACTTAAATTTAAAGAAAATATGCTTAATATCGAGGAGGAGAAAGCACTGTTTTCTCAGACAAACTGGAGAAACTGGAATTGTATTTGGAATTGTGATTGTGTACGCACTCTATGCATAGGAACAAGATAGGATTGGACACATACACACACTATACAAAGGCTGAGTTTATTTCAAGAAGTGGGCTGACCTGCAGACTGGGTACTATTTTAAATGAGTGATCTTTTCTTTCCTAATATGTCAGTTATGGACATGCGGTCTCAGTCTTTGTGGGAATAGCACAGTTTAAAAATAATAAAAGGTATACTTCATTTATTCTGCAAAATTTAGAGGTCAAAAATGTTTATGCGGGATTGATGCTTACAAAGTTATGCTTTTCCTAATGGAATGGCTTTTACAGCAGAGATTGGTTCAACTTCATAAAATTGGTTCAGCTTCAGAAATGAATCAGCACATGCCATATTCTTCACAGGTATCTATCTGTGTTATGATTGTGTACTGTAAATGATTCTGTAAGTATGCAGGTGTAAAATTTTATAAATGAGAAATCAGAAATTCAATTACAAAATATCGTGACTTTAAAATACAGCAATATTATATGTAGGGAAAAAAAATCAAAGAAAAATCACCGAGAGTTTTAGCTTTGTAAATGATTTTATTTGTTAAAAAATATCATTCTTGTAAATAAAAACCTGTCTTAATTCATTAGGAAACTCATGTATATATAAATCATAAATAAAATTAAAATTCTATTTTCATAAAAGTACATTGTCAGGTGCCTTTGTCTCTCTTGATATAATCAAGATGAACCTCAGGGATTATCTACCGTCTTTAGGTTCGTAAGGATTGTCTTCAGCTATGCGAGATGATGGAGCATGAGTTGGAATTATTGTAGAGTGTTTGTCAGTAAGAAATAGTAGTCTCAGGGATGGGTAATTCTGCCAAGTATTCTCTGACGTGATTAATCATTACTCCTTATTTCAGTCAGTGACTAATTTATGTTGTCAGAGATTTACTGCCTGCTGTTTGGCATGTGACAAAGTGATTCCAAACTATAGTCCCGGAGTTACTTGAACTGTGGCAAGGCTGGAGTAATTACAGTGTTGTGTAAGTGGAATTTCAATGGAAGCTTTAAAGATAAGCCCAGAGAGGTGCAGAGGGCTCTGTTTTTGGTCTGTGTATATGTTGCTGCTGCCATGGCTGAAGGTATCTGTAAAGAAATCCTGATAAATTGAATATAGAGGTTTAACTTACATTATGTTTATTTAAATTCAATACTTACTTTGGAAAATAGAATCATACATATCTTATCAACTTTTTTAAAATACAAACTATCAGGAAAAGACGTCTCTTAATTCAGACCATTGTATGGTAAAAATGGGAAGGAAAACCTATGACGAACAGTTGATACTCATACCTCTTGAAATGGAGATTGGAACCGAATGTGTCAGATATGAGAGAGATTTCCTAGTCCCATCCATACATTCAACTTTTCCCATTATGCTAATAAACAAATATTGAAAGAGCTTCTAAATACTAAACGTCAGCTTTTGTGCTTTAGTTACATTAATAAATTCTTTCAGCCAATACACAGCAGATCAACTTGATCACATACCCGCTTTTCTATTGTGCAATCTTGGTTTGTTCTTGTATCAGTACTTGAGAAATAGGTAGTATGACATCATTCTCTGTCTATCTCAGTCCATTCAAGTCACATTTCCATGTGTTTGTTTTTTTTTTTCTGTAGCCATAAGGGACAGACTTTTTTATTTCATGGGTGGAAGGAGGAAAAAATATGCGCAGGAGAATACATACCATTTTATTTACACTTCCACCTACAGCAAACAGCACTGTGAAGAGAAGAAAACAGAAATTAAAATCTTGAGCTAAACACGATAAAATGTGGGACAAAGTCATCAGACCCAAAGCCACTATATTCTTCTATGAAATTTCTTTTGAGGACAATTTTTTTTTGGTTGTTTTGCAAATGTGCTATTTTTGTAAATTTGTAAGACAAGCAGGAAGCAGATCCATCGAAAAAGTGAACTAACCTTCAATATGTGTCCTTTGAAGTTGTTGTGATGAGCTAGTAATATGAGTCCCTCACAGAAAACCTAGTTTTCACCAATAGAAGCCTATTTAAGAGATTTTTCCTCAAATTTAAATTCTACAGTTGAACACCTATGGATATTGTCTGGAGTCATCTATGAACACATTCTGTTTGTCTATTCCAAAGTGAAATAGGTAATTGTCATATAAACAAGTTTGAAACTAATCCTAAAGTATGCTACTGAAGTAATGTCTCTGACAATAAACTTTCAGTTTTAATGCCTCAAGGGACTTCTTTATTAAACTTTGTGATAAATCAATGAACCTTATATAAGGATCAGATTAGGGATTTACATACTGGTAAAAAGCTAGGCAAACCTCTGTGTTGTTAGTATTTTTAATTTACATTTTTAATAAACTGTTTGCCTTCCCTATATTTGACTACACAGGACTTAAGTTTACTTTTGATGTACTTGCGGTTGTCTCATATGTGAAGAAAATACTGAAGCGTACAAATTTAGGGAGCAAAAGTCGTACAGATTTCCTGCTTGCCACAAAACGTACTTGCACACGGGTAGGACATTTCCATGGACCAATCTAATGTAAGTGGATCATCACTAATCAGAATATTAAAATTTTGTTAATTACAGTTTTATAAATTTAAGGGATTTCCTGTTGACGTACTAAAACTATGGACAGCACGATAATGTTAAACTTTGAAGCTGGAAAGTGCTGGAAGTGTTTTATATTACTTTTTGTACCTCAAACTCTGCTTTGTAACCTGCTATTAATAATGATTATGTACAAAAGGGCTTTTTTTTTTGTTTCCTTCACTGCATGAATATAAGTATAATCTTTTTTGAATACAAGGATGGTGTTTTCCAATGAAAATTCTGGTGAAGATCAATGCAAATAGTTAATGGAAAAATGGCTTTTAACAGGATTCTTCTAAAATCACAGTAGATCAGGGAGGACAATATGTATATGAAGATGTGACTATTAGCAAGAGTAGAGCTTTAACGAATAGTAGCACACTAGGGTGAAGACCTGATTCAGCCTTACCAGGACAGTTATGCTTCCTTAATTTGAATTTAGGACTTATTTTTCCTACAAACTAATTTTTCATTTACTGAATTTGCTTTATGTTTTTTTTATGATCCTTTCAGGAAACTAGGGAGGAAAAAAAAAAAAAGAAAGAAGTAAGTAGTAATGTTAAATAGACATTAGTATCATAAAAGACTGGAGGAAAGCAGAGAGGTAACTAGAGGAGAAGACCAAAATATCTTGTAATGATGTATGGTAGTGTCTAAGTGCTGATAAATTGGTGGCTACATGATTACCAGCACCCTCACAGTCTTCAGGGTTGTGTAAAGGGAACAGCATCTGGTTGACATTCAGTTGTTAAAGTGATTGAAACCCACCAATGCTATAAAGCCATGACAGGAACAGATGTAGTCCTGTAGTGTACTTAACTCTAGAAGAGAGAGGGGAATATCAGTAAGAATGCAAACATTTTAGACCCTAACAAGAAAACACATATTTTTGGAAAGGATTCTTTAATTTTTTTCAGTAATGGAGACAGATAGACTTGGATGATTCTGAAGATATTTTTCTGGCCTTTTCCTATATTTACTATTTCTATCCTGTTTTCTAGTGCACAATAATGCATTGCCATAGCTGTAACTGCACTATATGTCTGAGTCAGGGCCAAAGGAGGAATTTCAGCTGATACTATATTCATATACAACATGTTATCTGATCTAATGCCATTCTTGAAGAACTTAGCCTTAACAATAATATTTTTGTTCTACAAATAAAACATGGGACACTTGGATTTAGTGAGGCAGCAACAAACATGGAAACTAAAAGCTTTGGTGCTCTGGCCTTTTCTTTTTATTCAAGTGTGTCTTTAAAACTGAAGGAGGTATTACCAAAAAACAAAATTAATACATTTAGTAACAGTTTAAATCTTTCATGATAGATTTCATTTTGGGCATGTGCTTTTATCTAAGAACCTTAAAATATTTTACAATTTATAATTTTATTTTATAGGATCCCCTAGGGAGTGAGTGATCACTGAATTTCTGAGAAAGTAAATATTATGAAGGTAAAAACTCACATAACATTCACATTTTAGAGTTATATGTGGTAGTACTAGTTTAGAGAAATTTTCTAACTAATTGTTGTTACCTTTTAGACTTTTAATATTAATATTCTGTATGAATCTCTGCAGGACAAAAAAAATCATATATAGAAAAAAATAAATAAAAGCTTTCACAAGTCATTCCACACAGGTTGACCATTCAGATTTTTTTTTCCAAAATACTGGCCTGGTTATTTCTATTTTTTGGCCTGGTTTAAATAAAATCGTAATGAGTAGACTTAAAAATTGTATGAGTTGTGTTTGTTGATGATTACTACAGAATAATATTTCATGGCTTTGATTAAATACAATTTTTTCTGACTTTATAGACATCTTGGAATAATTTTGATTTCCCTACTTTATCTTCAAGCACCATCTCTGCTATTTGAAGAACAAGATTATTTTGTCCTTTGATATAATGAATAATGAAATATTTGTGGGTTTTTAGTTTTGAGACTAATTATTGTACATTGTTTTACATTTCCTAGTATTTTTGTCCTTGGTATTCCAACTGTCAGTGTGGAAGAGTATAATTTTGTTTTTATTTACTGAGTTCTAGTGACTTCATTATGAACCTGTGTCAGCATCTTCATTTTTAAGCCATTTAACATTACACTCCATTCTTTCACATATTTCTAAACTATGTAGATTCTATAGTAAAGGCTAAATTAACTTCATCCTTAGGAAGACAGTTGAATCAACAGTCACTAATGAAGGCAGTGCTGTCTGTGAAGTGATTCACCCCTGTAGGATGAGAAGAATTATTGTCTGGAGGGGTCTGTTGTATTTTCTACAAGGGAATCTAGACAAATAACATACATTAGGCCACTGCTTTTCCTTTTCTTGCATATACTTCAAAATGATCTTAGATGTCTTCCCATTAAGTCAGCTTATGCACGAATTTGCTCTGTAAGGCACTGAATGATGAACAGAAAAAGCCACTCAGCAAAAGAAACTATGGGAAATTGTGTACTGTTTATGTGGTTTCGCTCTGCTGCACAGTCAAAGTTAAACGCTGAAGTGCTATTAAGAATCTAACAACAGCCTTCACTCTGACTGTGTTGAAACTTCAAAAATGAAGGAAAAAAAAAAAAGAGCACCTAAACTGAAGGCTGTACTCCTCCTTACCTGTGAGAAATGTGTTTGTTGCAACATAAACCAGAATAACACCAACTCTGTATTAGCTGTTTCCTATGTGAGAGGAACATCGAGATTTGGTGCATATTTCCTGTTTGTTTAACACATTTCTCTCTTGGTACCACTTGTATGGCATTAGACCTGATGGTTACATTTGCTATTCTGTTGCCTTCTGGGAAGGGGGAGGTATTTTGACCTTTGAACATGCTGAAGTTACTATGCTTTCCTTTTGACATCCTCTGGGGACTCAAACGTTGCAGCACCATGAAGTGAAGCAGGCAGGAATTAAGATTTGTGAAACTTGTAATATGTAGAGGGGATAAGCCAATGTTTTAGCATGTTATGTTTGTAAAATTCATCTCAGTATCCTCATTCTTAAAACAAAGGCAATATCTTGAAAAAAAAGAAAAAAGCAATATTGACTTATTTATTTGCTTATTCTGATAGATCCTCAGTGAGAAAAAAAAATCTCAGTATTTAAAACAGGTTAGATTTAATAGAACTGAAATTCTTTTTCCTTGGTAATAGCAATGTACAACACTCAGAAATAGAAAACTAAATAAAGAACAATTTACTCCAGCAGAGACCTACTAGTTCACACTGAGAGAAAGAGAGAAGGGCTTTGTAACATATGGTGGCAGCTCAGAAAGGGGAGGTGGGAGCGACCTTTCATGATACCCCTGCTGGCTTCCTCCATGCTGATCAAAGAGCGTTGCTTCTGCTTAGGAACCCCTGGCCGGCCTGAGGTCTAGTGCAAGCCCTTCAGAAAAGAAGAGCATTTGCAGATGAAGGCTTAGAGGCAAAGCCATTAGCTCAAATTCTGAGTCCTTGGAGAAACCGAGCTTCATCTCACAGAACAAGCATACAGGTGCTCTGAAAAGTTACACCCTGTAACAAAGGTACTGCAAACTTGAAGTGAGTTGTTTTTTTTTTTTTTCTGCTGGATATAAGATGTCATTCAATATAGGATGAAAATTCCTGTTAATACAGAAATGCTGATATAGGATGGTATAGTATATCCTTAATATTAACTGTCGTTATTAATTGTATTCCTAGCATTTCTTTTTTATTAGCAGTGGCAATTACACATTATTACAAGTACATATATGTACACATGCATAGAGTAATAAAACTGTACCAAGATATGACATGCTTAAGCATCGAGTATTAAAAGTAAAGAGGGATAATAAAAGTATGGTCACCAGATCATGCTAAACGAGATTTTATTGTTGACAGCAGTACTGTTACATAGTGAAATCTGAAATTTCCCACCTCTCCTAAAATAGCACACAGACGCACAAGAAAAAGGAGCAGCAGAAGACATTTTCTTTACACATTACCAAGCTGTGCAAAAGCAATACTGTCAGAAATGAGAGAATTTGAAACTAGCACTAGTAAAGGATTTTATGGAAGAGTTCTCAGAGGCTGATCCATGCTGGGGAGGTTGAGAAACAGGAGAAGGGTGACAATTTGAATAGAGGAAAAGATTTTAGGTTCCTGCAGAAAAGGAATAGGGACAAATTAGGTAGATTTTAGCAGACGCTGTCTTCCATACAATATGGTCCAGTGCAGCAGAAGTGTGATTGCCTGCTGACTTTGGGCATGCAACTAGAAACACTAAATAGTAGTGGAGTTTAAGAACTGATAGGCATCAGCACAAATTTCAGTCAGTGAGCCTCAGATCTTCCTAAAGCCAATCCCAGGCCAATCCCAGCAAGGAATTTTAAAACTGCCTGTGGCATTTTCAAATCAATCCATCAATCTGTAGGTAGCAATGTAAAGAATGCATAGCCAGCACAACACTTGTTCCAACTAGTGACAACTCTGCTAGTGCATTCTGAGCAAGCCACGAGCAATTTAAAAGTCCTGTGAGGAAAGAGTCACAATAAATGAGTCTCTGTTCCCAAGAGGTTGAATCATGATTACCCGAATCACGAGAAAACACTGTCAATTGAACAAGGAATAATGCATTACAAAATTAGGTGCATGGAAAAAATAGTCATCTTTCAGTGGCCTGTCGTTTGTTTTTTTTTGTGGAATGTAAAGCTAAAGGAAGAAGTGTAATATTAATCTAACAAGCCTATTTGCTTTACTGTTGCATTTTTAAATTTGTTTGTTTGTTTTTGTTAATTATGCAGAGAGAAAACCCAACATTTAAGGGCAAACTTAAATTAATCCTACAAGATATCACCTCTCACTGAAATCTATCCTTTGTGTGCAAAGCAATGCATCTTAGTGCAGGTGAACAGGTAACTCTAGGCTTATGATAATGTGCTCTGGAAGAACATGGTAAACCAGACATGGTAAGACAGAGTCCCATTTAGTAACAGTATTAAAGCAACCAGCTGTCATCTGTAATGGTGCTTTCCCATCAAGAAATCTATGTAGGTGAATCCTAAAATAGACTTTCTTTCGGAAAGATGGTACTCAATTGAGAGTGCGAACATACAGGTAGTAAAAGGATGAGACTTTTTGCACAAAGTTTTCTGTGTATGTTAGTGGTTGAAAATAGCTAAACTTCTCTGTCTACCTACATTTCCAAGAGTCTTTTAGTAGATATCTAGTTTGGTTTTGCTCTATGAGTAGCCATTTGGTTAAATTTTTTATCTTCTCATGATCGAGTAGCCAAATATCCAATCTAAAACTAGAAATATTTCAAAGATCTCACTCGTGCCTCATTTTTTTTATTTGTAATGGAATGTTGTTTAACTTAGCGTTTTTGTTTATGATGGCCATCTCCTAGCTGGGGTGTATATTAATTATCACACTGATAAGTAGAGCTGTAAACTTAGAAATGCCTTCCAATAAATAAAATATAACAATAATATATTTTCTCAGACAAGTTCCATATTGAAACAAACGTTCACAACTAAAACAGCATTTCATAAGACCTTGCTAGTCATACTCAACAGAATTGTGGTTAATAAGATCTTCTAAATCAGTCCTACTGCCCATTTTTCGACCATTGGTTTGTAATGCTTCTGAAGCTTGAGAGCTTAAATTGGCAGATATCAAGCTACAGAAAAATAATATTTTTGCTTTATATATTGTGTTAGGTTATTTGCTGACACTAGTGTGATAATCCAGCCAGACTAAAGGTAAGAAGTTGTTTATGGATGGAAGTGGGATAGTATCAATCATTCTCTTTGGCCTGACAGTTCCTGAAAACATCATTTGAAGAAATATCAGGAAATAACAGTGAATGGAGTATCATTAAAACTGCTGAAGTTAAAAATGAAGCTTTTAGGGAAAAGAACTGGAACTTTATTCCATCTGGCATAAAACCCAAATGGGATTAAGAGAAGAATGGATTAAGACACTGAAAATTGGAAAAGCATGTTTGAGAAAATATATATACATACGTATCACCATTTTAATTTCTCTTACTGATTTTTCACTGAAGCTTTTGGTTCTGCATGTATTAATAGAACCCTTAAAGGTATTTGGGTATCTGCATGCATGATGGTCTGCTTGCACTTTACTGAAAGCCTCTTCTCTTAAAAGTTTACAAGTTTTTTAAGATTAGATACCTTTTCAGGTTATATATGTCTCACTGTCTCTCATATTCTCAGTAATCTTTTTTATATTATCTTTATTCTTTATCATCTGCAAGATAAAAATTTTAAATAATCCCATGATGTTTGTTTTTGTTGTTTATTTGTTTTGTTTTGTTTTGTTTTATGTTTCACTGTGTTTTCTTTCAGTTCCCAACAGCCTGTTCAGCATCATTTCCATATTGATTTTGACCACCTAGACTCTTTCCTATCCAGGGTGCCAGTACTTCAGACAGCTTTATCCTTAAAGTCATCTTTTGTAAGATTATGTGTTCAGTAAATAGCTTTAAATAGATTCCCATGTGATTACTGAAACAAGAGATCTACCCTAGATCAAAAGTAATAATGAGCAAGGACATTCTTAGAAAATAGTCTATAAATTCCTTGTATTTTTAATGATTTGCAATATACTGTCACCATCTCGAGTTCCATTATTACCCTCTGTTCCAAAAGCAAGTTGCATCTTATGCTGTTACATGAATTTAGTTATTATGACAGCTCAACAAATAGATTTTATACCACAGCAGAAGATGAAAGGTAAGCATTAGAAAGAAGTTACATAAGTAAACAAGTGATATTGAAATTTAAAGCTTTTGTCAAATTTGTTTCTGTAACATTTTCTATAAATAATTCTTCTATAAACTACATACTTTTGAACAATATAGTATTTATGTCCATAAAATCTTAAAAAAAAAATAAAAAATAATTTACTTAGGTGCTGCCTGTGTCCCGTGTAATAGTAAAAAGTGTCAACTGTGCTTTAGTGGTATAAAATATTTAATTGTAATCATATCTTTCTACTGGTACACTTTATTTTTGCTCTTCTATTATGATAAACTAGTTTTGAATAACATCTGTTTGCACTAAATAAAACAAAAGTTTGTGTTTATTTCAGTTATGTTTACTACAAATTTCTGCTTGTCTAGAATTTGCATAAAGCTAATCTGTACTCACGTATATTTTAAAAATCAATTTAGTGCAGTCATGGCATGCCAGTCCAGGGAAAAAAGAGGAAAAAAAGAGTTCAAGAGAATAAATGTATATTGGGAAAAAGAATATATAAGAAAAAAATGTTTCTAAGAGAATCTTAGACTCAAAGAAGATATAGACTAGGTTTATGGCAGGAATTATAGTCTCTCTCTCCCTCTCTGAGACAGAAAAACTGAACAAGTACTGAACAACTAGATGATGGTGTCTAAATCTGGCCAAATAATAAACTGTAAACACATCGGAGAAAATGTACACTCTGAGACTTCAACAGGTACAAAGTCTTGGGCATCCTGGGCCTGGATACCAATGTGAGTCATTCAGAAAAGCCATGCCCTCAAATACATAGCCATTTCAATGTTTTTAAAGCCATTATTGTTTGTATCATGGGTTTAATGTAAGAGTGGAATTACATGCTTCCATACACAGCCAAATTCATGCATGCAGAAGTACTCCATACAGCAAGGACTGTTCCAGGTCTACTCTAGACTCTGGCTGTGCTAAATTTGGTGATTTGAGAAACCTGAATGATACCACATTGGAATGAAAAATGACAGTACTCTCAAAGAAGCCATAGCTCCATTGCCTCAAAGATCTGTTTCAGGAATAGCTAGTGTGAAAAATACAACATAATAGTTAGCACTTACCGATATGTTATCCTTTCCCTTTTCAAAGCACTTTACAAACATTAACTAATTAATTAATATTTATAACTCATCATTAGACAACATTTCAAGAACTCGGTATATAATTCCCTAATGGCTGTTACTAAGAAGTCCCTCTGAGAGGCACTTCAGAAGGTTAATGTTTTGTGTTGCAGAGATCATTAGCCCAGCCTTTCTACATCAGTTACTCTTGTATAAGATATCGCACATGCTAATTGTCTTGTATGGATTTATGTCTTTGAAGCATGGGGTCTATATACTTTTTATTTTCTAGAGAAATTTCTAGAGGAAGATAGGTTTTTATGTATCTTTTCTTATTATTTTCTAGAGATTTATTTGCATCCTGCATTGTACAGCCTGTAAAAAGCACAGCAAAAAGCAGAAATGTAGGGGGTTGCTGCATGGTCTGCTTTGTGTGATTCTTTTCAGAATTGTGTGGTGTGAATCAGAAATGAGAAAATATTTTTTTTGCAATATTGTTGCTTTCTGACAGGTTTCTGAAATGCTTTTTAGAAGCCTACTTCTTTCAATTTGTTATAAAATCAGAAGTTGCTTGGCTATAGTTTCCCAAATCAGTGAGACACTGAGTTTCAGCCATTTGGTGCATTGCAGTAAGAATTTGTATTTGGCTGAGGAAGTCCTTAAGATACCTACTTTTAACATTTTATTAGAAAAAAATAAAAACAACCTTTTCTAGGTTTCTATCTGGAGATAAGGTTAATGTAGCTCATTTGCCCTTTAACATGCTGCACAGCAATAGTGTTCTGAAGCTGACAGCTGGGACACGACAGCATCTTGTTTATCAATCTTTTACCTATATTTGATTAGGTTTATGAGAGACTCTAGCATACTTTGTGAGGAAAGTTTATGTTTAAGCTTTTTTTCATATAAAACCAGAAGAAAATAAAATGAGAAAAATACATAAAATATGCAGGTGCAAATGACTACTGCTCCAATTTAAAGAATTGCCTTTTCGAGTTTTTGATGAACAAGACCAAACCCAAAACCAGATCCCTTGAGTTATGTCTAGTTTATTTTTTTATGAATCATGCCAAGGGACTTTAAATCTTTGACACACTTAACCGGAGAGGCTGGATCTGTACCTCCTCTCAGGCTGACACGTTTTCCCTGCCTCAGGAATGACTTGGTTGCTCCAAACTGAACCAATGTGAAAACTGCCATTTAGGCAGTATGAGTGATGAGGTGCACAGGGAATCAAGCAGACCTAATTTTGTAATCCTGTTATCTTCAGCTGTATTAAATCCTCCTGGAGAGGATTTTTTTCTTCTATACATTAGCTTTTCCTTGAAAAAAAGATTGCTTACAATCTTTCATCTCTCTAGAAAGCTTTCCTCAAAAAAAAATAAAAATCAGCATACATAAAAGAAAACAACAAAACGAGTGACCTAATAAACATATAGAAACACTTTATTTTATGTTTTAGAAGAAAAAACATATGTACAGGCAATACAAAAAAATACTAGAGATACAAAATCAACACCTATATGTGATTTTGTGAAGTTAAGCCTGTGAAGAAGCATATTATAATCTTCTCAGGGATACAGACCTCATCTTCAGGTTACTTTTCCCTGGCACCAACTTTTTAAAGAAAGGCATTTCAGAAATGTGAGACCAGGTCTCTTTGCTTATTCTTTACTTTACTCATTCTTTCTGAGCACATGCATTCCAGGATAGATTAAGTCATTTTTTTTACAGATGAAAGCAAAAGCCTGGGAATCTTTGAAAAGACTATTTAGCATGTGGTCTTCAGCTATTATTTATTATTTGCGGATTGCAGAATAAAAATTAAAAGCTACAGTAAATACCTCTACTTTTGTACTTTTTCTTCACTGTTTTCTTAAACCTTTAAACAAGTGTAATTTCAGTATTTTCATCTATCCTGATTCAGATTAAAAAAATGTGACATTTAGCATAAGCTTTTTTTTTTCTCACTAGAAAATAAAACGAAAAAAACCCATAAAGTTTTTAATAAATTCTTTTGAATTTTTTATGAAAAATAAGGACCCACAGTCTTCTTTTTTTCTCTTTTTCCCTTTTTTTGCTTTCCTCTTCTGTCTTTCCCTTTCCCTTTTTCTTTTGTCCTTTTGTCATTTTTCCTTTCCTTTTCATTTTCTGTAAGGGTGAAAAAGTAGATTAAAAGCATCCCATATATAATTGATTAAAACAATTAGATCAGATTAAAATAAAATTAAACCACAGATAATGACCATACTTGCCTCCCTGAAAGAATTCTTGCTTGGTGCTGACCTTGTCATTTTTTTACCACACTTGATTGTACAGGAGGTATATGTTTGTTCTATGATGTTATAATTACTGTCCCCTTCCCACAAATTCTTAGTTTGGAGAGTCCCTACTTGGTAGCTAACTCAGTCTCAGTTCTCTCTGTCAGTGTCAAAGACAAACATTACACTTTGGAAATAGGCATTATTTCAGCATGATAGTCCATGATATTAAAACATTATTTAATCCGTAGAACCCATCATGTGATCAGAAGCTGAAAACAAAATTAAAAATAAATCCTGTTCATGCTATTTCTTGTAGCAAAATTTATCAGAATGTTCCAATTAGCTATTAATGTACATGTCACATATTAATATAAGATTTGCTCTGTAACTCATCATTGCTTAACTGCACCATAATTTTAAAGTGCTACAGGAATTATACAAAGTAGCTGTCTTTTCCTTTCAGCTATGTTTAATTTATGTTTCATTACAGTTTCCAAGGATACATTTTTTTCTGCATATGCAAATGTTATGCTCATCTGTTATTTAATAAAACCAAATAAATTTTTGACAGTAAAACATTCAAATGAAAAAAATAGGACTCATGTCCAAGTAATGTAAATTGTTTTTAAAGAATGGAAAATGTTCCTACTTTCCTGTTAATTTTTAATGGATAAAAATAAAACAAAACACCAAACACTTGTTACTGCAGTGGTTTGAGGTAATTAAAACTGCAGTTACAATCATAAAAGACAACTATTAAAAATGTGAACAAAAATAGTGAAAATATTCGTGTGGAAAGCCAGATAATCATCTTTCCTATGCAAAAAAAAGACTTTGGGAGACTTATCAGTAAAAATTTCTACATATCTCTCATATACCAACCAGACTGACAGTCATTCTGGTATGCACTGCAGAACATAATTTTGTACATTCAGAAGACTCTAAGAATATTTTGTCAAATGATATTCAGACATTTCTTCTCTTGATTAATGCTGCTAGCTGGTCATCATGTGAAGGCACCATTTTCTTTGAAAGGAGGATTTAAGAATGATCTAGAAAAGCACTCAGTAGACTAGGAGAACGTGGGAAAAAAAAAGGTTTGAGTGCTTTTAAACTCCATGGGATTCAATAGTTTTCACCTGGAATTGAAAATTCAGTGAGACTAACCTCTTAAATCTGGAACAATGAAATAGGACAGATTGCATGTTAGGATGAACCTAACTATGTTTTAGAGGGATTATGAAGAAATTCTCATGGATATGTTACCATATTGGGTTAAAGAGACTTAGTTTTCTTCAGACCAAGCTTGTTAATGACAAAGATTAATGAACTGGAGAAATTTAATGTCAGTCATGCAGATATTAATATTGTCAACATATAAAAAAAAAATGTTTTTTTGTAGTGAATATTGAGGTGTGCCCGAGGTAGTCTTTAACATGTAGAGACACTGAGCTTTGGGAGAAAAGTGAAGGTCTAAAGTTTCACAGTGATTTTTCTTTTTTTTTTTTTTTTTTCTCTTTTTCTTTTTGTAAAACATGATCCCAAACTAGAACTTTGGTATTCATGGAAATTGTGAGTTTATGACTGGGCTAATGGCGTGAAGCAGCATCCAGAGGCTAGGGAGAAGATATTCTAGGGGACAACATGTTCTAAATATGTGATGAGTCCTGCCACTTAATTCTACTGTTTCTTTGCAGTGAATTAAACTCAAAGTACATATTTTGTTCTTCTACATCATCTTCTTCTTACTTTCACTGGAGAGATGAGAAACGTGAAGTGGTCTAGTCCATTCCTTAAAGATATTACTTCAGTTCATTGTAGTGTTTGGTAGTTTGAATTCTTCTACCTGCTTTCTCACTGTTACAATGGAATTCTGTCCACCAAGAATAGAAGATTTTTTTTTTTATTATTTCTTTTTTTCATTTGTAATGTGGAGTCTGGGTTATCCCCAGTGTTTTCTTTCACTACGAAAAAATAAATACATTACAAGGAAACTTCTTTACCTCCTGTAACTGCTACTTACGACTGCTGTGTGGGTTCAGCTGTAGAAACAGGTGTAATGCTACCATCATCAAAAAAATAATATTTTTTTCTATATTCTGGAGGTAGAACAAATTATTATGTGTTTTTTAATGATATATTCTTTTGACAGATAATACTTCATTCATTAGCTCACAACAGTAGTGGAAAATACCTTTGTACTTTTATGAGTGAACTTCATAATCTATTAGGAATTGAAACCCATAGAATACTCATAAGATAAAAAGTTCTTTTAAATGCTTCATTTCATGGTTTAGACACGGAGAGGCATTGCATTATATATGACATTTTGTTCATGAAAGAAGAAAGAAATAGGCTCAAAAATTTCTGGGGAAAAGCTTAACTTATATCAAAGTGATTTAAAGAAATCATAGAAAAAAGTTACTATGCAATGCGCATTTAAGGTAATCTTCTAGCAAGACTGTTTTATGATTAGCTAATTCTGCTTTTGGGGGCTGGATGGCGACTTAGCTGCAGTATTAAGTCTGATTGCTCTGGAATACTCTTTCAGATATTTTAAATGGAATTGAAAGAACACGGATGGCTCTACAATGACTTGCTGCATTTGGACACAAGCTGGTGTTCAGTTATTTAAAAAGGAAATCTATGACAAATATCAAATGGGAAAAAATAATCCAATTTTATGTGTAGCATAAAATGAGAAAAATCCTTTATGAATTATTTTATGAAGAAAGCTTAAGAATTAGCAGTCTTAAAATAACATGTGCAAAGTAAGATTAAATTGAAATAATGATTCTTTAAGTATGTTAGAATTACACTGATTTAAGATGACACAAACTTAATATAAAACTAATTTTTGCAATTAATTTATATATTGCAGATACATAACTGAGTATTTAAAGAAAATCCAAATTGTAGTATGCTGATGATTAGCAAAGTAACAAATCTAGAACAGTATGAAAAGTACAGTTACTGAAAATCTTTATTTATAATTACTCTGTGAATGATGTTATTGCCACAGACTCACTGGAGTATCTGAAAGTACAAAACTAAAGAGATTGTGTTTTGAAAATTTTGTATAATTGAGCACTGTAGAAAAAGGAAATAATCCTCTTGTAGATGCCTACAGGGCAACTTGCTATGCATTGCAGACATATTTAAATGTGAAGATGCCTTTAATTCTGGACACAGTGAACCATATAATAAAATATTTATATCACCAAGAGCCATAAATCCCTAATTTCTATCTTGAGGGAGACTATGAACAGAGGATTGAAAGATAGTTTAAAGACTGGAACAATGATGTGGCAAAAGGCTATCCTGTTTGTGTTTCCCATGGTAATTCAAGGTTGTGTCTCAGCAGCTCCTGGTGGTTCACTTCTTCCTACACCTGGATATTCGTATGTCCAGTATTTTATCAACATAATTCTCATGTCTATTACATAAAAGTATCCTATCATAGGGTTTGGAAGTGAACTGAATCTTATGCCTGTTTTCAGGAAATGTATGTTGGGTGTTCCTTCTAGTGATCTAATGTTGATAGGAATATTTGAAGGCCTTTCAGTTCAAGTGGCGAAAAGTATTTATATCTACTAATATAATATTTCAGTCAGAAATCTGTCCAGAAGTTTCAAAATGGGATGTATGATTGTATGATTTCTTCCTGTTAATGTTCAAAATGATCTTACTCTCTTTTAAAGGCTTTGTATTTCCCAGCTTTTAATCTCTTTTTATTCTCTTTTTTTTTTTTTTTTCCCTTTACCTTTTCTTCCTTTGTTCTATTCAAGGCAGGATCCTGATAAACTCCCCTGTCTTTCCCTTTACTCAGCCAATCTACTAATGACATGATCTGCGGCAGAGTGAAACTCTCAGAAGTCTTGTACAATGCTACCTCCATATTCTCCTAACTGTGGAATTAACTTCATGCCTTGGAGGTTTTCCTTGATGTGTTCAAAATTATTTGCTATATTTCATCTACCTGAATCCATAAATATTTTGTATGAAAGTCCAGCATTTTACTCAGAGTTTTACGAAATAAAACTTTAGCACGAAAAGGAACATACTGTAACTTAACTGTTCTACTTAGTTGGATTCCTTACTTTATCCAATTGGAGGGGAAAAGCTTTAGGTGATACATTGCCTAAAGTAAGAATTTTTTTCATCTGTGTTTTCAATAAACTAGCTGGTGCAGGGCTGATGGCAAAAAAGAGTAGACGTTCAGGTAGTGAAGTCTTCCATTGATTCTGAGGAGGTGACTCAATATTCAAAACAGGAAAAAAAATATGAAAATGAGAGAAATATATTAACTTTACCTTCCTAATTTGCTTATTGCAAACTGGAAATTGTTGTTTTAGCTTACATTAACCACGTTTCAAGGTGGTGTTTAAAAAAATGCATGTTTATAGTTATGAATTGTTATCCTCCATTTTCTGTTATTAAGTTAGTTTCTAAGATGACATATAAATATTCTAAAGCTGTGGACTATTAATGCAATAGAAAGACTTTAGAGGTTAGACTGATGTGCTGTGCAGATGTAAAAATCACAATATTTTCTTTTAAGAAAAGAGAAGTAATGTTGTTTGTCTCCAGACTGAACACTTAAGATAAAAAATGAAATTGCCCAGGCTCCAAAGGCATTGTGAGTACACTAGGTGTTTGCATGAATGTTTTAAATTAGTCTTAGGTAATGTCTCATGTGAAATATCCTAACCTTATCTGGCAGTTTTCAATGAAGACAGTAATTTACTTTTATGTGTTAAAACCCTCTTATATTAGTAAGACGAGGACTGCAAGAGGTGTGTGTATTGTAAGATAATAATACTCCCGAGAGAAAAGAGACAGTTCAAGTAACTGTATCCTGAAATGCTTCAGGGAGTCTGATACAAAATCAACAAGATTTGGATAAAATGCATATAAAAGTAATATCATGTTACGTAACAGAGAGGAACTGTCTGGCAACATTATAAATTACATGCCGCATATGATTTCTTCAACAATTCTGAATTAATTGAAGTTTTTCATATCTGCTGAGAAATTTTTGTGTCCAAAATCCACAGCTCAAAACCACTTTCATCAAATAAAGAAAATGAAAGTCTAGGTACACTTTACCCGTGTACACTGTATTCTCACCAACTCTGAATGCAAAATAGAAATCTGATGTCTTTCCAAAGTTGTAAAGAGGACCAAGCCTGGACCAGTACTGTATTAATCAACTTATGGCTGAGGCTAATTTCAAGGATACTGCAATCCTGATACGTTTGTTAAGTTATTGGAGTTTAACACAGGTATCTCATAGAGCTCTCCTTCTCAGTTTTTTTTAATCCTAGACTGAGATGCAAATGAAAAGCAAAATAGTATCTTATGTGATGTCATTATGTAAATTATAGCACTCACATTTTAATTTGAATATAAACACACATATGATTTCCTCGAAGTTCTAATTTAAAAGCGGGAGTGAATGAGGAAGATCTGTAGTGGGTAATTTAACAGGTCATTTAACTGATTTGTGCAACAGTTTTGAACTTATTTTTTCCTTCAACTCTAATGGAAAGTTGAGTGTTTGTAAATCTCTCTCATGCATTAAGTAGTGATTTGAAATATTTGATAAAACGCAGGCTATTTACACTTCTGACTTCCCTGTTGCCAGATACTTTCATTCAACTGTCTAAATTTTTCTCAAACTTCTCCCTTCTTCTCTTCCTCAGTGTAGTAGGAAAGTACTGTACTAACACTAGTTTTGTGGAATATTTTCAGAGTTGTGATAAAATAAGCTTTTTTAAATAGATAATGATTATTGACTTTTTTTGTAGAAGAAAATGAGAGGTACCCCTGAATTATGCTGAAAGATTGTTAATACACATAAGCAACTGCACGAGTGCTGTGTGCACGCATGGGCTTGAGAGTGCGAGAGAGAAATGAAATAAATTCAGTGAAGGGCCACAGAGCTGATGAAGAGGTTGGAGCATTTGTCATACAAAGAGAAGCTGAGAGAGTTGGAGCTTTTCAGACTATAGAAGGTAAGGACCATGGATGTAAATGCATGAAGGTAGAGTGTAGAGAAGACAGAAATGGGCTCTAAGACATTCTGATAACTTTGTATTTGATAGAAATTTGTGAGTATCATTTCTCTTGGGTAGTATACTTGGATCCTTTATCTTTTTAAAGTTGATGTTTTACAGTAATTGTGATTTTTTTTTTTTAAACCTCTATACTGCATCTCATATATCAGTTACACCTGCACAAAATGTTGAAGATTAAATCAGGACCATTTTGGTTGCAGCAGTACTGCTTTTTCTAACTAGCTTAAAACAAACAATTGGCTTTTATGTATACTGTTTAAAAGAGAACTGGAGCCCTGAAATTGATGGCAGCAGCAGCAACAAAACCAACAGGCTTCCCATGTAGATGTCAGCAGGCAGAAGGGACAATCTCTCAACAGGGTAATAGTCAAGAAATGCTGCTGACAGGGATTGGCCCTGAAAGTATTTTTTTGTTATTATTATTGTTTATTTCCAGTTGTTTTTTTGTCAGTTACTAGCAAAGGTCTGTGCCAGGAAGAACACTGTGAGAGAAAGTGAAGTACTCTGACAAAATTAGAGATGGATAAGCACCAACATATGTCTGCTTTTTGAGGACTGAGGGAACTACTGTGTTGGCACATAACAACATAGCTTCACACCAAAAACAATTACAGAGAGAAAGGGAGAAAGCCAAGATAGGAAAATATTGTAAAGGCAGATCACCTGAGATTTTAATGAGATTTAATTTGCTAATTGAAAAAAATGCTGGTGCAATTTACCCAGATTGCACATGCTCTTGAGTCTTAACAATCCTGCAGAAAAAGGATTTTTAACTATATGAGTGCTACTAATTTGAATCAAATTATGATTTCTCATTTTGAAAATAAACAAAGTTTAGACATTTAATGGTAAACATTCAAGATGTGTTACTTATTTAATTAAATTTGATCATATTTTTGCCCAGAGTTGTTTCCTATCTTCCTGACTTCAAAGATACTGAGTGAGATCCAGATGTTTCAGTCAGGAAAGTATGTCTCATATGTCTCCATGTTCAGCAAAGAAAACTCCTATATACTACATCCTATATGATGAGGACAACGAGTTACAGAGCATATCTGCAGGTAAAAAAGAGGCCTAGGGATTATAGTTGAGAACAAGTTGAACATGAGGCAGCAGTGCACCGCTGGGGTGATGAAGGTTCACCAGTTTTTGGACTGTATTAGCCTGACTGTAGGCAACAGTTTAAGGAAAGATATTTTTCTCCTCTATTCAATATCTGCGAAGTTGCATCTGGAATACCTTGCTCCTTTTTGGTCCCTCTATTATGAAAGGGCAAAGAGAAATGGAACAAATCCAGCAAAGGGTCACTAAGGTGGTTAGAGAAATGGATGATACAATGCCTAAGAAGAGGCTGGAAGAGATGGGATTCTTGTTTAGATTACAGAAGGATGCACTAAAGAGAGAAGAGTTACCTAACTACAATCTTCCTTTACCTAAAGGGACTTAAAGAAGATGCAGCCTGACTATCCTCAGAGGCGCACAGCATACAGGCAATGATAACAATTTGCAGCAAAGAACAATTCAGTTAGCTATGAAAAAAAAAAAAAATCTTCATCTTGGAAATTACTAAGCCCTGGAACAGGCATCCTAGAGAGACTGTGGGAGGTTCATCCTTACTGATTTCCAAAACTTGACTTATTAAAAGCCCTCACAACCTGCTTTAATGTGAAGGTTAGGCTTGGTCTGAGGAGGAGGTTTCATTAGACTTCCAGCATGACATCTGTATTTCTCTATGACTGTATATAAAATTTTCTTACACTATGTACAATTTTACATCACTTTCCTAATGTGAGTATCTATTGCCATGTTTTGTGGTTTTTTGGTTTTGGGTTTTTTAAATTTCAAATAATAGTTTTCTCACTCTTTATTTTGACGGTATGCGTGCAATTTCCTTTCACTTTATTTGCTACTTCAAATACTCTTTTTCTTTACTGTTTCTGGACTTTTGAATCATAGAGTCAAAGAATAATGCCTTTTGGAAAAGGCCTTTGCTACTTTTGTCACCAGGTCCCTTGCTTCACTGATCCCCCAACCTTCCTTCTCCTGGCAGCGTACTTAGAGAAACCTTTCACATTGCCCTTCACCTCTTGTTAGTGCCAGTTCTAGCTGAGCTTTGGCCCTCCTCTCTTTATTTCTGTGTGAATGGGCAATGTCTTTATATCCCTTCAATGTCCTGCTTCTGCTATCTGTACATTCTCTTTTCAGTCAGGAACTCCATGTTCATCCATGCTCACCTTCTGCCATGTTTGCTTGACATTTTGCCCATTGGAACAGATCATTCTTTTTCTCTAGGAAACTATACTTGAAGGGCAATAAATAAACTAGGCTCAGGTTATAAATCACTATTTCCTTTCTTTTCTTACATGGCGACTACCCACATTTTCTAAAATTTAGTAGGGATTTTTAGTTAATATTCAACCCGTTTAAGTGTTTATTATCTAATTTATTAATTGATCTAATTTTTCTTCAAGACTTTGACATCTTCTGTTAAGTACTTTGAATACATAAATATATTAAGGTATTTATAAGACTTATGAATTAAATTTTAGTAAAGCAAAAGACATGATTGCCTCCAGAATTATAAACAAATAGGGAATAGTTCATGGGGACACCTCACAAATTTATCTACTCTAGCTTGGTGCTCTTAAATGTAAAAACTGAGTATATCAGTTATGTACCAGCAATCAAGATGTTGCAGAGAAAATCCTGGACAAGTCTGAGGAAATAAAAGGCTTGATACTGTGATCACACAGCTGGAAACAAGTTTTTAAACTACATATTTATTGCATTACAATATACGTAGAGATGTATGTTGCAGTTAACTCATTCTTTTTGTCATGGTGAAGTGATTAAATGTTGTTGTAACTATTGACCTCAGTCAAGAGCCAGTGATGAACTGTCTACACTAGATGTTTGAACTAAGTACATTTAGGAAGATATAGAATAATATTAAATTTACTCTGACAGTAGGTTCAAGAAAGGAGACATTTTCTTTGGAACAAACAGAGAGTCTGCAAAAGCAAGTAAGAGAACATTTCCTTTTCAATAAGGCAAAGCATCAGTCAACTACAGGAGATTAATCTGATCTCTGAAAGTTATTTGCATCTCCAGAAAGTGATACCACATTTAATGTAATGAAAATTACCTACTGAAATATACTAATTTTGAGGGGAAAGATTAAATTTGTTCAGAATCAGAGGACTTCAGAATGCAGAATAACTGTCCCACTAGGCAGATATATATTTATTGGCTGTAGTTTGAGACACACACTCATATTTAGAAACAATTTAAAATGAGAGTGTTTGGGAAAGAGACCAAGAGACCTTTAATCTTAAATGGTGGCTTTTCATTTCTTCGCCCATGTATTTTATGAAGTTTTTAACTGCATATGTGGATGATGTAAATACATACCTTTATTTGCATTTCACCTTAAGCAAACTAGTGAGCTAAGAGTGATTTCAAAGTAAATGACTAGCCAGGAAGTCTTAATCTATTAGCTAAATAAAGAGTCATTCAGCTCCGTTACTTGGGCTAGCTTAACAAGTGCTTAGTTCCTGGAGATGTCACCAAAAGTCTGTGCAGGCCAGGTGGAGAACTGGTATTTAAGTCAAATTAGGAAGAAGAGATTTTTCAGTGATAGTAAGGAAGTCCACCTTGGTAAAAGGAACATACTTAAATCCTGATGGATCCCAGGGAGTTTCTCACAGATTATCATGGAGAAAAAAAGCAGTAGGAGGATCTTGATGTGCTGCTCAGTGGAATATTATTACAAAATGCCATGTTAAGGAGCCATAAAAAAAGAAAATGAGATCTCATTATTTCATTCAGTGTGGTGTTTTCTCTGTGTGTGGGGAGAAGTTTTAGAATTCCATACAGCTTCTTGGAAAGGTTTCATTTGGACTCCCACATATAGTTGTGCCATTATGGTAAATAAGCTTAGGACATGAATGAAATGAAGGATTACAGAAATAATAAAGATACCATACATCTTATATTACAATAGTAGAGAGTGTCTGAAAAAAAAAAAATCCAGCAATTCTACACTCTAGGAAAGGCAAAAAAGCTTCCTAATTAAAGGATGCTGGTGGTACAGTTGTAAGTAACAAATGAGGATATGTTGATCATTAATACATTTACATTAAAAGAAAATTCATAGCCATTAGAGCAGGAAGAGTCTAGAATGGAGTCTTAGAAAGTAAGAACAACGGAGACTAAAAAAACAGTATTACTTTTAATACTGAAATCAATAAATATATGAAAATAGGAAATGATTTGGTGTTTCGTTATCAGGGACTATGCTCAGTGATTCACCTAGTCACTCTTTCTATAGAGATTGTTCTGTGACAGCCTCTCCCACTTTCTCCTCACAATATCAGGAAAGAAATGAACATTGTTTGTGTATGTATTAAAAGCAACCTAAGGGTATACTTCTGGCCACTTTTCATTTTCTTACACCAACATGGCTGTCTTTTACTGAAAGGTAATAGAGCTTAGTAGAGGGGACAAGGGTTTTCCTGTGTCAGGGAATGGTTCTGGGTACATTGTATTTACTAGTGTAAGCATAACCTGTATTTCAAAATCTATCAGATATCATTATTTGATAAAATCTACTTTTCTCACGCTACTTATAGGTATAAGGGCAGTAATATGGTATTTTTATTATTAATATTTGGGAGGGGGAAAAAAGTGTGCTTCAGCATCTAGGGAAGGAGAGGTAACTTTGGACTGCTTAACATGATGAGGTACAGATAGTCAGGTACCATTTAATCTATGCCCCCAGTCAAAGTGCCATAAACCGGTTTTGCTCAGTCCAATAGAGGGCTGCAATAAAGATAGACTTCCACACACTGAATACAGTCTTTATAACGTTATCCTACTGCTTTTGAATGGAAGTTTATAAAATCTTGCTGCTCGATATATTTACTAACATTTAATACGATTTATTCTATAGGCTTTTGTACCTGTAATCGTATTGTACCTAGGAAATAGTAGCCCTGTTTTTTTTCATGTAGTTTCCCTCACCCTTGTTGCACTACAAAAAAAAGTAGCAGATTTCTAAGGAATTTTCTGTGGTGTAGAATGGATTCTCTTATCTTCATCTGTGTCTAATGTCAATGTTTTTGTGTTATATTACATTTACCCAGATTTTATCATGTGAGGTTGGCTGTCACAGTTGTTAGAAGTAACTTTAGGGATTTTAATCTTCAGTGTCATGTTTTGTGCCTCTCAATTAATAAAATTTACGCAAACAAATTTACGTATCATATATAATTTCTTATTCATGCTAGATATGAAAGTATATGTATATACTTATACAATATTATTTTATTCGTATTGTTATTCGTAACAGCATTAAACACTCACATGCTTTTGGGTGTACTAGGAGCTATCTCATTAAGCTAATAATTAGGCATTTAGGGATAAACTCCTGTCTCCATGGCCTGAAGCTCTCATTTTTTTTATTCAAAATTATGCCAGAGGTGGTTTATATACATTTGCTCCTTTTGAATGGAAGAGTAAATTGCCTATAATGTACATATTAGAGAAAGAGCTAGAGTAGAAAGTGTTTCTTCTCTCACCACAACTTTTGGTAGTTGAAGATGCTGTAAGTGCAAGGATATGGAGAATAGGACTGGGAATATTTATGCAGAAAACAGAGACTGGTGTAGGTAGGAAGAACATGCTTGATTGATTGGCATGCTGCAAAGCCTTTATAGGACTGAGTACAATACATTCAAATCATACCTAATTTACAGAATGAGTACTTCTCAGGAAAAATGTAAGTATGTTACTACTGTAATTAGCAGTAATGATCTTTTTGTTTCTATTAAGGGAATAATATCTGTATTATTGTATTTCAAATATATGCCAATAACTTAAAAAATGTAAAAGCCTACTCTGACATGAAAAGAAAAGATACTAGTTTTCTCTTAAAATGATGGCTGAAGCAAGACAAGTAACAAATTAAGTATCTACCATAAATACAATAGTATTTTAACATGCAAAAGCCAAGATAATGAAAAGCTTCTGTAATCAGCTAAATTAAAGAATCTAGAACATATTCCTTCTATTTTTATTTTGACATGCTTTTGCCTTAAGTGGCAAATCTAAATTATTTCATTATTCGATTAATTATTTGTTTCTTTATTTGCTTAATTTAGAGCACAGATTGCACAGAAATATAATTATAAAGCATGCTCGCAATTTTATGCATAATTGGACAAACACATTTAAGTACAAAAGTGTAAATATAATCATATACCTAGGCTTACAGGCACTTTCAGATATGCACATATGCTAATATATCTGTAGATGTACATATAAGTACAGGTGTGAAGAGTGTCTAGTGCATTAGTATGTGTCTTCTACTATTTATACTAGCAATTAGAAGAATGCAAATCTTTCTATCTGGCTGAGGATGTTTTTGGGCAAAGACAAAGAAGGAGACTTGATATACTGGACTCTGGAAGTTCCCAAGTCTTACATAAAATCAGTGTTCCTCATGATCTCTTACGTTTCTTGCTATGACTCCCTACTATATGCATCAAGATATCCCAAATTTGTGCCAAATCTTTTACCTTTGGGGATTTGCACAAAGTATATATCGGATATTGCCCATTAACCATTCATTATGATTGACAGAAATTAAAAAATCTTAATTATTAGGTGGGGGTGATGTTGTTTTGCATCTAACCTATTGTAGAGGTAATACTGAAGATCTAACAACTCATTGAGAAGCACTGAAGCATGATCGGTGGTAGAGCAGTACCTATATTAAAGTCTATAATGCTCATCTTGGTTGTTATAATGGCAGGCAGACATAAAACTAAAGTTTGAACTCTCAGGTGAAATGTAAGTATTACATGATCTGATGCTTCTAGCATGGGGCAAAAATCAATATGGTCTTTTTCTCTCTGTTTGCTCTTTTTATTGTTCCTCTCTCTTTCTGTAGAGGGACAGAATTAATCTCAGCTATCTACAATTTGTGACAGTTAAACAGTTGGCAAATGCACTGCTAATTTTCCATCTATTAGTGGAATGTACTTATAGAACCAGTCATAAAATAGATCCATTACTAAACGAAGTACGTAAGGATGTTTTGGCCCAGGGCGCTGCCTTCTGCTTGTCTTTAGAATATAACCTTATCTATGTTTAATATTAGAAGCTCTTACACCCAAGACCCATATTTAGATTTCCCTGAATTTGATCATTCATAAATAATGTATGTACTTTGTAAGTCTCTTCCAACTCTGTAGCTCTTTTTCAGCAGAGATGTAGGTCTCTGAAAAGCAGAAATTAAATACACTTGCCGTACTCTCTAATGTATCCCAGTATATTAAATTTTTGTCATTCGTAGTTAAAGTTCATAAGCATTGGATCAATATGAAGTCACTGAATCTCAGCACTCACTTCAGCTTACCTTCGACTGAGCTGAGTTTAGCTTGTTTTTATGACTGGCCAAGTGATTGCTGCTTCACCTGTTTTATTTAGCTGAAACTCTGTGAATGCCATCCATAACAAAAGTCTGATGGAGGTAGTCATGGCAAAAGAAACAGTTGTGCTTTCTGTCAGCTCAAGTTGGGGGAGGCTCCCGTGCAACTTTCAGACTTCAGCTGGGCATCAAAGGAAATAGACTGGGATAAAAAAACTTAAAAATAGGCCCATCGTAGTCCCAAGGCTGAGAAGATAATCAATATTGAACCTCCATGAAAGAGGGACAACTGACAACCTGCTGTGACTGCACCATGGGTCTGCTTGAGGAAGACTAGCGCCGGTGGCCTTTGGACTCAGAGAGGTGAACAAGGCTTTTTGGATAACAATTGTAAAGACGTTCTTATGGAGGATGTTCTGCATTAATTTGGATTTGTAAGTGTTATCATCACTGTAACCAGGCTAATAATAACTTTGGGGTTTTGCGGGTTGTTTTGGGTTTATTTTTTTTTTATTTGCCAGTATTTGAATTATCTAACAAAACAGTCTTTGCATATATACAATGTGTTCTTTTCTGTCTGTAATAATATTTTGAGTGTAATGCTGCCTTTGGGAGATCTTCACAAGTGTAATAGACTCTTCCTACAGCCTAAAACACTATGTCCTACTGTGTCATAGATACATACTCCTCCTACATGTAGTTAAGAATTTTACAGCAGTTGATTTAATATTTTTAAATAAGGTGGTGTGACCTAGGCTGGGAGCCTGGTGCCCACCAAGCTGCTCTGTCACCCCCCTCCTCTCCTTCTCTCAGCTGCACCATGGGGGAGAAAGTAAGATGAAGCTCATAGGTTAAGACAAAGGCAGTATAATGAAAAGTGAAGCAAGGCTGTGCACAGAAGCAAAAAAAAACAAAGTTATTCTCTATTTCCCATCAGCAGTTGATGTCCAGCCTGTATGGGGAAGCAGGGCTTTAATACGTCTAGCAGTTGCTCTTGAAGACAAGCTGATGCCCCCTCCCTCGTTCCCCCACTTCTTCTAGCTTTTATAGTTGAAATGATGTCATATGGTATAGAATATCCCTCTGATTGGTTTGGGTCAGCTGTCCCGGTTTTGTCCCCTCCCCAGATCTTGTCCATCCCATCCCACTGAGGGGGAAATGTTGAACAAACAGTCTTGGTGTTGTGTGAGCCTTGTGTCAGCAGTAGCTACAACGCAGATGTGTTATCAACACCTTACTAGCTCTCAATACAAAGCACAGCTCTATGAGGGCTGCTGTGGGGAAAGTTAACTCCATCTCAGTTAGACCCAATACATCAAAATACACAGACTGTTTGAAATTCGAGCAGACCTCTGGAGGTCATCTGGTCCCACTCCCTGCTCAAGCAGGGCCACATACAATCAGATGCCCAGGACCATGTCCAGACAGCTTTTGAATATCTTCAAGAATGAAGATTCCATTTCTCTTTGGGTAACCTGTGCCAGTGCTTGGGCAGCCTCATAGTAAAAAAGTGTTTCCTGATGTTCATTTGGAATCTCCTGTATTTCAGTTTGTGCCGTTTGCCTCTTGTCCTGTCACTGGTCACCACTGAAAAGGGCTAGCTCTGTTTTCTGTATACTCTCTCTTCAGGTATTTGTACACACTGGTAAGATCCCCTTGTGTCTTCTCCAGGCTAAACACTCCTAGTTCTCTCAGCCTTTCCTTATAAGTAGAGATGCTGTAGTCCCTTCACCATCTCAGTAGCGTTTCACTGGACTCTATCCAACGTGTTCCAGTCACTTTTGAATTGGTGAGATCAGAACTGAACCCAGCACTCCAGGTGTGGCCTCTCCAGTTCTGAGTGGAGGAGAAGGATCCTTCTCTCGACCTGCTGGCAACACTCCGCCTAATTGCAGCCCAGGATACCAAGGGCACATTACTCACTGATCTTCACCAGAACCCCCAGGTCTTTTTCTGCAAAGTTGCTTTAGAGCTCCATGTTCTGCAGCATATACTGGTGCCTGGGCTTATTCCTCCTCAGATGCAGACTAGGATTTCTCCTTGTTGAACTTCATGAGGTTCCTGTTAGCCCATTTCTCGAGCTTGTAATATGTTTTTAACATGTGACAATGTATATGTTCTGTGGATGATAAGTACCTTTTCTTCTCTTTACCATGCAGGGAAAAGTTAAATATACCAAACTGATTGTAAGTTTTATTTAGTGGTGGAAAGAACAAACAAACAAACAAAAAGTCTGAGTATTTACTCACTTCTAAATGTGTCAGATCTGTTGTCCACAGGCTGGTATGAAAAAGAGTTGAAGGCAAAAGAAAAGAGGACAGAAAATAAAACACATTATCAAGAGGATTAACTTATGAGCAAGGTTAGTATCAGAAACTGTGAGCTCCTTCCCTGTAGGCATATGTGTCTCTGTTTCCTGTGTCTAGGAAGGCTGGCTGAGAAAATATGAGTTCTGAATAGCACATGTGGAATAAAAGAAAAAAAATGTACAAAAGATAATTGTTAATGTTGCTGTAATGGATTGTAAAAATTAGGGAAATGTAATACATCATTCTGTCATAATTCTATGCATAACTTACTCTTTTTTTTCTTTTTTCTTTCCTTCACAGGCTATATAGAACTGCAGAAATTTTCCAGGTAAAGAAATCTCTCATCACTCTACCAACATCCTTTCATGGATCTGTTCAGTTTAATATCCTTGCAGTTTTTCAGTTTCAAGTAGGGTTCTCCTTCCTTCACTAAGTGATTTGGAGGGGCTTAATCATTATTTCCCATGGTCAGAGTTTGGGTTTATACTGATTTCACACACTTTGCCTCCTGCTTTGAAGTTTTATTTCTTTGCATTTTTTTATGTGATATGTACACCCTTCCTCAACAGTTCAACTCACTATTAATTCTATACAATACATAGAAATGCTTTGCTTTTGCTTCACTATTCACTATGACAATTTTATATAGGAGTTTTACAGACATAGATTCTGTTCTTTTTAAAAATACTTTCCAGTAAGTTTGGATGTTTTTATTATGTTTTTAATAACGATGCAATTGCTTATTTAATTTTCCAATTCTAACATGTGAAATTCCGTTACTTAAGTTTCTATACACACATAAACATATATATGAAATACTGGAATACTGATGAGATAGCAAAAATGTAATAATGCTAAGAAGAAGAGGAAGTTTCTTTTTGTTAAAATTATATCTTAGAGTATCTTACTTTATATAGGAATTGTTGAACTGTCAGACTCATTAAAAAAAACCAACTTTAGGTTAATTCTGAAATCCTAAAATATGTTCTGAGTATCATTTATGCAGGACCATCAACATGTTTTCACAAGTGGAACACTGGAAAAATCTGCCTTTTCAATAGAACATTGAAAGGACAGACATTTAAAGTTAGTCTATTTTATGACTTTCAAGAAGTGAAATTCCTTTATTTCATATCTACATTTTCTTTTTTTTTTTTTCTTATAGCCTACATTTTGATGTTAGATGAGATTACCTTTCATATGTCATTTTCTCCTCTCACAAAATACGTAGACAGCTATGTCAGGCATTCAAATTAAGGCATTCAGATGCAATACCTAAACTAGGAAATACCATGGCCTGTCCCTATTGTTAATGGAAAGTGATGCTCTCCTCCAGATTGTTGTTCAGATCTTGCAAGGACTGAATCATTTTTGACTCTGTGGACCTTTGAAATTCTGTTCAAAGTTAGTGCATCCATATATTTCTGTGACAAAAGCATTATATTCACAGAAGACAAACATTTTGGAAATTAAGTTTCATGTACTAAAATATAATTTAAAAATAATTTAAGCATATTTTGTGGGTAAAGGTACTCTAGGGTTTTTGAGGTCATCATTCTCAGTTTCTGCTGGGATGCTGAGAATTTCCCAAATGTACACTTGAGATACAGTGAACATGAATGGTTAATAGCTGTAAATGGGTGTGTGACTGGAAGGAAGAGAAGAACAGTTGTACGGTAAAAAAATGATTCTGGTTGTCTGTGAATTTTTTTCAACACTGAAAGCCAACTAATAGTGAAAATTATTCTTACAAATTCCCTAGGGCTGTATTAGCTCTTTTGGAGCTCTGAGTTTTGCAACACAATGTTACATTTTTAGCTTCTGTTAGAGAATTTCCAGTGAAGAATTTATTTTTTAAAAATAGATTATTTTAAATTTGCAAATAGAAGAGTAGGGAGTCCTCAAAAGTCAGAGCAAATAATTTTATTGATTTGATTTAATGCTTCATCCACAAAACTGACAAAACTTAATTTGTTTGATTAGCTCAAAATTTCTTTCTGTTGCCTTTCTAGTCCTCCCTACTTAACAAAAAGGCTTTTCTGAAACTGAAATGTCTTGACTATTATTTTGTTCTAGAATAGACTATTTGGTTGAAGTTCATCACTTCACTGACACCTCTCACATATATGTATAAAGCATTCATCCACATAAGAAATAATTTTTGTAAAAAATCCACATAAAACCCCTACTCTTCCAAAAATAAAATCACTTTCACCTATCTATCTACACCTTTAGCATGTTGTGTTTTAGCACAGACTCTATGGACTTTACCCTCTGAGCATTTTCTGCCAGCTAACATGTGTGGAGGCTCATTGCTTTGCCATTGCCCAAATGTGAACTGTAATGGCTGAAACAGTGTTAAAAAAACAACCAAACAAAAATATACTGCATAGTTACTCTTTAGAAAAAAAAAGGGAACACAGAATCAGAAAATGCTCAGAGGGTAAAGTGATTCTTCTGCATTTGGAATTGTATGGCTATATTCTCTGCTCAAAAAAAATTAGTAGAGTTTTGGTCTTTCCAAGGCACCACAACATTTTAAATTAGAATATCTGTAACTGTGGTCTTAATCTGTAGACTCTTTGCTGAAAGGTCACTGAAATTGATCTGATCTTGGAGGACAGTGTACTTCTTACAGAGTCACAGGATTTTGGTTCACATGTGAAATATATGATAGCTCTCTCCCAGCTCCTGTGCTTGTATTTCCTCTCTGCAGCAGTAAAGTGGACTTGTGTACATGCAGGCTTTGGTCAAGCATTGGTGTAAGACCATGGAGGAGGACCTGTACCAGAGCCCCAAAGCTTGGAAATGCTGCAGATTTCACCAACTGCGATACAGCCTATGACGTATGTGGTTGCACACAGCTGTCTATCTTTTCTTCCTAGCTGCAGGAGTGAGGAAGAAATTAAAAAAAAAAAAAAAAAAAAAGAGAAAAGCAGTAGGAATCAAGATAAATATATTGTGTAAAAGACAAAAGTGTATATCTCAGTAGAAATACAAAAACATTGAAATACTTTCCCACAATAATTTCTATTTGATTTTTAACTGATTATGCACTTTTTGCACGTCAGTTAGAAAATAAAAGGAAAATAAAATCTGTACAATTGCCAATTAAAAAGGACAAATATACAGCACAATATATGACATTGATGAGAAATTAAAAACTCCCATTCTGCTCTGTTACTGATGAAACCATACAGTTCCAGAGAATTTTGTCATATATATTATTTAGCATTGTTTATAAACCAACAATCCTTATGGTTTCAGTGAAACTGCATTACTTTTGATTCAGCCATCCTACTTTATTCTTGATGCTTTGTCACTATGAAATCACAAAGTATAAATGAAACTCCTGGGTCATTGTTTAAGACCCAAGAAGGGAAGCCAGACTTTGTTTATTAGGGATGTGGATGAAGTATTTCGTATTTTAGTTGGTCATATACCATGCCAGTAAACCTACAATTTCAAGTATCTATTCCTAGTCAAGTGGGCAGTGTTTTCCTGGGAGTTTAGCTGTCCTATAAACGGAAATAATAAACTCAGTCAGAAAAATAATATAAAATTCATAAACAATATTAGACACAGAGTAGTCTAGGAAATGGAGTTTCACCTATAAATTTCTTGACTGCAAGAGGTGAAACAGTAGAAATCATAAATATTACAGGATTTTATGTTTTGCATTGTTTGAGTTTTGCAGAGCTCAAATGGAACATAATCAGGAAATACCAAAGCTCTCCCTGGGTACTTCATAAGTTGTGAGATGGATTTTCCTCACAGATGCCAAGTGAGCTTCCCCTCCCCCCAGTATTACTGTAAACAGTGGGGATGATTTACTTTCATAAAAGCTATATATAGCTGCTAATTATAAATCACAAGAATTGATTGGTATATACGTGAGTCAACATAAATTCTATTTAAAAGGATAACCCTCTGTGGTTCAAATTCTAGGTTTTGAGAAGTCCTCTAATGCCTTGCAATTACATGTATGTTTTGCTGGAACACTTTCTAAAATTGAAAAGACAGGTCAATAAATCACATAGGATAGAGAGTAAGGTTATGCAGAGAGACAAGAAAGCATTTAGTAAGAAGATAGGACAACCTGTGATCATGTGCAGCGCTCACTCAGGCAAATGCACTGATGAGCTCCATTTTACAAGTGACAGACCCTTTCTATACCTTTTACTGTCTATTCTTCCTTTGTTCTTCTCTGATCCCCTTCCTATATACATTAGCTCATCAATTTGCCTAGCTCCAATGACACTCTGCAACGGCCCTCAGGTTTGCATCTTTATTATCTGCAGGCTACTGATTTACCTTTAGTTTCTTCATAGCCCATCAATTAGTGTGACTGCCCATGTTTGTTTCTGGTCATTGTCTCCCTTAAGTTTGTCTGTAAGCTCTGTGTCTCTGCATATTTGTTTATTGTTTTCCCCTTCTTGTCATACCACTCTGACTAGGTCCTTGATCGCATGATCTTACAGAAATGAATGTTACCATTTTCTACATATCCTCATCAATTAATGACTGGCTAGCTTTGATTATCTATTTATTGCCTCCCTTATTATTTGTTGATCATGTTTGTGTCTCAGTATGTTTGTTTATGGATTCCCTCTTTTCTTATTATTCCTTTTTGCATTAAAAAGTCCTTGACCAGATAAATAAGGGAAGGAGGGAGCGGATACTCCCTCCTTCCACATACGCTTACACTTAGAGTCTCAGTGATTTCTCTTAAATTAATCTGATAGTTTTCCCCATTAGCAGAGCAGTGGTCACTTGTACAAGGAAGTGGGATCACAGAATAGCTGAGGTTGGAAAGTAACTCTGGAGATTACGTAATACAACTTCCTGCTAAAAGAAGTTCAGCTGGGGCAGGCTGCTCTGGATCATGGCTTTGTAACAGCCATGGGGCAACCTGTTCCAGTGCTCAACCATCCCCACAGAGTGCTGGGTTTTTTCCCCACCCTGATATTTAAATGGAACATCAGATCATAGAATACCTTGGGTTGGCCAGGACCTCTAAAGGTCATGTAGTCCAATCCCACTGCAGTAAGAAGGGACATCCTCAACTAGATCAGGATGTTCAGACCCTCATCAAGTCATCTTGCATTTCTCTTTTTGCCCATTCCTTCTTGTTCTCTTACTGGGCACCACTGCATCTCCTTTGTCTTCTTTACGCTATGTCATCAGGTATTTATAGACATTCATAAGATTCCCCTAAATTTTCTCTTCTCAAGTTAAACAGTTTCAGCTCCTTCAGTCTCTGATGCTCTAGTCTCTTAAAAATCTTTGTAGCCATAACAGTGTCCTGCTATCATTGTAGTGAAGTAGTGATATTCTGTGCTCAAATAATGACTTTTTAAATCTCTTTTATGCCATCAGAGCAAGAGGAGACTAAAGTAGGATAGGTGATAAAAACCTCAAAAAAGTAAAAGTTTGGAAAATTTTCACTTTAATCCACAAGTGATTAAACACAGTGAGCCAAGTAATGGGGCTGAAATGTCACAGTTGAGTCTTAGCATGCTTGAAAAAAAAGTCAGTATATTCCAGAGTTCATTCTGAAAACTATAACTCTAAGTCTGAACCTGTTAGTTGCTTCTTTTTTTTTTTTTTTAATGTAATAGTTGTCTACTTATTTTTCAAAAACAATGAAAACAGTTGAAAATTGATGCAGATGAAAAACAGTAGAACTCTGAAATTACTTTTGTTCACAATATTTAATTCATCCAGCTCAAAATTTTTCTTTCATTAGGGCTAAGAAAGTCAATAAACTTTACTCATACTCTTATTCCAGCATTTAAAGCATGCTGAAAATTGAGTCTCCATGCTTTCTTGTAGAACTAGTAGTAATGGTATTTTAAGCATCCATCTTCAAATTCTCTAAAAAGTTTAGCTTGCAAATATGAATATGTTGTTAACAATTAAATTGCTTTGATAATCAAAAAAATAAAATAGTGCCTGAACATAAGCACAGTTAGCACATATAAACGTTAGGTCTATTTATGAAGTCACATAGAAATGTACTTTTCATTGTCCTTTGATTAGATTGAGAAACTGCTTTCCACCAGCATCAACAAAACAGGACACAATTATTTCTGAAAACCATGCAGACATAAACTGACTAAATAATTGCCTGGCATTTGAAGAATGTAAACAATTAATAAAATTAATTGTATGTGATATTCAAGAAGCCAGAGATATCTAATGACAAAATCAATAAAAAACAGGTATACCTCTACTCATTTTTTCGTATTTTTAACTATTCTGAATGAGAAAGTACACTTCAAAGTGAGAGTATTTCTAAGGGAACTAAATATATTAAAATTGTCAAAATTAAAGACTTTTTTTTCTTTTTTTTAAACTATTTTCAATTCCTTCCACAGTACACATATATTTTTCTCACAGTTACTGTTATCCTAATCAATGTTTTACTTTTGATATTCTGTGAGCTTTTTTGTGGAAAACAGTTCTTTAGAAAAATGTCTTCCTTTTATTCTGCTGTAGGTTTTGGTATTACATGTAAGATATGCTTAAGTATGCTGTAATTATCAACGTACTTCTGACTTCTTGATTATTTACTCTTCTGTAATGTGTGTTCTTTAGCAATACCACTATTAAAAGCTGCTTTGGCTAGCTGTTAATGTTATTTTTCTTTATCAGGAACTGTATAAATTTCTCTCCAGATGGGGATTATGTAAAATATAAACTCTGCACTTGTGCTCCTTTGTTTACATATGAAGACAGTACAAAGTCTACTAAGATCTAGGTAGGCCTCAAGGTAAATATGTTTATCTTTTTAATAAAGAATTGTCAATTATAATTTTGAAACAGACTAGGGAAAGTTTTGTACATCAAGTTTGGGAGTACTGTGAGTTTTAAGGTGTTAGCTCATGAATTATCAGAATACCTTTAATTGAAATACAGATTTGTAGTAGAAGAAAGATTCCTTGTATGCGTGGTCCCTGAAGCATACACTGTTTAAGTCGTATTATTTAGACAATTTGTATTTAAAATCAAGGGAAATTAAATGGCGTATTTAAAAATCCAGAGGATTTGATAAAACAGTTCTTTTCATATGCAGGTGATCCTCAGAGAAGTCAGTTGTGTTATAAATTAGGGATTTGGCTTTGACAGATTTTTAAATGAATATGGAAGAGTAATCACATAATAAGGGCATGTATTCACAAGCAGGCACAGATGTATGTTAGCTCTGTCTACAGTTAAACTTTGTGGAAAATCAGCCAATATAAACACGTAAAACTGTTAAACTGCACCTCTTACTAAAGAACATACCCTGTAGTTTATTTTTCCTATGCCATGAAATTGTTTAAACGCCTGATTTGATACTAGAAAATCTCAACTTTCAGTACCATTAAACAAGCCAGATTTGTAATAGTAACATTTACAATAATGATACTGTGAAAAGTGTCGATAAATTTTAGTCTTATGTCATGGAAAAATAGTATTTCTTTTCATGACAAATTTCTCAAATTGCTTAGAACTGTTATGTGTCATTACTTTTTCAACCAGCCTTCCTTATTATCATTTGAGATTTCACCATATTTTCCTCAGAACACAGTTCTTTTATCAGAAGTTTCAATGGTAAATTCCCAGTGAAGAGTAGTAAGAAGAAGGATAAGGATATTTTGATACCAAATGTGTTATTAGAAAAATGAGGAAATCTTTGTCTCTTTATGGCATTAAAGGATAACTGAAACTGGAAATTTCTCTCATTGCTCAAGCCAAAATTAGATCAGATCTAAGACTTGCAGTCATGAGCAGAAAACAGATGGAACTACCTTGAAACCAAACAGGGTAGCCTCAGATAATGAAATGCTTTTGTTGCTATTATCAGATGTTTCTTGATTGTGAAGTTAGCTGCTTTCTGCTTCATTGGATGAACATTTAATTACTTACCTTGTATAGCCAATAAGAGTCCTGTGAATGTGAAGGGAAAGCAGGCAATTTATTTGGAAGCAAATGGCTGTCAGTAGGAAAGAATTACTATGTAAGTTATGTTTTGTCTCAAGTGTTCTTGGTATTTTGTGGTATCATTCTAAAGTGACATGAAATATCCTATTTAAGTAAAGGCAGGATTGATAGCTTACTGAAAAAAAAAAAAAAAAAGGAAAAAAAAAATGTTCTAGCAATTGAAGGGGAGACACTTAATCCTCAAACAGATCAAAGATGCAACATTTGAATTCTACAAAAACTAGGAGTGTCACAAACTTTAGGTTTCCTGAAGTCCAAATTTTATTCCCTGTTTTAATTGATCATACCTTTTGAATAAATCACACACTGATGTTTCTAAAACTTTTGTTTACAGATAAAACAAATAACTACGTTATTTTTTTCCCCACAAATAAAGTTTCAGAAGAATGATAAATGCAGAGAGAAACTGCAAAATAATTTTTTTGTGTGTTTGGTTAGTCATGAGATGAAAACATTTTGTGAAATGGCGGGCTACTCAGAAGAGATTCTCTTCTTTCAGGTTAAGTGTTTGATCCTTGAGAAAAATTATCTTGACACCTGGTACGACCATCTGTCCTCGTAGTTCTGTTTCCTCTGTGCTCATGAAGTGTCTTTGGGTGTCAGCCTGTTGAATGTGGAAATATTACTTTAAAAAATAGTAAAAAATGTAATAGCTTCTATATCCATAGACATATGTAGCCTAGCAACCCAATGTATGTAGTACTTAATCAAGCTAACAAGGAAGTCCACAAAGCTCATCAGACTTTAAAACTTCCTTTGGCCTATCTGGAGCTGTGTTTTATCTTATTTAACTGTAATAAAAATTATCTACGGTCCAAATGACTGTTATTTACCTTGGTATATCTGTTTCATAATTGTCACATATGCCTGTTACTGTATATATTTTAACTCGTAGATAATAGTAACAACTGTTCCTTCTGCACATGTCTCTGTTTAAGGCTCAGGGCACATGAAACAGAGCAGGATTCCTATTAGCCTTCTCCGCGCCCCCCTCCCAGGGGAGGATAAAAAGGGGAATAAGGAAAAGAAATGCCTCACTTAAAATTGGAAGTTAAGACTACAACAACTTTAACAAATACCAGGAAAAAAAAAAAAGGAGTATTAAGGGAAGAAGGATATAGGACTGTATACAAAACCCAACCTCGGATGGCGATGGATTGCGAGGCACACATGAACACTAGTCCTCCTGGAAAAGGATCTGGAGTACTGACGACCTTTTCTACACTCTCCTGTAGTGAATCCATTTCCCTTACGACCCAGAAGGGCCATGAAAAGCTAAGTATAATACAAGAGAAAGACATATAATTTGTAACTGAGAAGGAGGTACACATACATTATCTAATAAATATTCTACTCAGTCATTAAAATACACTTTTACCTGTTATCAAGTAAGTTCGAGACCTGTGACCTCATGGCTAAATCCTTTTAGTGACGAATTGTTCGTTCACATCTTGAATTTAAATTTCATGGGTTTATGACTAAATCAAGTTCCCAGGTGCTGTCTGAAAGTGTCTCCTCCTTATGAACTACTTCATAAAATTATAAAATAATCATTGTCTACTGCATTATGAGAGGACCAGAAGACACAAAACAATTTTCTGTACAACTATGCGCATCGTCTTCTTATGCTAAATTCAGATCTTGACTATATCTCTGACAGTCAGATAAGGCTAACTACATAGCTGCAGATCCAATTGTTACGCTTCACTGTGTTTAAACAGATTAGAAAGTTTCTAAAATACAGAAGAAAAACTATTTTTCATGCTACACAAAGCTAACTTGATATTTTCCTGTTTTATTTCTTGTAACGTAGTCTTTTATGTCATAGAGTGATACGTCCATTAGAAATGTGCCCCATACAAAAAAAACCAACCAACCAACCTAAATATTGGTCAAAGAAGTTGTGTTGCATATTGGGAAAAAAAAAACACAACTAAACACAAACAAACAAAAAACAGCACCACCTTTCAAATACAAATAAATGTAAACCAACATAGAATAAATCTCAAGTCCACAGACCAACAATGGTAACTATCTTGCCTCCAGACAATAAATGTGTTTTACTTTAGGCAGCAGCTTTTCTAAAGCTAAATTGTGTTATTGAAGGTAACTAAGTGTTTACATTTCCTGCCATCTTATATCTAGCATGTTTACATTTCCTCCGCATCTTATATCTAAGCTCTTAAGAGAGTGCAGCAGCCTGTAGGTGACTATAAACAGGAAAGGTGCGTATACTTTTCTGCTGCCCTGTCAGACTGAAGATTGCCATTTAGATAATGTGAAATGGCCACTGGAGTACTGAAACAGCATACAGAAGATCAAAAAGCCTTTCTCTAATGTATTCAGGCAAGGAGAGAGGCACATAGTTTGAGAATGTATTAGCAAAGATTATATACACCAGAAAAGTTTTTCAATGTAACATTTTTTATCATGTTTATTAGACGTCTCCTCCAAAACATAAAATCATCACTGTGTCTCTTCAATAACTATAGTTTTTCTGTGAAAATCATGAATTATCAGTACAGGTGTGCCTGCCGTATTCTGACAATAATTTCTATGAAGATTAGAAAGACTGTAGACTTGTCACTGTAGACATTCCTCTGGAAAAAGATCATTCTCTTGATAGGTAATCAAGAAATGTTACTTAACTCACTTTCCACTAAAGGCTTATTCATCCACTCCAGCACAACACAGACTTCAAAACAGCAGGTAATTTGTTGAGTTACAGTACATGCTGTCTCTCTGTTCTATGAGAATCCATTAAGATCAATTAGTACTTCTATTTCCATAGAGCCTTTCATAACCATTTTCTCAAAGTACTTTGCAAAGATTAATACTGCTCATTTCCATGTCACTTAGAAATCATTATTTTGTTATTATTAGTTACTAAATAATCAGTGGCAGTCTAAACTTAGGTTCTGAATTATCCTGCAGCAAATAACATAGCACATTCATTGAGGATACTTAATAAGATGACTTCACAAAGCCCTAGTTAAATGACTTCCTCCTACCAAGATCGAAGGTAGGACTGAAAGCATCTGGTTGTAATTCCTTCAGCTGTCTGAGAAGAGAGGGAGAATAAGTAATAAATTCAATTAATGAGTTCTATTACTTTTACTTTTCATATCACATACTTGAGTACATGGGAATTTTTTCATAGTTTTGGAGTGTTTGTTTTTTTCTTTTTTTTTCATTTGCTTGTTTAAGGGCAGGCATGTTTAAATACTATAATGCTTTAATATATTTTGTGAGAGCATCACTCAGTTGTCACATCTGACAAATGCAATGAAAAGTCAAGAATTTTGTCACTTTCAGTAACGGTAAAACCTTGAATTCTTGCACTGTTGGTAAATAATCTCTTTCCAAAAATTGTGTAGATTAGAATCAAGACTACTAAAAGAACTTTTTTATGTATATAGAATCTCTGCATTTCTTTTGGAATTGATTCTTTTATAGCTCTCCTATACTGCCAGTGAATTTGTTTGTTGTATGAAAAGTAAAATACTTTATTGCAAAACTCAGATACAGAGAAAATGAAATCATACTAGATATATAGAAAAAGTGACAGCATATACGGAAATACAGACAAAAAAAATCTTTTTAGCAAATAATCTCATAAAATACTGTGGTTTGTCAGACATTTTGTCTAAATTTTGAACACATTCTGATGAATTCAGTAAAATAAACTACACTAATACATGTGTACTTTCCATTTGATCCTTGGCAGGGACATGCCATAGTTAATATTTAGAAAGTTATGTGAAATTTTATATATATACAAAAAAATATTAATGCATCTTCCCCCTTCTAACTGGTTTTAAATTCATAATTAGGCAACACAGCTGGAGTATATATATGAAGCTTGAATATTATTTCTTAAAATGGTGGGGGTTAACACTCCACTCTCATATGACATGCAGAAGTACTTTTGTTGATCTAAAATAGTAAGAAAACTTGCATATTCTGTGCAAATTCATAAACTTTCTTTCAGTAAAAAAAATCTATATGTATGGACCTGTAATCACATAAAATTAATTAACTTTACAGTTAACCATACAGTTGTGGAATTAGCTGATGCTGAAATAATTAATGACCACTTTAAAAGCTATCTAAAAACTGCTTTTAAACTACTTATTCGTGTTTTCAACTATAACTGGTCTGGACACTGTCTCTAGTCTCCAGCTAAATAGATATCTCTGAGGCAGAGAATTCCAAGGAGAAGCAAAAAAGAAAAGTCTGTCTTAGTTCAAAATGAACCTGAAGAATTCAGTAAGTCTTACAGTTTTGGATCAGCAGAGGCCATTCTGATTTCCCTGGGTCTAAAATGACAGAAGCAAGATATAAAACAAATATAACCCATATGTTTCTTATCCTTATCTGAATGTCTTTCTTTCTCAATTAATTGCCATTTGTTATATTTTTCTTTCTGGAGTGACTGGGCAAGCCTCCATATGTAATCTAACATTGTAATTTATTTTAAGTTTAACGAAGTAACAAATTGCTGGTAAACTCATGATGGTGTGAATGGTTTGGAGTCCTGTTTTATTGCTTTTCTTAATCTTTTTAATGCCCTTACTGGTGATAATACAAAATATGAATCAATTCAAAACATTAGTTTAATCAACTGTATTTACCTCAGTCTGATAAAGTTTATGCCATTTTAAGTAGCCTGTAAATGCTTGTTGCTATGAAGAATGAGGAATCTTAGCATCTGTCTAGACATTTGAAAGTCAAAACTGTAATTTTGAAAGGCTTTTTGGATTATCACTTTTATTTCTGTATACTGGTACCAATGCCTTCCTAAAGTATTGCTTATTGGGGTTAACTCCGTATGATATATCTGATGAATTGAAAACCTTTTTCAAAAATCACTTTTTGTTTTAAGTCCAAGTCATTTCAAATGACTGTGAAGGACTAAAACATAGTCATGTTATAGATTCAAATTATAACTTGTTGTTCACTGGTCCTTGCAGTAGATTGGCATCCACTGAAAGAAGTGTTTAACCTTTGTTACATATGAAAGGGAGAGGGAGAAAAAGTATATATATCTATCCATAATATGAATAGCTTTCATATAAATGCTTTATTTGGAATGCTTCTGTGTCTTTAGACGTTTGTAGATCTAGTATTTTATAAATTAATACATTTCTAACTACTACAGAAGTACTGATTTGGATGACTCAAATTCTATTTCAGCACAACATTTGTTTTTATGGCTGCATCAGGAAATGCTTTGAATATACAAGTGTATGCAATCTAGAAATTAAAATGTCAAAAATCAGTTTAACAGATAATCATTTAAATAAATCTGCTTCTTTGTGTTTCAGCTCCTGTTTATCTGCTTCCTATTTGTACCACTTCAGCTTCTAAAGACTTAGCAGAACTTTAACTTTTATATAATTATTTTCAGTATCCATCTGTAAATATTTCCACTCAGAAGATTAAATAGCTCCACAAATTGGTGCCGTTTTTCTACACATACACATGCACATGCATATACACATACACAGATGCTATAGGTAGAAAGCTGTTAAAACACAATACCTAAAAAAAATGTTTAAAAGTATACATCAAATTAAAAATGGGTTTGTATTAGATAAAATCTTATGTCAATATTATGCCATTTCTAAACAGTTTTAAAAATGCAATGTTTTAGTGTCACCTACTCATCTTATTTGCAAGGTAAATTATTTAAATCAGAATATTATAGAACTTGTGATTTTCTGTTTGCTGTCCAGGAAACAATGAACTTTGGGTTTCACAGGTCATGATGTTAAATGTATATGCAGAGTTCCTTCAGCTCCTCTCATTGTAGATAACAACATCAAGACTATCCTAGCAGAAAAAAATAAAGACAGAAATCGAAGACTCACAATAACTACAAAGGTATGTGCCATTATAGTCTAATCTTAATTGTTTGTCCTAAGTATTAAGTTGTGGTCACTTAATAATAGAAGATTTTCTTCTGTGGCCATATCTATTAGTTCATCTGACAACAGGTCCTGAAGAGAAGCCAAAGGTTGCAGTCCATGTGAACAGAATTCATGGATGCGTATCTGAGTCTACACTTCCACACTGGAAGACTGCAGGAAAAAAATTGTCATAGACTTTGGGATTTTTCTTTTTAATCACATTTTTACATGGATTAAGAAAATAACACTTGAAATTGTTAAATTGGACATTGCAGACTTTTTTTTCCTAAAATAACTGAAGTATTAGAAATCCACAGCTTTCTGTAAAACAAACTGACAGTTCAAGCAGTTGTTTTGTTGAATTTAGAAAAAAAAAAACACAAAAAAACCCCAAAAAACCCAATATACAAGCAAACAAAAAATCCCCACAGCAATCAGCAACCAAAAATAAATAAGCACACAGGGGAATAAACAGCAGGGTCTTGGTAATGTTATTCTCCTATTGTTTGTCATGCCAAATAAATTTAGACTTGAGGGGTTTGGGGTTTGTATCAAATATTTGGAAACAATTCTGTCCATTTCCTCACGGCATCTGATTTTCCACATAGGACCAAATAGGGCATAAAACCTGAGAATTCTCTCACAGTGAGATTTGTTAGGACTTGCAAATTAGAAATGATAAGAACATGAATGATTTAGTTGTTTCTGAAAGCAATATTGCCTGAATCAAAAAGAATATTTAAATATACCTAGCAAAATGAGTTTCCTTTAAAAAGGTTTCATGTAAGTAGACAGGTTTTGGAAACAGTCTGGAGATCTTGCTACTAAAATGCAGAGCTGATAATATGCATTTCTGTGTAGAAATTAATATAAATGAGTGAAAAGCAAGGTTACTAAATAGACCTCTTGAGCTATCTCCTACAAGTGGTATAGTCCTCAAGTATTACAATGCTAGTTTTATCTGCTCTTCCCTCAATATTAAAACTTCATACTATAAAAAAAAAAAATGGACAAATGGAGACTAGTACAAAACTTGACGGTCTTCTGCCTAAACAAGATAACTTGTCTGGGAGTTGTCATTTATCTATTTTCATCTACTTTTTTTTTTTTTTTTTTTAAGTGATATTGAAGGCACTAAAACACGAGGAAGGCACTCATTTTTATTACTTTTATAAAACTAAATATTTAAGGTGAGAATAAAATTGAAATTCTGGGAACTGAATTAATTTCTTACTTCTTTTGTTCCGTAGGTGAAAGGGAAAGAATGTCATCCAAATAATATGCTTCCATACTTACATACGGAGTCTTGTACTAATGCAACTGCAAACATGACCATCCAGCAAAGATTTTGGAAGCTTTTTCAATTTTCATATTTGTTGCTGACTTTAGACAAGTATATTCAGCATTTAATGACAAGTCAAAACTATAAAATTTCTGGGTCATTTAATTATTTTTAAAGTGTGCAAGATAACCAGTATGATAGAGCAGGAGAACAAAAGAGGAACAGAAATTTCAGTTGACAAAAGCAAATAGAGAAAATAAAACCTTCTATGATGTGAATAGCAGCATTTTGGGGTAACTTGGCAAAGAAGTAAATAGCTTTCCATTTCTGTAAAGATGGAACGATGAAGGATCACTGCTATTGAGTGAAATAAAGATTTTCAATTAAAGGAAGGGTTTCACACATTAAAATGTATTCCTATAGAGCAGGATATGAAATATCACAGAATCACAGAATGTTAGGGGCTAGAAGGGACCTCGAAAGATCATCGAGTCCAACAGCCCTGCCAGAGCAGGATCACCTAGAGTAGGTCACACAGGAATGCGTCCAGGCGAGTTTTGAATGTCTCCAGAGAAGAAGACTCCACAACCTCTCTGGGCAGCCTGTTCCAGTCCTCTGTCACCCTCACTGTGAAAAAGTGTTTCCATGTGTTTCCATGGAACCTCCTATGCTGGAGTTTGCACCCATATCAAACCATTATAGCAGAGATCAAGGTTTTTACATGTTGTGTGACTCGGCCTTTGTGATTATAAGTTCCTCATTAGGCAGAAAGATACAAGACTTGTATCTCTGTAGACTTGTATCTTTTACAAGACTTGTAAAAAGATTTTGCTGCATTTAAAAAGAAACAAACAAAACCCATGATTTTTAAACCTTTTAAAAAATATTTAAGTTCAACTATTTACTTGTCATATTGACTTGCACTCCCAAAGAGTGGCAGTGTAATATGTAGAAAGTTAAGTATAGAGTTGAAGCAGTTACTTTCACAGTTTTATGGCAGAGCTAAAATCCAGTTGTTCCTTTTAAATTGATTACTGTTTTATACTTTCCAGTAGCACTGAGGGTTTTTAGAAGGGAATCATCACTAGAGTATCCAGTTTGTGGGTATCTCTGTTTAACACTCAGGGCAAGCCCCACAGAGCAGGAATCCTATTGGTCCTCTCTCCCCCTCCCCCTTCCCTCCAAAGAGAGGGTGCAAAGGGAAATGAGGAAGGAAGTGCCTCACATGAAACTGGAAGTTAAGACTATGAAAAAATGTAATAGGTAACAGACACAAACAGGGAAAAGGAAATACAAAGGGAAGAGGGATATACAAGTATATACAAAATCAGTTCTGGGATAGTGATGGATTGTGCAGAGCACGTGGAGCCAGGCCTGGCTGTGCTGAGATGCAGTCTCAGCAGCAGCACAGTCCAAGTGAGAAAGAAAAAACAGAGATGAAACCCAAACTTCCTGTCCTTTTATAGAGTGTGGCAGGGAAGGGGAGGGAATACCAGCTGCCCTCTGACCCCTCAAGGTCCTACAGTTACCACGTGTTCGTGCCCCTCTCAATTTGTAAACTCTTAAACCACAACAGTGGGCTACTTAATGTTTCTATCTCTGCTGAAGTGAGGACTTGGTGTTCTGTGTGATGTAAGAAAAAAAATGTCTTGGAGTGATTTTTGTCTTGG
>VWZK01001561.1:0-23174 GCA_013396935.1 Baryphthengus martii
GGCAGCTCTGCAAAATATGGTATAATATTTTGCTAAGCTGAAGAATTTTAGAACAGTTAGACATTTTAGAGCAATTAGACACTGGAATAATCTCCCAAGGGAAGCAGTAGATTCCCCTACATTGGATAGTTTTAATACTCAACAGGGTGCTGAGCCATCTCATTTAAACTCTATTCTTTTACCTTGGAAGGTTGGACTAGATGAACCTTGAGGTCCCTTCCAACCTGGTATTCTATGATTCTATGATTCCATGATATTATAAAACTCCTGCAAATTTGAATTTTGAGTTTATAATTAGTAAATAAACATATTTTCCAGACACTTCAAGATTTTTGAAACATTTTTTCCATTGTAGATTTTATTTTTTTTTTAATCAGCCATTCCACAGAGTGAGGTAATTTTAATGCAAATAAGATTATTGTGAAGACTCACCGATCCGAACAAAAGGAATGTGTATGGCACCTTCACTTATTCTGCAAAATCAGTTTATTTTTCTTTACCTCACCCTTGAATATGAATTGTACAACTTTGTAAATTTTTTTTCTAAGGGAAATAGCAGCCAGAGCCATAATTCATCAAGGTAAATTTCTACCCAAACACTTGAAAATACAAGTATTGTTATGACCACGTAGAACAGGACTTGATAGGGAAAATTGAGATGATCTTATCCATGGGTTCTTCCTGTACCATCACTTCTTCTGTTTGTAACTATTCTGAATGATTACAATAATTCCAGTTTATCCGCACAGGTCGTAACATTCATTACATTGCCTAAAGTTTTAATTAATTCCAAAGAATAGATAGACTGGCTTAGCTGTTGTGGAAAAAAAAAAAAAAATACTTGTATCAAATTCCAGAGACTTGAAGAAGAAACTGTGAAACCAAAGTCTAAGAGCAAACAAAAAGGCCAAGTATTTGTGAGTCACAAAAGCCAAAAGGTGATTGCAAGATCGGACGCCACAGGATTTTATTATCCAGGTACATATTTTTGTCTGCATTTGAAATGTTTTGTAGGGTTTCTTAATCCTGATGAAAAATTAGTTTTGGTCCTAATTGGCTACTTCTGCCTTAATCAGATTTAACACTACATGTGCATATTGATGAAAAATGAATGGATATCTTTTAGGTGTGTGTCTGTACATTTATAAACACAGTTTTTGTAAAGGTAGAAAACAATGGCACATTTATATGAAAGGAAATCCTTTTAAGTAACTGAATATTTGAGAATATCAGCCTGTCCTTCTTTGATGACTCCCTTGACTGTTTCTGTTTGAACTTTTGGCAAAAGCTGAGCTTTTGCGTGTGTGTGTGTGTGTGCTCAGAGAATTCCCTTTTTGCTTCTGCCTTTTCCTTGAATTTTGAGCCTTGAATTTTGAATTGTGTTCTGTTGTTTCATTAAAAAAAAAGATGTGTTTATTTTTTGTTACCTTTACTTGTTTGGTTTTTTTTTTTTAAATGATATATTTGTGGTAAAAATTTCATTACGTCAACTATCATCCACCTGATCAGCTCACAGATTTCAGACCTGGGCTTGAAAACTATTCTTCATTTTATTTTTATGGCATTATTTAGACTGGTTATTAAGACTGTATTTTTTTTTTTAGGTATAGATTTCTCTGTTGCCCTAGCACAGCTCGCCCTGGCCAAAGGAAAAATGTATAATATAAAAAATGTATAAAATGAGGTCATTTGACCTCAGTGATATGTGACAGCCTATAGGATTTAGAAAAAAAAAATGAATTTCCACAAAGGGTAAAAGAAAAATCATTTGAATATTTTATTATGTTGGTTTTTTTTAGGAACTGTGATAAAGAATATCAGTTCTACCTGTGCACTTGTTGGCTTCAGCAATGGGGAGGCCGGTATCGTACCTGTGAAGTTCACTATACCTGTGGGAGGGGCTGTGCCATGCCCACATCTGCAGGTGAAAAACTGTGGGGTTTTATGACAGAAAATGCACTTTTAAAATTATATTCCTTTGGTCATGCACAGAATAAAGGATAGCACTTTTTAATCATTTCAATAAATCTGTTTATTTTAAAGAAATCGTTTTAGTGATAGTATTGTCATGCTATTTTTCATTTGCTTGGAGCTTGTTCTCATCGTAATCCTGAACCTTTGTTCACTAGATTTTTTTTTATATATATTTTTTTATAAAACAGGAATATTTACCCACCTATAGAAGAAAGGATACAGAAGAGATACAGCTGTTTTAAATACAAGAAGCATTTTTATAACTGCTTTGTTACACTTAAAACTAGAGAGACACTTTTTTTTTTCAGTTTGAATCGAAGGCAAATCTTGATCCCATAGTTCCTTGTAGTCTTTGAGGGGAACATGCAACTGCAGGGAGTTTGTGAAGTCTCCTTCTCTAGAGACTTTCAAAACCCTCCTGGATCTGTTCCTGTGTGTCCTGTCCTGGGTGATCCTGCTCTGGCAGGGGGTTGGACTCCATGATCTCTAGAGATCCCTTCCATCCCCTACCATTCTGTGATTCTGTGAAGCCAGTTATATACGGAATTCTCTGAAATTCCCAAGTTTGGTTTGAAAGCTTTTTAAAACATACAAATTTTCGCAAAGTCCATGGGAATGCAGTTTTGTAAGAGTTTCCTCTTTCAGTTTGACTTGCTAGTTGAGCTCCAGTATGTGGAGTAGGACTTTGTGTTCTCATTCTGATTCGGTGGAAATTATGAGTGATTGACACATGCAAGGACCAAGTTCTTCTTTTCTTTTGAAGATCCCCATTAAAGCATGGGAACATGTTTGAACGATGATTCGTGGAAAAATATCTTACCATTTACCTTTTATGTCTCACAATACTCAAAAGTCACATTGTTCTTGCAAACTGATGCAGGTTGGCGACTGTGTGTTTGCCAGAGCCGGGACACTGATGGAAAATGAATATTATGTGCCTGCCATTGTCATAGCAACACCACAGACAGTGGAAATGGGTGACAAACTCTACACAGTTCTGATGTTCAACAACAGGAAAGTAAGTAAACCTAGAAGATGATACCAGTTTGGCCAATGGTATTACCATTCTTCTGTTTTTCATGAGGCAGATATAGTTTTTCCCAGGCTAATAAGCTCACTGTCCCAATCCCTGTCCCCAGCTGACCAAAGGAAATCAGATTTCAGGGCTCAAAGAAGAGCTCGTGTAATAGACACGAACCAAAAAAATCTGTAGGGCAATTTATTCTTAAATCATACTCTCTTCTTTCCTCCATAACCCATTTGGTGGCTTTCACAAGCTCCACGCTACTAAAATGAGAAACACAGAGAATTTTATCACAATCAGTGTAGTCTTCAATTAATTTCATTATGTCTCTCAGTTTGTTTGATCTTAAAGGTCTTTTCTAGCCCTAGCAATTCTGTGATTCTGTGATTCCGTGATAATTTTACTGCATTTTTCCCAGTGCATATTAAGAAAATGTACTTTGTGCTCGAGACGTTTAACTTCATTATTTAGAAGCTGATTACAGTTATGTTAAAACAGCTGACTTTTTATACATATGTAGCTTTACTGTTTCTGAGATGTAGATTTAAATTAAATGAATGTTGATGGTGTTATTGCAGGAACACTGTGTAAGAAGCAAGCTTGTTAAAATCAGCCAAGCGAAGTACGATTTTTCCTGCCGATACATAAGAACGGTGCAGATGGTGGATTATGTGATGTGAGTAGGCTGGAACCTAAAGAGATACAAGTTCTTTTATGTGACTCCTAAATGTTGCACTTTGAGTTTAACTCTGCTGTCAGATTTCCATATGGAGTACTCTAACCACAGTTGTTGTCAACGGGCTTACTCGACACAGGCAAACAAATGCTTTGACCCAAAAGCACGTCAATCAGAAGAGCATTAACTGCTTGTCCTACTGTTTTATTATTTGGCCTTATTTTCATTTTGGAAACACTGGTGGGATGTGACAGTTTAAAGCTTAGCCCCAGGAAGCTGTTTGTTAGAGGGTTGCTGAAAGATGAGGTAGAGTTTCTATTTGTTGTAGACCTAAATTTAAGATATTTATTGTGAAAGAAAGCTGTGCATTAAATCACAAGTTGTTTCTAAGATACTGAATCTTCTACTGAGCTTAAATCTCAAGGATGGTGGGGAGAGAGCATGTAGGATGAATATAAGCCCCTGCTTAAGTTCTGCAGAACTTGTGAGAGCAGGAGTAACATTTTTCTGTGGTTACAAGTGACTGTGCGTTATTTCTTCATCTTCTATTCAATTCTAGTTTAATCCCTTTGAAATAGCATTGGGGTGTGATAACCTTCAGAGCACCACCATTCTCTGACAGCAAGAACAGATCTGAGGAAGGAGAATAAAATCAGAACTGCCATCTGGGAATACTTATTTATTTTATTTACTTTATTTATGGCTTGAGTTGGAAGGGACCTTAGAGATCGTCTCGTTCCAACCCCCCTGCCATGGGCAGGGACACCTCCCACTAGAGCAGGTTGCTCAGAGCCTCATCCAGCCTGGGCTTCAACACTGCCAGGGAGGAGGCTCCACAGCTTCTCTGGGCAACCCCTGCCAGGCTCTCACCACCCCCCGAGGAAAGGACTTCTCCCTAATGTCCAATCTAAATCTCCCCTGCTCTACTTTCAAACCTTTGCCCCTTGTCCTATCCCCACAGACCTTTCTAAAAGGTCCCTCCCCAGCTTTCCTGTAGCCCCTTCAGATCCTGGAGGCTGCTCTAAGGTCTCCCTGGAGCCTTCACATCTCCAGACCCAACTGAACCTCCAGCAATTTGTAATTTAAGGAATTTCTGAAGCAGAACCAGAGTCTCTGTATTAAACAGCCTTGATGGAATTTTCTTCCACGAATTTGTGCAGTTCCTTTTTTTCGAACCCTTGTAAACCTTTATCATCCATAGCCTCTTCCCAGAAAGAACTGCACAGTTTCACATTTTCTCTGAGAAAATGTAACGCTTCTGTTTTGAATCTTCCATCTGCCTTGACATCCCATAGGGATTCTCGACTGAAGGATTTCCTCTTCTGTGTACGTCAGCATAGTATGGGCACTACTGCCAAAGGACCGTATAATATCTCCGTCGTCGGAGATTTCTTCCCAAGAGGTTGCGTGAACAGGACAAATCCTGCCTTCAAAGGCAATTTTAGATGTTCTCCATTTTTATTGACATGTCCTAATATGATGATCGGTGTTAAAGATTATATCCAAAAATGATGGGCCAGGGTACCAAGCGGTGGGCTGATCTGAGCATGCTGGAACGAAAAAGCAACGCTCATTCAAGCCCTGTTTCCCACACATTTTCTAGTAGTAATCCCAGTGCAGTTTGAAACTCCTTTTTTTCTCTGCCAGTTTGCAGCCACAGCACATAAACAAATTAATACCTCGACTCTACTGAGCAGAATTCCGAGTCTGGAAGTACATGAATACCTTTCTCCAGGCCAGATCGCCTACAGGACGGGAGATTCCTTTCACTGAAAGTAAACCTGAAGACCATAGTTTCCTACTTAATGCAAAGAACCCGTTGAAAAGAGGCAGGTGTATAATTGAGCTGAGTGCCAGCAAAATCTGTAGAAGTCTTTTCCTTCCACTGAACTGGGTTGTATTTTACATGAGGGCCCTTATTAAGAAATGATGTGGCTAAATGCATTGAGCAATAAGAGTGGCTTCCATTCTACGTGCTTTGTTTCGTGCCTGAGTGCTTTAATATCAAATTTAATATTCATTCTCCAAGCAGACTTTATTAGCAAGCTGACTTGCCATTCTTTTGTACAAATGATGAGAAAATGGAGTTATTCACCGGCAAACGGAGGAATTCTTCGGAGAACTGACTGAAATGAATACACTGATTTCTTTTTGCAGAAGAGAAATAAATGTGCTCATTAGATCTACATTTTAGATGGAGCACTATCGAATCTGGCAGGTCTCTGGGTAAAATAGTATGTGAAATTGCAAATTCAAGATATTAATTGAGAATTTTTATAGAGTGTTTTCAGCTCGCAAACACTGATTTGGTGGTAAAAGCACTGGCCAGTTGGCATGATTGAAATTAAAGTAATGAAATCTAAATAAAATACTTCAAACAATATTGTTGCCACAGCACAAAATAATGGACTCGAAGTTAAGGCATTCATTTTATCCCCTTTCAACCAAAATAAAACAATTTTTGGCATGGCCTGTGCTAGAACACAAATTTTTGTATTTGTTTTAAGGTCTGAAGTTATCCCTTCATTTCATTTTCGAAGTTTACATCATTTCTGGTTTACCTCACAGCATTTGTAGATTTTAGAAACAAACCACCCTGTTTGAAATCACAATGTTTTTACCGCACATTCCCTCTGTTTTTGAGACAACTACTCAGGTTGTCCTCAAATTACCCTCATTAAAGGAACATGAGAAGTGCCTCCAAGCAATATTATTTCGAATGCTGGAACTTACATCTGATTGCTAGTGTTTTAAAGACACCAAGGCTCAGATGCACAAAGGGATGTTGCGGGACTCAGAGCAGTAGCACGTGAGCATTTGGCAGCTCTCAGAGCGGGATTTAGGTGCTTTGGCTCCATGGATGTACGTTGAATATTGAGATTTATAGCACAGAGCACGGTGAAATGTGTAAAGCAGCTAATAAGGAATGATGAAGTGAGCTGAGCATCTGAAATGGAGACTCTCTTAACTCAAATCCCACTTAACAGCCCTGAACTAGTCATACTGAGCCCTTGGATTTCCCAGGGTCCTCTGTTGACACTGAATAAACTACATAAATAGTAAGTTTTAGCACACAGGCAACACAGAGCTAATCTCCAGGTACCCAGATGAAGTCCACTGCTGTGCCAATAAACACCTCAAGGACCACCACTGATATTCCACAATTTGCTGCCAGAATCACAGCACCTTTTTTTTGCCCGTTCCCAGCTTTGTAAATCTACTGCATCTTTTTTTTTCCACATGACCTATTGTATTTGGTTCTGCTGAATTTTTAGTCTCTTTCAGAAGAATTAAGGATAGAAGCCTGGTGCTATAGAGCTTTTAAGAGTCTTTTAAGCTTCCTGCTTCTCGGATCCGTAACTCTCTACAATAAATTGCTGTGTAAGATGCGAGCAGACGGTCTCTGACAATGCACTTGCTAGTTCAGAACGTTCATCTTTTGCTTTAATGTTTTCAACGAGGTTTTTGCATTCTCTGCAAAGCCACATGCTTGTAAAGTCAAATCTCATTCCTTTCTTGCTGCTTAACGTGTCTCTTTAGTAGCACATAGACATCCATTATGTCTTCTTCTGGGCAATGGCTACATTAACTCAGTGGCTGCACCATAAAAAGCTGGAATTGGTCGTAATTTTATTTTATTTTTGTTTCCCTCTGTAATTGCCATGCCATATCGAAGGGCTGTTTTACGAGGAGGTGTACGTTCAAAGCCATTAAACGACTGTGTTTCATTAGATACACATTAATCAGTTACTAATATGAGCAATGCTATGGCAGTGCTCCAGCCCAGACGGAGCTGGAGTCTCCATTAGAGCTCCAACCTTTTAGAGGGCGTGGAAGTGTGCTTCCCACTGAAACTTATTTATTATATTCTGAAATAGTTACCTACCTCCCATGTTGTACTGACCAGAGGGGAACAGTGCATCATATTCACAGATACAATGAGAACTTGCTGACATTGCTGATAGAAACAATCCAACAAAGTAGAACTATAATTTAACCAGAAAGGAAACAAGAAGTTTGAATCCAGTACGATATCAGAAGCTCTAAAAGAGACAATCCTTGTGTGGTAAGCCCTGTAGAAATAAAGGAAAAACTAAAAGGGGGTAGCCCAGGCTCCTCTGTTGGCAGGGAGTCCCTGGTGTACGTAAATGTGTTACAATAACTTGACCAACTCTTCAGCTCTGGCTGCTTTGGTAATATGTAACTAGCATATTCCATATGTAAAGTAAACCACTATGTGCTCTGACCCCACACCAGAAAAGACGATTATTGCCCAAATCCTTTCTTGGAATCATAGGAGGTAGCCAGAATTAGAGGCCAGAGCCCCGTTTAAGGTTATGCTTTACTTTCTAAATAAAAGGAAAATTGAACTATAAGCCATTTATAGCCTTGTCAAATGGTCAAGAGTGTGGTAAGTCCTCCTCTTGTCATTACTCTGAGATGTGGGAAAAGGTGAAATTTATGTCATGTTAAAAAGGATTTAAGATACTATGTAATATGTGTGGGTTTAGCTGAGTGTAATTTCTTGTCTGATTTTCTAGGCTGGACAGAGAGACCACAAAGCCCTACCCTCACTTATCTCTGGAAGATGAAGGAGGAGAAGAAGCAAAGAAAAGTACTGTGAAAGAAGATGGGAAAAAGAAAAAGAAGAGGAGAGCAGTGGACAAAAGAAATCTCAGGGAGAAGATGGTCAACTCTGATAATCTTTTGTTTGTCTCCAGAAAAGTAAAACAGAGAGGAAGAAATTCACTGCCTAGCAATGAAGAAGAATTTGGAGGTAAAGCAATAGCTCTGGATAATTATAAATATTAGAGACTGAGCAGATCTGATGGGCCTTTAATTAATCCCCACACAAGGAACCAGGTTTCTGCATTTCTGGGTGTTAAACCAGCCTGTTTTCCCACGTCCTATGTGATGAAGATCTTTCACCTCCTTTGGGAACCATTCCTCAAACTGATCGTTCTCAGCATGATTCTATGATTTTATGATTCCATGGTTTTATAATTCTATGATTCTATTCTGTGATTCTGTGAATAACACCACCCTTAGCTGTAAGCAAAGTAAGCAGAGTATATTTTCCAGTCCCTCTACTGTTTGTTACCTGTTAGATTAAGGTTATTGCAGACATTAAGTTATTGCATATGGAGCTCAGTGCTTCACAGGTTAAATTACTTTTAGTGTCTAAGGTGGCTCAGTTGAGATCAGTATCTATACTCCCTGTCACTCTGCAGTCAAGACCTGGGCCAGTGTAGATGTGCCATTACATGCCACTGTCAGCTCTTCGTTCTAAAGATCTCACTCTCAGTGGAAGGATAAGAGGACTTTTATCCACACCTGCCAGTTTTACATCCTTGTACTATTTTAAACATGTTCTCTGCATCCTCATTAACTATTTACTTCCAGAAGTAGTGGATTATAGATTCACTCAATCATCATCTTGTCAATCAAGTTGATTTGGCTCCTCTGAACTTCCCTTTCATGTTCTCGCTCATCTTTTAAAGATTGGCTGCAAATTCCGTTTATGTGGGGATTATGATGCCACTGCATTTTAGGAGTGGCCTGGTCAGAATTCTATGAGAGCAGAGATGCTGGGCTTGTCCTATGGCTTTGTGAGAGACCACGGCTTCCACAGGTAGGGCTGCCTCTTTGGAAAGACTCAGTTATCCCAGACTCCTTCCTCTTGGACATCTTGAGATGCAGATGCTGAGTAAATGTGAAATGATACTGATGTGATCAGCAAGGCCTGTTACTGATCCCATGCAGGCTGAAGGAAAGAGTAACTGAGAGCAGCAGCTCTTTGTGTGCTTGAATCCTGCCTGGACTTGCCAAATAACCTGAGAGTCCTCTTTCAAGACTCTAACAAGACTTCAAGGTGGTATGCAGGTTGAATATGCTAAAGAGCGTGCCCTGTCCTCTTCTTACGGCACCATGGACAATGAATGTGGGTTGGTTTTGCTTAAATGTAGAATCATAGAATCATAGAATGGTAGGAGTTGGAAGGGACTTCTGGAGATTCTTGAATCCAACCCCCCTGCCAGAGCAGGATCACCCAGAGCAAGCCACACAGGAACATCCAGTGGGGTTTTGAAAGTCTCCAGAGAAGGAGGCTCCACCACCTCTCTGGGCAGCCTGGGCCAGGCTCCGTCACCCTCACACCAAAGAAGTTTCTCCTCCTGTTGAGGTGAAACTTGCTGGGTTCCAGTTGGTGCCCATTGCCCCTTGTCCTATCCCAGGGCACCACTGACAAGAGCCTGGCCCCTTCTACTTGACACCCACCCTCCAGGGATTTGGAAACTTGACTAAGATCCCCTCTCAGTCTTGTCTTCTCCAGACTGAACAGCCCCAGGTCTCTCAGCCTTTCAAAACTTCTTACTAACTCTCCAGATAAATATATCTATCTCTATATAAATAGAGATAGATATTAATAATCTGAATGGGCTGTGTTTTGTAACTACTCCACGTGTCAGTTGACCCTTCTTCCTACGGTTCTGCAGACTCCATGTGTACATTCATCTGTTATATGAGGAAGGAAGTTCTCCTGAACATGAATGAGAGATGGATTGCCCAGTGTAGAGACGGGTTTTTGTGCTTTCCAAGACAATGTGAATTCAGCCAGATGGCTCTTACATAGCTGGTTGATGAAGCCTTTTCTTTCCCCGAACTGTTGTATCTCCGCAGAGCTGTGGGGCCTGTGTGAATTAATGGAGCATTTTGGAATGCTGGCGGTTTGGTTTGTGCTCAGCTAAAATACTCCTGAGAGCGAGGAGGAATCAACAATTGTTTGCACTCAGGGAAACAACGTTAACAGAAGTGAATGAAGGTTAAATAATTGTGTGTGGCAGTGTCTAGTGGCTTCATTGGTGTGTTGATGTGTGATTTTGTCGTATTTATTCCAGAGCTCTTATATTTAAGACATTATTATTTTGATGTGTTTGCCCACTGCTCTTAAGAGTGTTCGTTAGCTCTTTGTGTTCCTGAGAACGTGAATGAAGGCCTGGCAAATTCCCACTGTTGGCAAGCTAATGGTTCTTTGCCTAGGTAATGAGAATAACACCATTTGATTGAACAAGGTCAAAAATGCTGAACTCCATCACTGGTTATTGCAATAACTGTTTTTATAAACACTTTAAAAAAGATGTCTTGTTTTCTAGAGAAAAAAAATCCTTCTCCCTGTCTTTCTGGTCTTCTCTCTCTTCTGTAATGCCTAAAACCAGTGCTCATTTCGCAGCATTTCCTTGTTGATTTTCCAAATTGCTAATCTGATAAAAAACTAAATCAGAAAACAATTTGGAGTGAAATACAGGTAGGGTGCAGAGTGACAGACTGCACTGCCTGACACATTAGCAAATCACAGCTAACAGAGCCCGAATCTCCTCTGTAATTTGTAATGAGATGTGACCTGAAGCAATTACACTGATAATTACTGTAGCTGCCAGTATGGGCTGGATGGGAGACCTTAGAAAATTATAACTTTCTGGGTTTTTTTTCCTGTGGCAAATCTAGTTCCTCCAAATAGGGTTCAGGAGTGTAACAGCTGTGGCACCTGGCTGTCTAGTGGATTTCCCGCAGCAGGATTTCCCATTTTTAGCACCCACTTGTTTTCCAAGCTCATTTTCCCGATGGTTCGCTCAGCATTTGGAGAAGGCCATCATCATAAAGCGGTGTTCCCATCTGGTGGTCATGGCTTGTTGAATAAGCAGTTGATGTGAATTCAGCAGTGCCTGCCTTTGGTACTTACTGCAGCTGTGCGGTGTGAAGGGCTCCCAACGGCCTCCAGACTTTGCTGTTGTTTTCTTTTTGCTGTTAATAGCACCTTACAGCTTGGCCACAACCACCGTCAGGGTTCTCCGCTCATAGGAAGAGGAAAGCGTGTTAAACTTTTCCTCCCTTTCCCCATAAAAAATGAAACATGGAGAGATGCAAGGGAAGGAAGCGCAGCCCCGTTGGTGTAGGAGGCATGTGGTGAGGTATCTGAGGGTGGAGAGGAAGGGCAATTCTGTCCAGATTCTGGGAACAAGACTAGAATGGCTTCAACATCTTGGAAAGGTACAGAGAGGGCACGTGCACTGGGTAAAGAAAATAAACAGTTTGTGTGTTGGGTGTGATGGGAAACACTCGTTTAACAGGGCATCTTTTATTTTATTCAAAGCAGCAGCATGGCCACAATCACAGAATCACAGAATCCTAGAATCCTAGAATGGTAGGGGTTGGAAGGGACCTCTGGAGATCGAGTCCAACCCCCCTGCCAGAGCAGGATCACCCAGGGCAGGACACACAGGAACAGATCCAGGGGGGGTTGGAAAGTCTCCACAGAAGGAGACTCCACCACCTCTCTGGGCAGCCTGGGCCAGGCTCCGTCACCCTCACAGCAAAGAAGTTTCTCCTCCTCTTGAGGTGGAACTTCCTGGGTTCCAGTTTGTGCCCGTTGCCCCTTGTCCTATCCCAGGGCACCACAGAAAAGAGCCTGACCTCTTCTACTTGACACCCACCCCTCAGAGATTTGGAAACATGAAGAAGATCCTCTTTCAGCCTTTGCTTCTCCAGACCGAGCATCCTCAGGGCTCTCAGCCTTCCCTTATTCAGGTCAGGCAATACTTTTGTACTGCAGACCGATACTGTCAGTGTATAGGATACAGTCACGTAATTTGCTGACCCTCACACAAGAGAATTCCAGATTCCTGTCTCTTAGGGCACCCAAGAAGAATCAGGATGTTCCTTGTGTGTATGTAAGTGCTGATGTTGTGCATTTATAGGACAATTTTTAAAGGCACGCTTTTGATTTTTAAACCCTTAGCTTCAGAGTTTCAGTGGTAGCTCAAGATGACTGACGTTCCTAAAACTAATCATACTCACATCTTGTACTCTCTGTGTACTCAGTCTGTGCTGTTGCTTCCCCACCCTGTGTATCTTTATTCTTCAGCTGCCTTCCACAGTTTCGTTTTCTACTACATGGTGTTTCTTACACGATCATCGAAAACCAAAAAGCTCATCCTAAAGAAATATATGAAGCAAAATAATTATACGATTTTGTTTACTGTGTTTCTTCCTGGTTTATTCTCTCATTTTTCCTCCAGCTTCTGTTTCTTTTGCCACTCACTCATTATTATTGTCACTGTTTTCTAGCAGGAGGATGCCTAGGAGTTGGTGGTCTCGTTTGATAGGATTGTAAAAAGTGAGATTTTTCAGTGACACTGTCTTGCTAATAGAAAACCAGAGAAGATAAGCATGGTCAGGTGAAGGTCCATGTAGCTCAGACCCTGTCCTCCAGAATAGATGAATCCTGAGGAAGTTGTGGACACCTCATCTCTGGAAATGTTGAAGCCCAGGCTGGATGGGGTTCTGAGCAACCTGCTCTAGTGGGAGGTGTCCCTGCCCTTGGCAGGGTGGGTGGAACGAGATGGTCTTTAAGGTTCCTTCCAACTCAAGCTATTCTATGATTCTATGATTCCATTATTCTATGATTCCATGATTCCATAATTCTATGATTCCATGATTCTATTATCCTATGATTTCATGATTCTGTGAAAAGCTGGCACGTGAATAACAACAACTACAAGCTTCAAAAATGAGAATACTTAAAAACCAGACTGGTTTGAACTTGTGAGGATGAAAGCACAAGGGAGAGCAATGAAAACCCTCTTTCCAGAGGGCTACTGCTCTGTTACCAGAAGTCATGGAGTTCTTTATTCCATGATAAATTTCAGGGAGGGTTGAAGTGTTAGATACAAACTGGTGGTGAGTCAGTATTTTCTCTCGCTAACCAGTACTCGTTCTCTCCTAGCATCTTCATGCTCCATTTCATCATCCTGGCATTCAGCAAGTCATCAAACTCGGCAGTTGCCCAGCTCACCAAAGATCTGCTTGCACAGTCCTGCTGCAGAAAAGCCTCCAGAGGTGGGTAAGAGCACTGCCACCAGAATCCTTCGAGTCAAGGCGGAGCAGCAAGGATCGGCAAGGGAGCCTCAGCACCGCTGCGCACAGCAAAGGAAGCCACGTTAAGGGGGCGTGATGAAGGAGCTTGTGAGGAATGGATCAGGCTGCAGAGAGGAAAGATTTTTAGCACCTGTAACTGTGAAATTTTATTCCTTGAATCAAAAATAAACTGACTGTTTAATGCTAAATTATTTATGGTTTTCACAGAATTACTTTGGAGGTATGAAAGAAAAACTGAGAGAGGTTCAGTTGTGCCGCTGAAAAGTATCGATATGAGAAGAGAGAATGGAAAGTTGTATTTGTCAGAGTATCCTTTCTTTGCAATAGACCTCTTTGATCTAGTCATTGTGGTTTTTTTCTTACAAAAAACCTTATTCCAAAACTACTTTTTTTCACAGACCCAGCCTGTAAGGCATCTGGGAAGACCTGCTGCAGGGAGCCTACTCGCTTTTCCACTGGTCCTGACTTTTCCATGTATCTGTCCTAAAGCTTTTCCACTGATGGGGACCATCTGATGAGGACACACATGAGGTGCTTTGCCCTTGAAGACTAAACTCTTGGCAACACAGACTTAGACCATGTGCTGAAGTCTTCTCTGTGAGGTTTGATATCAGGCCAGTGCTACTCTGAAGGCAGAGGAATTGCTTTGATGTTCCAGCATTAGAAATGAAAGCAGGTGTTGCACCAGGACACTTTTAGGAGCATCTCTATTTTTACTGTCCAAGACATGACAACTGTATCCTGGGCTGCATCAAGAGAAGCGTGGCCGGCAGAGTGAGGGAGGGGTTCTCCCCCTCTGCTCCACTCTCCTGAGACCCCACCTGGAGCCCCGCATCCAGTTCTGGAGCCCCCTATGACAAGAAAGATCCAGATGTGCTGGAACGTGTCCAGAGAAGGGCCATGAGGATGATCAGAGGGCTGGAGCACCTCTCCTATGGAGACAGGCTGAGAGTTGGGGTTGTTCAGTCTGGAGAAGAGAAGGCTGCGAGAAGACCTTCTGGTAGCCCTCCAGGATCTGAAGGGGGCCAACAAGAAAGCTGGGGAGGGACTTTTTAGAATGTTGGGTAGTGATAGCACAAGGGGGAATGGATCCAAACTAGAGGAGGGGAGATTTAGATTGGACGTTAGGAAGAATTTCTTCCCCATGAGGGTGGTGAGACCCTGGAACAGGTTGCCCAGAGAGATGGTGGAAGCCCCATCCCTGGAAGTTTTTAAGGGCAGGCTGGATGGGGCTCTGGGCAACCTGCTCTAGTGGGAGGTGTTCCTGCCCATGGCAGGGGGGTTGGAACTGGATGATCCTGAAGGTCCCTTCCAACCCTGATGATTCTATGATTCTATGACTTTTGGAATGACTCGCAGTTGTAGTGTGTTTAGCACTGCAGATCCTCACCTCAGCCAAAGCGTGACTTGTGGATGCAGTGACACAATTGTCCGGCTGTCTAGAGCTTTCTGTTAAGAAGGTGGAGAGTGCTTGTTATTTTCTTGGCATATCAAGGTGAGTGGACATTAAAGATTCTCACCAGCCTGCCTGTAGCTACTGATGCCATTTTCAGGCAGAGGTATGTAGTCATCTTTACATCTGAAGCAAAGTGGAGTTGAAAAGATACACTTAACCAAATAAAACCAGAAGGTGGCCAATTAAGGTGTGCGCACACGTGTATATTGTAACCCAGTGGGGCATTTTGATTCAGTGAGTTCCAGCTCTTATGGCAGCCAAATTAATCACAGCTTTTTTTCGACTTCCAGATACAGGACACATTTATAACCGGGTCTGACTGTTAGGATATTCTTCTGCTTTGATGTAGCAGCGATATCTCAGGTCTTTTTTTCTTTTTTTCTTCTTATAGAAATAATTTTCTTTCTTTAGATGTCTTTCTCAGATGAAGAATATCCTCAGGTTACTATTACATTGTTATTACATTCCCCGTATCTTTCTGAATGAATTAACAAATATTAGTAATGAAACAAAGAGTAATAGAGACAATGTCACCTTACAAGACAGCATCTGGACATCCTGGCTCTTCTGGATGCCTAGAGCGTAAAATCTTCGCTGTAGTTTTCACATGGCAGTGACAGGGGTGCTGTGCCAGCTGTACCCAGGGACTCCGGGGCCCTGGCAGAGCCACTGATGCCGTGAGCCAAGGACAGCTCTGCAGCTGAGCGTAGACTTCTGCCTGTTGTTAGAGTTTTACACAGATAGTGCCGAATCCCGTGCTTTGGTCACAACAACCCCAGGCGACGCTACAGGCCTGGGGAGGAGTGGCTGGAAAGCTGCATGAAAGAGAAGGATCTGGGGGTTCTGGTGGACAGCGGGCTGAACATGAGCCAGCAGTGTGCCCAGGTGGCCACGAACGCCAACGGCGTCCTGGCCTGGATCAGGAACAGTGTGTCCAGCAGGAGGAGGGAAGTGATCGTGCCCTTGGACTCAGCACTAGTGAGGCCACAGCTTGAGCACTGGGTTCAGTTTTGGGCACCACAGGATAAAAAAGACATTGAGGTGCTGGAGCAGGTCCAGAGGAGGGCAACGAAGCTGGTGAGGGGTCTGGAGAACATGTGTTGTGAGGAGAGCCTGAGGGAGCTGAGATTGTTTAGTCTGGAGAAGAGGAGGCAGAGGGGAGACCTTCTTGCTGTCTACAACTTCCTGAAAGGAGGTTGTGATGAGGTGGAGGTTTGTCTCTTCTTCCAGGTAACAAGTGACAGGATGAGAGGAAATGGGCTTAAGTTGTGCCAGGGGAGGTTTAGGTTGGATCTTAGGAAAAAAATTCTTTACTAAGAGAGAGGTGACGCCTTAGAACAGGCTGCCCAGGGAGGGGGTGGAATGGAACTCCCTAGAGGAGTTCAAAAACATGTGGCTGTGGCACTTCAGGACAAGGTTTAGGGGTCATGATAATGTTTAGTAGATGGTTGGACTTGATGATCTTGAAGGTCATTTCCAACCTTAATGATTCTATGATTCTAATCATTTCCATCAGTGGCAAAATGAGTAGGACGGAAATACAGAAGACACTTCCTCTACTCAAGAAAGGTTATTCTGAGTTAGGGTTGGCTGGAGCCCAGGCATTTATTTTGTCATATGGCTTCTCTTATGGTCTTTGTGTTTGGGCCTGTTTAAAGCAATAATGAGGAAGCACCTTCTTTGAGCGAGGGGTCTCTATTTCATGCAGCCCACGGCTGCCCAGCACTAAATATTTATTTCGCTTAGCACAACGTAACCGTGGTAGCATGGTGAGAACCTTGACTTTTTGGCCCTGAAACCTAAAAGCAACAGAGCAATGAAGAGAAGACATCTCAAACACCGTGAAATGCTCTGCTCCCACCAAACACTCTGAGTGTTGCTGGTACCTTGCTCTTGTGAGGTAACTTCCCAGTGCAATGGAGTGGGTGAAAGACTCTCTTTTGTTTTGACAGATGCAGGAAGGTCACGTTTGGTTTCTGGCAAAGCTGGCAGAGATTCCTTTGAGGTCAGTGTGGAGACAACACCTGCAGCTGCTTGTGGTGCTTCTGACCAAATGTCAAGGAGCCACTCTGAAGAGGACAAGGTGCCACATTATTTTCAGATGGATAGGTGTCCCCTGCTATGGAAGAACTAAAAGTACCATTCCTAACACCCTGCTGCTCTTAGGCTCAACTTATTGGCTGTGCTTCTACGTGCAAATGCACTGAACATCTCATAGAATCATAGAATCATTAAGGTTGGGAAGGACCTCTAAGATCACCAAGTCCAACTGTCCAACCCAACATTAAACCATGTCCTCAGTCTCAAGCCCCACTCTGGCTGCGCTTCACATTCTTAACAGCAAAATTTCTTAATGCAAAATGAGAATAGCCTGATGCCGTCATTTAGGAGAATGTATATATGAAAAAAAATCTGTAGCCAACAGAGGAAAACAGAGTCCTTGAAGATATATTTTAGACATCTCCTCTCAGATGCTTCCTTCAGGCATATTACAACTGCCTACTCTAGACACCTACTTCAGGTGTACACTTGGTCAGGAAAATCCTCTCCACTGTCTATACAGAGAAGTATTTCCCAGGAGAATGCTGAGCTATCAGTTTGGGGAAAAAACTTTGAAGGTTTTGATCCCTGTTTCTGTCTCGGTGCAGAGCAAAACGAAAACGTATCGATATTTTTATTTAATAAAGGAGAATGGTGGACTTTGTGTAACCAGAATGAACTTGCAGCCAGACCACTTCAGCGGGGTGTGAGAGTGAGTGTTGAAATTTCGGCCTAGCCTCATTCAGGGAAGACTCAAACCTGGTCAAAACTGTAATTCTGAAATGGTCTATCCTGGAAGTTGTGGTTTGGATGGTTCATGTGATTTTCTATCCTGCAAGTTTTGCTTTTTCTTACTCCATGATGTCCTGGAGTTTTCTCTCAGAGAGTGGAGCCGGCACACGCGTGGAGTCCCTGGTTATAAGGAGCCACTGGGGGTCTGTTCTATCCAGAGGAAAAATTGGAAGTGATATCACTATATCACAGCATCCATGACATTGTAGGACAGGATAGCTGGAAAGAAATACTCCTCCTGTGGACATGAACTCTTTGGTTTTCTGCAGGAAACGACACTACCAATGAACAGAAAAGCCCTCTACACTTTGGTAGTAAAGACAGAGAGATGAAAAGTTCCTTGAACTAAAAATCCATTTGACCCCCAAGAATGGCTTTCAATCACATGTGCTTTGGAATCTACCTGCTCACATTTTTAGCAGAAGATGCATCTGTTAGGCTAATTCAGCACTGACAAGATCATCTCCCCCATTTCTCTTGTGATTCCTGTGTCGTTGAGGCTGAACATCTACGATTCCAATGACGTGGACAAAATGGAGTGTGGGCCAATTTTCACACAGAATCACAGAATCATTAAGGTTGGAAAAGAACTGCGAGATCGTCAAGTCCAACCATCTACCCAACATTATCATGACCACTAAACCATGGCCTGAAGTTCCACATCTACAGGTTTTTCGAACACCTCCAGGGATGGTGACTCCACCCCCCTTACCATCTCCTCCTGCTCTTGCTGATACAGCACACTGTGAATCTACTCTGAGGGTGGTGAGACCCTGGAAGAGGTTGCCCAGAGAAGCTGTGGAGCCTTCTCCCTGGCAGTGTTGAAGCCCAAGCTGGATGAGGCTCTGAGCAACCTGCTCTGGTGGGAGGTGTCCCTGCCCATGGCAGGAGGATTGGAACCTGATGATCTTGACGGTCCCTTCCAACTCAAGCCAGTCTAGGATTCTGTGATTCTGTGATTCTATGATACTCACTTTTCACGATGAAAATGGAAACCCAAACTTTTTACCAAGAAATGTGTGTGGGGAGTGAATGCAGGCAACGTAATAAATACAGATGGGGGATGGAGCTGAAAATGTTTTGTTTTCCATCTACTGTTCTTCACAGTTTTCATCTTTGCCCGTCTGCAGAGCAGGATTTTGTTCTGGAAGTCTTTTCACACGTAGCGCATTCATTTACCACCCACAGATGCTGCCTCTTTATTCTTTCCTGTTTTCATTGATCTAACATGAAAGTCACCTTGAACTGAAAGAGCTTTGCCCTTGCTAGGTGTGCAAAGTATTAAAAAAAAATAGAAAGATAAAGATAAGCATACAAAATACAGCGGCTAGGCAGGTTTTTATAGGGATTGCTGTTGAGTACTTACTGACCAGTTTTTCATTCACATCAGGACAGGTAAAACATGGGCTCAGTATGTAATTTGCCTGTGGGTAAATTATAAGAGGAGTAGCACCGGAGAAAAACTATTTCACAAGAAAGTCCCTGCCAAGGATAACCATCAACCTTTCTTTTATGCAGCTGCTTTACAGACAGAGGAAACTCAGACCCTTCCTTGCCAACCAAGAGGCAGCACTTCAACTTAACAACTCGGTATTTAGTGCATCAAAATTATTTAAAAATGTGTTTTTGGACAATTACATCCTGAGTATGCCTGCAGTGCTGGCAGTTGAGTGCTGGGCTGTTTGTTCTCTTAATTAAATATACGGCTACGTGCATTTAGCCACCTTAGCACTGGCTGGGACAAGGGGTGCCAGGCTACAGATTCAGCATCTGAGTGGAGTGGGAGGAAAAATCCAGGGATTCGGGATGTAGATGTGATGCTCATGAATACTGTAGCCACAAATATGCTTCCTGAGGGAGTCTAAATACATTAAGGAATTTGAAAAATATCTCTCTTTTTTTTTTTTTTCTCTTCAGACACACAGAATTGAAGCAAACAGGATGAAGTCCTGCTGCCCAGACACATCTGAGATTCCTAAGGGTCTCCAAGACATCTGGTTCAGGCTGGCAGATGTGACATAAGACTTGTGGAAGACTCATTTGGTCCGGCTGCAGATGCTGAGTGAGATAATCTGCAGCACCTAAAATGGTTCTGAGCCCTGTCGGTGAAGCCATTCCCTCTGGCGAGTGCTGCAGGAGAGGCTTAGGTGTTTCCCTGTATTTTCATTACCTTTTATATCTGCTTGATTCTGTGAAGAGTGGAAGACATTTTGCCCTTAGAAAGCTTTAGAAAACAAAGGCACACCTACAGATACCAGGGCATGGCCACTAACTGACTAAATAAATAAAATAATTAAAAATATTTTCTGAGCTGCTGTCCAGAAAGTCGTCAAGAGAACATTGAACCATTCTGCAAGTTTGAGTGTAAAGAAATGCTCATAAATGACATAAAAACATTAACATAACCATCCTGAAACTTGCTGGTGGTAAAGCCAGGCCTTTCAGCTGGACAGCAAAGAGAAAGGCTTCCTGATGAAGGAAATTTGAGGGGGACTGAGGAGTCTGGAGAACATAAAATCATGGAATCACAGAATGGTTTAGGTTGGAAGGGACCTGCGAAGGTCATCTAGTCCAACCCCCCTGCAGTGAGCAGGGACATCCTCAACTCGAGCAGGTTGCTCAGAGCCTCATCCAGCCTGACCTTGAATATCTGCAGGGATGAGATGGGGCCTCAACTACCTCCCTGGGCAACCTGTTCCAGCGTTTCACGTGTCTTATGAGGAGAGGCTGAGGGAGATGGGATTGTTCAGCCTGAAGAAGAGGAGGCTGAGAGGAGACCTTCTTGCTCTCTCTTGCTCTTTTCTCCTATCAGCTGGCAAAGCAAACAAGAAAGGGAGCTTCTCTCTGAGCTGAGAGCGCTGTTTGCTCGCGGTTGAGCGCCTTGGGGTGCATCAAGGTGCCTTCGTTTACGGAGACATTCAAAACCACTCATTTCTCACCGATTTAAGTGGTTGCTGTTGCTGAGAACCCCACAAAACATGTAAGTTACCCTAAAACTCTGGCCCAGGGCTCCCTACAAGGGAATGTGACTTGAGGGTGCTGATGCTGTGTGCGGGGTGCCCGGCACTCAGCAGGATCCAGCACTGATCAGGATCCACTGGGCAATGCCAGCTGGCTGCCCGAGCCCAGCTGAAGCCTGAGCTGAATCATTATCCTATGAAGGGACAAAAAAAAAAAGAATCCCAACCACCCTAAGTGGACCCTTTTTAAACACCAAAGAATTTTCAGAGTAAGGTTTCAGTGAGCAAAGGGGTTTGTCTGCAATTCTTTTGTTTGGTCTCGGAGAGGAGGTGACGGGCGGGTTCCCCGGTGCCATTTACACGGAGCCACAGCTCTGCTTCCCAGCACCTCTTTTTTTTTTTTTTTTTTTGTGGTGAATTGAAGCAAACAGGACGTGTGTCCACAGAGTGAATTTAAGTTTTCCTTTAAGCTAACACCCTCTACTGTTCACTCCTGCATATGAAGCATAAACTAAACAATAGTTTTGATAATTTTGGGATTTATTTTTGAAAATATCCGTCATTCCAGCAGTGCCAGGAATGGCCTGTGATCACACCTTGACGCTGTTGAATGTTGGGACCTTCGTTTAAAAATCAGAACTTTGTGAAGTCGCTTTTTTCTTATTTTTGTGTGCTCTATTTTTATTCAACGTAGTTACGGAAGGTGAATGGGTTTTCGTTGTGAATGGCGATTGCTCACATTTCAGAGGCTTTGTTTTTTCTGTCCTCTTCTTTTCAGTGTTTAAAGAGCCCACGTGAACGAGTGACCAGACTCCTCATTACCACATAAAGCAGATTTCTGGGCTTACCTACCTCTGAGTTACAGGCACAAGCCCTTCACCTGCTCTTTATGTGCTTTGAGGATAAGGTCAAGCGACATGGCCCTAGAAGGAAATATTTTTCACGGGGAGAAAGGTGCTAAAACCAAAAGAACTTTAAGTTTTTCTCTATGAAAGGCAGCTACACGGCGATGGAAGAGGCAGAAGACGCTGCTGAGCTCTCCTCCCACCTCTCAGCAGCATGACACAAGGGTCTGAAGCTCTGGTTAATCTCTTTATTTCTGCATAAAACCACCTAAGACATCGTGCTTTCGAGCAATCCCCAGCTCCCTTGGCAAGAAAAGAGTTTACAGACAATCTGACTTTAGGAAGGCTGTTTTCTAGAGGGGTGAAACTTGCCCTTCAGAGATGTTCTCCACATGAAAGGCAATAAATGGGGAGCTAACCTTTATGAATAGAACCTCCCCAAACATCGCTATCCCTCTCACTATTACGGGCATCACATCAGCCGGTAGTTGTTGGTCTGTGTCTAGGCAGGTGCAAGCCTGGCTAATTCTTGTCAGTCACACAGGATTTTAGCAGGATTGATCTCTCGAGTTCTTCTGTCTTACTGCCAACCTCTGAAACTATTCCCCAAAACTCTCTGGGTCTGTCTCCAGCCCTCAGGTTCGCTGACCTGAGTTTCCTCTGTGCTGGAAAAGAGAAAAAGGAAAAAAAAATAAAAAAAATAGGCACTGTTCTGGGAAATCCTTTTTTCCCTGTGGCAGCTGCGCTGCCATTTCTCATTTGACTTTCCAAGAGGCATCAGAAGATTAGTTGCAATCTCTTTGCAGGCTGCTAATCCAGAGCAGCGTATCACAGTGCCCTGCTGTCCCTCTGCTCACATGAAGCAGACAATAAACCACGGTGTTCATAGGGGCTACAGTGGTATTAGCAAAGATAGATTGATAACCCTGCCTTCAGCCCCCCTGAAAGAGCTGGAAAACCCCCACAGCCTTGCCCAGGCTTGAGTCTGGAAAGTCTCCAGAGAAGGAGACTCCACCACCTCTCTGGGCAGCCTGGGCCAGGCTCCGTCACCCTCACACCAAAGAAGTTTCTCCTCATGTTGAGGTGGAATCTCCTGGGTTCCAGCTTGTACCCGTTATTCCTTGTCCTATTACCGGGCACCACTGAAAAGAGCCTGGCCCCTTCCACTTGACCTCCACCCCTCAGATATTTATAGACATGAAGAAGATCCCTGTGCCTCTTGTCCTCCTCATTCCTTCTGCACGGGCAGCATCAACTTTACATGTTACTTTTTGCTGATAATTCCTGCTCTGGGGAGGGGGTCGTTGGTCACGGTATAGGATTTTTAAGTATGTTGTTAGTTTGCGGAAATAAAGCTCCTGTTGGTCTGGAGCTGGGACATGCTGGGTTGAAATGAGGATAATTTCACTGCCTTGATGAATATGTGCATATAGCTGATTAGATGGGATAGGCTATGAGAGTTCATGATAAGTTA